>LR738709.1:387065467-387254920 GCA_902687465.1 Secale cereale | reverse complement strand
GCGCACCAGCCCACCAGGGGCTGGTTCCCCCTTACTTGGTCCACTTAGCCCACCGTGGTAGGTGGCCCCACCCGGTGGACCCCTGGACACCTTCTGGTGGTCCCGGTACAATACCGGTGATCCCAAAATCACTCTGGTGACCAAAATATGACTTCCCATATATAAATCTTTACCTCCTGACTATTCCAGAACTCCTCGTGACGTCCAGGATCTCATCTGGGACTCCTAACAACATTCAGTAACCACGTACATACATTCCCTATAACCCTAGCGTCATCGAACCTTAAGTGTGTAGACCCTACGGGTTCGGGAACCATGCAGACATGACCGAGACATCTCTCCGGCCAATAACCAATAGCGGGATCTGGATACCCATTTTGGATGCCACATGTTCCACGATGATCTTATCGGATGAACCATGATATCAAGGATTCAATCAATCATGTATACGATTCCCGTTGTCTACCGGTATAGTACTTGCCCGAGATTCGATCGTCGGTACACCTATACCTTGTTCAATCTCGTTACCAGCAAGTCTCTTTACTCATTCTGTAACACATCATCACGTGACAAAATCCATAGTAACATAGAGCTCATTACGATGATGTCTTACCGAGTGGGCCCAGAGATACCTCTCCGTCATACGGAGTGAAAAATCCCAGTCTCAATTCGTGCCAACCCAACAGATACTTTTGGGGATATCCGTATTGTACCTTTATAGCCACCCAGTTACGTTGTGACGTTTGGCACACCCAAAGTACTCCTACGGTATCCGGGAGTTGCACAATCTCATGGTCTAAGGAACATATACTTGACATTGGAAAAGCTTTAGCATACGAACTACACGATCTTGTGCTAGGCTTAGTATTGGGTCTTACCCATCACATCATTCTCCTAATGATGTGATCCCATTATCAATGACATCCAATGTCCATGGTAAGGAAGCTGTAACCATCTTTAGATCAACGAGCTAGTCAACTAGAGGCTCACTAGGGACATGATGTGGTCTATGTATTCACACATGTATTACGATTTCCGGATAATACAATTATAGCATGAACAATAGACAATCATCATGAACAAGGAAATATAATAATAACCATTTTATTATTGCCTCTAGGGCTTATTTCCAATAGTCTCCCACTTGCACTAGAGTCAATAATCTAGTTACATTGTGATGAATCGAGCACCCATAGTGTTCTGGTGTTGATCATGTTTCGCTCGTGGAAGAGGTTTAGTCAACGGATCTGCGACATTCAGATCTGTATGCACTTTACAAATATCTATGTCTCCATCTTGTATATAACTACGAATGGAGTTGAAACGACGCTTGATGTGCTTGGTCTTCTTGTGAAACCTAGGCTCCTTGGCAATGGCAATAGCTCCAGTGTTGTCATAGAAGAGAGTCATCGGGCCCGACGCGCTTGGAATAACTCCTAGGTTGGTGATGAACTCCTTCATCCAGACTCCTTCCTGCGCTGCTTCGGAAGCAGCTATGTACTCCGCTTCACATGTAGATGCCGCCACGACGCTTTGCTTGCAACTGCACCAGCTGACTGCCCCACCATTCAAAATATACACGTATCCCGTTTGTGACTTGGAGTCATCCGGATCTATGTCGAAGCTAGCATCGACGTAACCCTTTACGACGAGCTCTTCGTCACCTCCATAAACGAGAAACATATCCTTAGTCCTTTTCAGGTACTTCAGGATGTTCTTGACTGATGTCCAGTGTTCCATTTCGGGATCACTTTGGTACCTCCCCATCAAATTTATGGCAAGGTTCCCATCAGGTCTGGTACACAACATGGCATACATAATAGAACCTATGGCTCAGGCATAGGGGGTGACACTCATCTTTTCTCTATCTTCTGCCGAGGTCGGGCATTGAGCTGTGCTCAATCTCACACCTTGCAATACAGGCAAGAACCCTTTCTTGGACTGATCCATATTGAACTTCTTCAATATTTTGTCAAGGTATGTGCTTTGTGAAAGACCAATGAGGCGTCTTGATCTATCTCTATAGATCTTGATGGCTAATATGTAAGCAGCTTCTCCAAGGTCCTTCATTGAAAAACACTTATTCAAGTAGGCCTTTATCCTTTCCAAGAGTTCTACATCATTTTCCATCAGCAATTTGTCATCCACATATAATATGAGAAATGCTACATAGCTCCCACTCACTTTCTTGTAAATACATGCTTCTCCATAAGTCTGTATGAACCCAAACACTTTGATCACCACATCAAAGCGAATGTTCCAACTCCGAGATGCTTGCACCAGCCCATAGATGGAGCGCTGGAGCTTGCACACCTTGTTAGCATTCTTAGGATAGACAAAACCTTTCGGCTGCATCATATACAGTTCTTCCTTAAGGAAGCCGTTAAGGAATGCCATTTTGATGTCTATTTGCCATATTTCATAATCATAGCATGCGACAATTGCTAACATGATTTGGACGGACTTCAGCATCGCTACGGGAGAGAAAGTCTCATCGGAGTCAATCCCTTGAACTTGTCGATAACCCTTAGCGACAAGCCGAGCCATATCGATGGTCACATTTCCATCTGCGTCAGTCTTCTTCTGTGACACCCCGAGACCGATGCGCCAGGTGTCAGCCAGTTATTCGTTGCCGTTGGCATGTCCTCTGCTTGCGTGTTGCATCTTTGCCTTGTCATCATGTGTGTTGCATCACCATGTTTTCAAAACTTGCATCCGTCCGAGTCCGCCGGTCCTCTCTGTTGTCCGTTCTGAGCCCAGACACACTTGCACGCGCCCGCGGTGCATTCGATTATTTATTTTATGAGTGGCCGAAAAATGTTCTCGGAATGGGGTGAAACTTGGCGTGTGGTCTTATTATAGCATAGGTAGACCGCCTGTCAAGTTTCGTCACGTTCGTAGTTCGTTTGATAGCCCAATGGTTAATCGTGTTAACCGCGGGTAGCCTTTCCTCTTTTGGCCCAGCACCCCTCTCCAACAGCCCCCCAAGCCCATTCTAACCCACTCCATTCTCTTGGCCGTTCGATCACGATCACGTGGCCGCGAACCGCTCCTCATTTGGACTCTCCTAGCACCCTCTACCTATAAATATGTGCCTACCCCCGAAATTCTCGCAGATGAACCCTAACCCTCTTCCCTTCGCGCCGCCGGACACTTCTTCCCCACAAACGGACATGTCCAGCCACCCCCGCAGCCAATCCTGGCCCGCACGGGCCCGAACGCCGCCTCCTCCGCGCCCTAGCCGTCGGGCGCAGTCGCCGTTCGCCCAGCCCGTCCGCTGGCGGTGTGCGTTGCCGCCGCCCTCGCCGCCATGCGCTAGCACCGCCCGCCGGAGTTCCTGCCTCCCGGGGCAGATCAAGGTCGGATCCGGCGTCCCCGAGGGCGCCGCCGCCAGATCCGGCGTCCGCGGCCTCGTCCCGGCCGTCTCCGCCCTTCCCCGCCGTCCCGAGCTCCTCGCCGGAGCGAGCGAAGCCGGCGCCGCCGTCGTGGCTTCGTCCCGATCGACCGCCGTTGTCGTGGGATGGACGGCTAGCGCCTCCCCGCCTGGGCCCTCCTCCTCCCGCATGGACCAGGCCTGCCAGCCCCGCCGGTCCGGCCACCTCGGCCTCGTGGGCCCATGCCGGCCCAACGCTCCCATCCAGCCTGCCTCCTTCCCCCCTGGGCCAGGCTCATGGTGAGATGCCCTCAATCCCTCGCCCTGTGCACTCCGTTGCTATATAGCACTCACTTTTGTTTTCTCAAAATGGCCAAGTCTGTGAAATTCATACATTTATATGCATACTTTGGATGGCTGTAACTTTTTATGTGTATGTCCAAATTGAGTGAATATATGTTAAAATGATCGTGGTGATATGCTCAACACTTTGTTCCATTGTGCAATGCTTGTTTGACTTCATCTTGATGCTCTAATCTCTGTTGCAAGAGTGATATAAGTTTAAAACTGCTGTTAACTATAATTTTGTTGCATACTTGTGATGCTTGTAACTTTGTGCATGTTTATCCAAATGGAGCATATGATATGTCAAAATGTTCATTGTGAAGTGCTCTACATGATGGTTGCTATAGCATTCATGTTAGGTTTCATATTGCTATGTTAATCTCTGTTGCAAAAGTGCATGTGGCTGTTAAGTGCTGAAACTTGTTATGAGATGCTGATTTCACTTCCTCATTGCTATTGATATGTTTATCTTCATGCCACATGTCTATATGTTTTGGAAGCACAATCATATGGTCTTTGTTGTGGTGCAATCCACTTTTCATGATATGACTTGAGGTGACTTAAACAAGCTTGTAAACATGCCATGTTGTTGTTGCTATTTTATACTTAGTGAAAAAAACTGCTAAGTCTGGAATATGTTATAACCTGATGCCATGTTTGCTTGATGCCCACTCAAATCAATGCTTGTTTTGGAGTGGTCAATGATCATGTATTTTTGTCCATGTTATTGTATATCCATTTATGCCCTTGTTTCCATATATGACCTGCTGTAGCTTATTTATTTCTTGCTCTCAAGTTGCTATAAATTTTAGCTGTCAGGTTTTTATCAGCATGATCAATTTGGTGAAGCTTGTTGCTATTGATTCATGCCTCCTATGGAGATGCTCCAATGGAGTTGTTTGATGTATGCTATGTCTACTACATGTGCATGCTCTTTATGTTCTTATTAGAGTTGATATGCTTGTTGTTTTGTGCCTCCGAAGGCAGCATCGTGATGATGTTTTTGCCTTCCCAGATTTTGTCTAAGTCTGGATAATTTTATTGCAACTTGCCATGCTTGGTTAAATGTGTTCCAGCAAGCTTTTGGGTGTGTTTTAAGTTCATGCTTGTTAACTATCATGTCTATTTCACATCCATGCTTCTTGTTATCATGTTTGAGTGATGTAGCTTGTTTTTACCTTGCTCCAAAGTTGCTATGTGGCTGTTAACTTCAGCTTTGCATTGTAACTTGTCGAGCTCGTATCTTTTAGCCCGTTGCTCCGTTTTGAGCGTGTCCTATATGAAACTTGTGTGATTTTGCATGTAGAATCATAATATCATGTTGTTTACATGTTTGGAGTTTGTTTGCTCGATGTTTGGGTGCATCTTGCACCGTTGCCATGTTTGACTTGTTTTGCTCATATCTTCTAGGCCGTAGCTCCGAATTAAACAAACTTTATATGAAACTTGACTAGAATTTCGTGTAGATCATCATGGTGCATGTTAACTTGCTGTTCAACAACTTTAACTTAAGGTTTGTTCAGATCTGGACTAATTTCAAATTATGCATATGAGGGTTTACCGGATTTGTTATATGTTGATTCCGGCCTCATTTAAACTTGTTGTTTGGTGTTGTTCTTGTGTGCTTCATCCCTTACCATGTCTTGCATCATATAGACTTGTCTTGCATCATACTTGGTTGAGCATCTTGTCATGTTCTTGTGTTGGGTGTTTACTTTGTTGTGTGCTTTCCTCTCGTTAGTGCTTGTTCTGTTGCGATCGTGAGGATTCATTCGTCTACACGTGGTTCGTCTTCAAGGCTTCTTCTTCGTCTTCTTCATGGACTCATTCTTCTTCCTTGCGGGATCTCAGGCAAGATAACCATACCCTTGGATACCTTTACTATCATTGCCATGCTTAGTTGTCTCGATGCTATCGTTACATGTCACGCTAGCCATCATTATTGTCAGCCCCTCTCCTTATTGCCATGAAACATCTAACCTTTTGACACCTTCCTAGAAAAATCGTTGTTTGGCTATGTTACCCGCTTGCTCAGCCCCTCTTATAGCGTTGTTAGTTGCAGGTGAAGATGAAGATCGTTCCATGTCGGAACTTGTTGTTGGAATATCACAATATGTCTTATATATATCAACACACCTATATACTGGGCATGGGTGGAAGGCTTGGCCTTTTGCTCGGTGTTTTGTTCCACTCATGCCACCTTAGGAGCCGATAAACCGACATTATGTTCCTTGATTTTGCGTTCCTTACACGGTTGGGTATATGGGGACCCCTTGACACTTCGTCTTTGAATAAAACTCCTCCAGCAAGGCCCAACATTGGTTTTAATTTGCCTCATAATAACAACTTAATTAAATAATTAAATTTGCATAGGGGGTCGTGCCCTCGGGATTCTTTTCTACATAGCAAGGGGGCCAGTGCTGATGGTGTTGGTCCCGAACGGGGAGACCGCGGGGCCACCTTGGGGAAACCCGAGGGCTGGTTTTACTCGTAGGATCAACTATCCGGTTGTGGCCTGAGACGAGATACGCGCGGCCACTATCAGGGTGTTGGCACGCTGGGAGGTCTTGCTGGACTTGTTTTACCATTGTCGAAAGGTCTTGTGCATCGGGATTCCGAGCCTGATCGGATTGTCCCTAAGATAGGGGGTGATAATATTATTATTACTTCTGCTGATCATGAGAGCTTGTGATGGGGAAGTTGGGACACCCCTGCAGGGTTATGATCTTTCGAAAGCTGTGCCCGCGGTTATGTGGCAGATTGGAATTTGTTAATGTCCGGTTGTAGAAAACTTGACAGAGGATCCGAAGTAAAACACACAACTGTGTGAGTAACCGTGACTGTCTTTTTTCACTTTGAGAAGAGGACATGGTGGGGTTATGTTTGCCTCGTAGGTAGTTCAGGATCTTTAGCGATCATTACTAGTTTGCGACCGCTTGCGTAGATGCTCATCTTATTCTTGTACTCGTAATTTAGCCATGATACTTTTGCTTAGCCGCTGCTGCAACCTCACCACTTTACCTCTTCCTACCCATTAAGCTTTGCTAGTCTTGATACCCATGGTTATGGGATTGCTGAGTCCTCATGTCTCATAGATACTACAACAACAGTTGCAGGTGCAGGTTTCCGATGTCTTGACATGAGAGCGATGATCGTTGTGTTGGAGTTCTTTCTTCTTCTTCTTCTTCTTCTTCTTCTTCTTCTTCAGTCTTGGGTTAGGTTCCTGGTCGGCAGCCTGGGATAGCAGATGGATGTCGTTGTGATTTTCATGTTTGCATCCGTAGTCGGATGCCTTGTATTGATGTTGATGTATTCATGTGACTTGTATGTAATGTTGTATCCCCCATGTCTGTATGTGTTGGTACGATGTAATGATATCCATCTTGCTAAGCGCCCGAAACGTGGTTGTGCCCCAATCACGTAAGTGTCACGTGATAGGGATAGAATCGCATCTTGGGCGTGACATCTTAAAGATCCATTTATTTTCTATGGCTCGCCTATCATCGAGCAAGTCAACCAAAGTCCATACTTTGTTATCATACATGGATCCTATCTCGGATTTCATGGCTTCAAGCCATTTGTTGGAATCCGGGCCCGCCATCGCTTCTTCATAGTTCGAAGGTTCACCGTTGTCTAACAACATGATTTCCAGGACAGGGTTACCGTACCACTCTGGTGCGGAACATGTGCTCGTGGACCTACGAAGTTCAGCAATGACTTGATCTGAAGTTTCATGATCATTATCATTATCTTCCTCTCTAGTCGGTGCAGGCACAATAGAAACATCTTCCTGTGTTGTGCTACTTTCCGGTTCGAGAGGGGTGACAATCACCTCATCAAGTTCCACTTTCCTCCCACTTACTTCTTTCGAGAGAAACTCTTTCTCCAGAAAGGATCCATTCTTGGCAACAAAGACCTTGCCTTCGAATCTGAGGTAGAAGGTATACCCAATAGTTTCCTTAGGGTATCCCATGAAGACGCGTTTTTCCAATTTGGGTTCGAGCTTTTTAGGTTGAAGTTTCTTGACATAACCATCGCATCCCCAAACTTTTAGAAACGACAACTTAGGTTTCTTCCCAAACCATAGTTCATACGGTGTCGTCTCAATGGATTTAGACAGTGCCCTATTTAAAGTGAATGCGGCAGTCTCTAAAGCATAACCCCAAAATGATAGCGGTAAGTCGGTAAGAGATATCATAGATCACACCATGTCCAATAGAGTACGATTACGATGTTCGGACACACCATTACGTTGAGGTGTTCTAGGCGGCGTTAGTTGTGAAACAATTTCACATTTCCTTAGGTGTGTGCCAAATTCGTGACTTAAATATTCTCCTCTACGATCTGATTGTAAGAACTTTATTTTTCAGTCACGTTTATTCTCAACCTCATTCTGAAATTCCTTGAACTTTTCAAAGGTCTCAGACTTGTGTTTCGTCAAGTAGACATACCCATATCTACTTAAGTCATCAGTGAGGGTGAGAACATAACGATAACCACCACGAGCCTCAACACTCATTGGGCTGCACACATCAGTATGTATGATTTCCAACAAGTTGGTTGTTCGCTCCATTGTTCCGGAGAACGGAGTCTTGGTCATCTTGCCCAAGAGGCATGGTTCGCACATGTCAAATGATTCATAATCAAGAGACTCCAAAAGTCCGCCTGCACGGAGCTTCGTCATACGTTTGATCCCAATATGACCAAGGCGGCAGTGCCATAAGTATGTGGGACTATCATTATCAACCTTACATCTTTTGGCATTCACACTATGAATATGTTAACATCACGTTCAAGATTCAATAAAAATAAACCATTGACCAGCGGGGCATGACCATAAAACATTTCTCTCATATAAATAGAACAACCATTATTCTCAGATTTAAATGAGTAGCCACCTCACATTAAACGAGATCCAGATACAATGTTCATGCTCAAAGCTGGTACTAAATAACAATTATTGAGGTTTAAAACTAATCCCGAAGGTAGATGTAGAGGTAGCGTGCCGACGGTGATCACATCGACCTTGGAACCATTCCCGACGCGCATCGTCACCTCGTCCTTCGCCAGTCTCCGCTTATTCCGCGGCTCCTGCTTTGAGTTATAAATGCGAGCAACTGCACTGGTATCAAATACCCAGGAGCTACTACGAGCGCTGGTAAGGTACACATCAATAACATGCATATCACATATACCTTTGATGTTGCCAGCCTTCTTATCCGCTAAGTATTTGGGGCAATTCCGCTTCCAGTGACCCGTTCCCTTGCAATAAAAGCACTCAGTCTCAGACTTGGGTCCATTCTTTGGCTTCTTCCCGGCAACTGGCTTACCGAGCGGGGCAACTCCTTTGCCGTCCTTCTTGAAGTTCTTCTTGCCCTTGCCTTCCTTACACTTAGTGGTTTTATTCAACATCAACACTTGATGTTCCATTTTGATCTCCACCTCCGCTGATTTCAGCATTGAATATACCTCGGGAATGGACTTCTCCATCCCTTGCATATTGAAATTCATCACAAAGCTCCTGTAGCTAGGTGGGAGCGACTGAAGGATTCTGTCAACGACCGCGTCATCTGGGAGATAAACTCCCAGCTGAGACAAGCGGTCGTGCAACCCAGACATCTTGAGTATATACTCGCTGACAGAACTACTCTCCTCCATCTTACAACTATAGAACTTGTCAGAGACTTCATATCTCTCGACCTGGGCATGAGCTTGGAAAACCATTTTCTGCTCTTGGAACATCTCATATGCTTTGTGTTGTTCAAAACTCTTTTGGAGCCCCGATTCTAAGCTATAAAGCATGCCGCACTGAACCAGGGAGTAATCATCACTACGCGACTGCCATGCATTCATAACGTCTTGAGTTGCTGGGAAAATGGGTGCATCACCTAGCGGTGCTTCAAGGACATATGCTTTCTTGGCAGCTATGAGGATGATCCTCAAGTTACGGACCCAATCTGTATAGTTTCTACCACCGTCTTTCAGCTTGGTTTTCTCTAGGAACGCGTTGAAGTTGAGGGCAACATTAGTGTGGGCCATTTGATCTACAAAACATATTGTAAAGATTTTAGACTATGTTCATGACAATTAAGTTCATCTAACCAAATTTAATGAACTCCCACTCAGATAGACATCTCTCTAGTCATCTAAGTGATACATGATTCGAATCGACTAGGCCGTGTCCAATCATCACGTGAGACGGACTAGTCATCAACGGTGAACATTTTCATGTCAATCGTATCTTCTATACGACTCATGTCCGACCTTTCGGTCTTTCGTGTTCCGAGGCCATGTCTGTACATGCTAGGCTCATCAAGTCAACCCTAAGTGTATTGCGTGTCTAAATCTGGCTTACACCCGTTTTATGCGAACGTTAGAGCCTATCACACCCGATCATCACGTGGTGCTTCGGAACAACGAACCTTAGCAACGGTGCACAATTACGGGGAACAAAATTCTTGAAATTTTAGTGAGAGATCATCTTATTTATGCTACCATCGTTCTAAGCAAATAAGATGTAAAACATGATAAACATCACATGCAATCAAATAGTGACATGATATGGCCAATATCATTTTGCTCTTTTTGATCTCCATCTTTGGGGCTCCATCATCATCATCATCACCGGCATGACACCATGATCTCCATCATCGTGTCTTCATGAAGTTGTCTCGCCAAACATTACTTCTACTACTATGGCTAACGGTTAGCAAAGAAGTAAAATAATTACATGGCGCTTTCAATGACACGCAGGTCATAAAATAAAATAAGACAACTCATATGGCTCCTGCCGGTTGTCATGCTCATCGACATGCAAGTCGTGATTCCTATTACAAGAACATGGTCAATCTCATACATCACACATATATATATATATATATATATATATATATATATATATATATATATATATATATCATTCATCACATCCTTTTGTCCATATCACATCACATGGCACATGCTGCAAGAGCAAGTTAGGCGTCCTCTAATTGTTGTTGCAAGTTTTTACGTGGCTGCTATAGGTTTCTAGGAAGAACGTTTCTTACCTACGCCAAAACCACAACATGATATGCCTATTACTATTTACCCTTCATAAGGACCTTTTTCATCGAATCCGATCCGACTAAAGTGGGAGAGACAAACACCCGCTAGCCACCTTATGCAACTAGTGCATGTCAGTTGGTGGAACCTGTCTCACGTAAGCGTACATGTAAGGTCGGTCCGGGCCGCTTCATCCCACGATGCCGCCGAATCAAGATAAGACTAGTAGCGGCAAGTAAATTGACAAAATCTACGCCCACAACAACCTGTGTTCTACTCGTGCAAAGTAACTATGCATAGACCTAGCTCTGAAAGCAGTGTTGGGGATCGTTGCAGAAATTCAAAAAAATTCTACGCATCACCAAGATCTATCTATGGAGTTACTAGCAATGAGAGGGGAGTGCATCTTCATACCTTTGAAGATCGCGATGCAGAAGCGTTGCAAGAACACGGTCGGTGGAGTCGTACACGAAGCGATTCAGATCGCAGTCGAATCCGATCTAAGCACCGAACAACGGTGCCTCCGCGTTCAACACACGTGCAGCTCGGTGACGTCTCCCGGGCCTTGATCCAGCAAGGGGAGAGGGAGAGGTTGGGGAAGACTCCGTCCAGTAGCAACATGACGACGTGGTGGTGGTGGAGGAGCGTGGCACTCCAGCAGGGCTTCGCCAAGCACCGCTGTAGAGGAGGAGGAGTTGGGAGAGGGGAGGGTTGCGCCAGGGTTCAGGTGCGTCTGCCCTCCCACCCCCTCTCTTTATATAGGGACAAGGGAGAGGGGGCCGGCCCCCCTAGATCAGATCTAGAGGGGGGCGGCGGCCAGGTGGGGGGGGGGACTTGCCCCCCAAGCAGGTGGGGCGCCCCCACCCCTAGGGTTTCCCGACCCTAGGCGCCTTGGGCCCTTGGGAGGCGCACCAGCCCACCAGGGGCTGGTTCCCCCCTTACTTGGTCCACTTAGCCCACCTTGGTAGGTGGCCCCACCCGGTGGACCCCCGGACACCTTTCGGTGGTCCCGGTACAATACCGGTGACCCCGAAATCACTCCGGTGACCAAAATATGACTTCCCGTATATAAATCTTTACCTCCGAAATATTCCGAAAGTCCTCGTGACATCCGGGATCTCATTCGACACTCCGAACAACATTCGGTAACCACATACATACATTCCCTATAACCCTAGCGTCATCAAACCTTAAGTGTGTAGACCCTACGGGTTCGGGAACCATGCAAACATGACCGAGACATCTCTCCGGCCAATAACTAATAGCGGGATCTGGATACCCATGTTGGCTCCCACATGTTCCATGATGATCTTATCGGATGAACCACGATGTCAAGGATTCAATCAATCCCATATACGATTCCCTTTGTCCCGAGATTCAATCATCGGTATACCGATACCTTGTTCAATCTCGTTACCGGCAAGTCTCTTTACTCGTTCTGTAACACATCATCACATGACCAACTCCTTAGTCACATAGAGCTCATTACGATGATGTCTTACCGAGTGGGCCCAGATATACCTCTCCGTCATACGGAGTGACAAATCCCAGTCTCGATTCGTGCCAACCCAACAAACACTTTCGGGGATACCCGTAGTGTACCTTTATAGCCACCCAGTTACGTTATGACGTTTGGCACACCCAAAGTACTCCTACGGTATCCGGGAGTTGCACAATCTCATGGTCTAAGGAACAAATACTTGACATTGGAAAAGCTTTAGCATACGAACTACACGATCTTGTGCTAGGCTTAGTATTGGGTCTTGTCCATCACATCATTCTCCTAATGATGTGATCCCGTTATCAATGACATCCAATGTCCATGGTCAGGAAACCATAACCATCTATTGACCAACGAGCTAGTCAACTAGAGGCTTACTAGGGACCTGTTGTGGTCTATGTATTCACACATGTATTACGATTTCCCATTAATACAATTATAGCATGAACAATAGACAATCATCACGAACAAGGAAATATAATAATAACCATTTTATTATTGCCTCTAGGGCATATTTCCAACACGGAGTCCATCCACGCCGCCCCGGGACATCTTCCTCCCTGTGCCGCTATAGTTTCCGCACGTCACCAAGCTAGGGTACTTGTGCTTCGAACTCGGGTCTTCTTCCCTTCTAGTCAAGTTCATCCATGGTTATTTATCTCCTATTTTACTGCATATCTTAGATCTAGACCTTTTACCCTTCTAGAGTGGATGTGGTCTGTACTTGTTCCTCGCACCTGAGTCTCTCAGATCTAGGGTTTGAGTTATGTTTCGCTCGAATGGAATGATAGCACGTTGTCTAGTATTTTCTTCGTATCTACTAGCTCGGCCTATACATTTGTACTTCATTCAAAACATTTCTTGAAATCTGCATCTGATTCTTCCTCAAAATGTTTTCGTTCAGAAAATTGTTTGCTGTGAGCATTTATAACTCTGTCCCCATTTTCCCTCGTACCTATTCTCATTCACAAGTGCATGCAGTCCGTTGAAGACTCTGTTAGGCCGCACAATATGGCTGATGAAGAAGAGGTGGTTTTGGGCACAACTGATGAATCTAAAGCTCCAAATGCTACGGGCCCAATGGTAGGCCCATCTTCTAGCAAAAGAAGGAGGTCCGAACAAAATGCAAACGAGAAAGAAGTAGGTGCTCCGAAGAGAAGGAAAGGTGGTAGGCAACCTATCACAAACTCATCTCAGTATACCCTTCATTTTGACTATAATATTGTTCCTGGAGAAAACTCGGGTCAGAGAAGATCGCGTGTGCAAAAGATTTGACATCACTGGGTACGGAAGTGGTTTCACTACAAGATGGTTCATCCTCGATATGCCAAGAACTTTGCCTTCCATCCTCCGTGGGGTGACTGTCGCGAAATTGGACTCACTCGAGCTGGTGATCCTCAGGTTAGGCCTCCCCGCCTCCTGATGCTGATGCACCTTCACTTATGACACCAGATTCCAATCCTGAAGAAAAGGCCAAGCGCCTCAAGAATGCTGAGAAGAGAGCCAACAAGGCTGAAAAGATAGACTGAGAGAAGAAGAAAATCGTCGTCTCATGAAATCAGACATCGAAAAGAAAAAGTCTAAAGGAAAATCTGAAGGGCGCTCTAAGCACAAACATGATCCCAGGTCTGCTTCACTCAAGAAAAAGGGTGCATCAAAGAAAAGGGTTGTAAAACCTGTTGATCCTGAAGGTGACTCTTCCGATCAAGATGATCCCCCACTCACAAGAGATGAAATTGATGCAACTCTTTCAGAACAAGTGAATGTTACTACATCCACTGTGTTGCCTGATCTTTCGAGCAAGTACTATCCAGATTGCACCTACGAAGAAGATTGTGTTATAGAGAAAGACTCCTCCTACAACTGTTAAAATGGTTGACAAAGTGTACATGACTCCTCAGCCCGATGCAATTGATTTCCATGATTTGGTAGTTGATGCTCCTATGAGCATAGCCAGACCAGGAGAGAATATCCCAAAGAAGAAGTTGAAGCAAATCACAGCTCCAGCTGCCGAGTAGAATACTTCTAAAGCTAACCTTGTAAAAGAAAAGGCTGATGAATTTGCCTCGAAGCTCACTCAACCCCTGACATCTTTGCCTTCGACCGAGAATTTTTTAGCACAATCCGGTCCTGTTACATAGCCTCAGGATGAGTCTGATGCCCCTCATTACTTCAATCAAGTGTTCATCATGGAACATCTTAACAAGTTTGTGGAAAATCTGTTTGATGGAGAAGTGGCATCTTTGCCCATACCCTCAAAAGTTATTACCCATGCATCTGATCTTGTTCGAAACATGAGCGAAGACTCTGTTGAGGCCAACAACCTCTCTGCGCAGTTCCAAGCACTGGACAACCCGATGAAGGCCACAACATCCAAGTTTGTCATCAAGCAACTTGAAGAATCCTATATGGATATCAACCAAGCTTTAACTATCCTGAGAAGCAGAAGATTCGGATCTAGACCAGGTTGTTCGGAAGGTCTGCCTCGATCATCAAGCAAATGTCACCTATTATAATGATCTTGTCAAAGGCCACATTGATCCGTCGAAACACATGAAGAAGAAGAGAATTGCGAAGAAAATGCCACTGAAGCTGGACCTCACAAGGAGATCTCTCCAGATCAAGCAATTCCTTCACCGAATGATGCACCTAGTATAGATCATCCCAGCATGCCAAGGCCAACTAAAATAGTGCATGTGGCCTCTCTTGTTCGAGAAGAAATTCCACTTCAACCAAATGATTCAGAAGATGGTGAGATTCCTCAGAATGCTCCACATGCTTCTCTAGTTCATGAAAATCAAAATGATTCAGTGCCTACTTCTGCTACTCCACCAACTACTCAAGAAAATCCTCAATGATCCCCAATGATCGAAAAAGAATTAGTGCCTAACAAAGAGTCTGAAACTTCACCACTTCGAATATCCATCAACACTTCATGAATTATTCCAGATGTTGGACCGTCTGCAGCCAAGTCAGTCACTCTTCACCACTTAGATTCAGTAATTTATGGTGATGAAGTGTTATTCGTATAAGATGAGCTCAAATATCTCGAGAGTGTTTGCCTCTTTTCCCAAGGGGTGCTGGTGTCAAAGGACCTCCTTTTAATCAGAACACACACCCGCTTTTATTTCAAGAGATTCCATATAGCAAGCCCAGAACTTCAGATTCTCCTCGCTTCTGGACCAAGGAACAAGCCGTATATTATTCTCGGATCCTCTATGACAGTCGCAAGATTTTCCCTCATGAGGTTCCAGACCTTGCTGCTATGAAGACCATCAGCTGTTTCAATCAAGTCATGCAAGATCTAGATGATTTTGGCCTCACAAACGTCTTTGCCTATCAGCATCCGCGGAATAGGGAAATTGTGCTTCAATTCTATGTCACATTGTATATTTCAGGTGATGCCTCTGATAGCTCCAAGTGGATAATGGAATGGATGAGTGAAGGGCAATGAATCAAATGCTCTGCAATGGATTTCGTTTTATACTTCCATTTTCCTCGGTTTGAGCATGGCAAGTATGAAATTCGAGTTCGCAATATTGATGCCATATCCGATGAAGATTTTCGTTGCACAATGGACCCAAAGAAAATTTGTGACTATAATGGCGCTCCTCTTCCCGAGCGTTTGACCTTCGACAATCAAACTCTCTATCATATGCTCATCTACACCTTTTGTACGATGGCCAAGATGAATCCAGATAAGGCTATATCTGATATTATTCGGAACACAATTCATGCAATCTCTCAGGGATTTATATTTGATGTTGAAGATATGTTTCTGCAAATCTTGAAGGATTCTACACAACATCCCAAATTCATAAAAGTATTTGCTCCTTGGATTCAGTGAGTAGCTGACTCTTCTATGAAAACCGAATACTTAGCTAAAAGTAGTCACAAAAGCTTCATTCCTCCGGTCCGTGACATCGTGCGAGTGATGGAAAATATATCTTCTGGCAAAGCACCTGTGTCTAGCCCTCCTGATTAACACTCCACCTTTGAAGGACATAGGCTGCCTCAGCGTGAACGTCAACCTATTACTCAATCTTCTTCACACCTTGAAGTGAGTTTGTGCACTCAACAACTACTTTTGAAACATATGGCCGTGGACTACCAAGAAAAAGAGCACCTGGCTACCAAAGTCAATGCAATCAACAATCGAACAAAAATAGTGCATATGATTGTGACTGAAAACAAGAAGCATCTCTGTAAATTCCTTCGAAAGTTCTTCTCAGAGAAGCAATTGAGCAAATCTCACCTCAAAGAACTTTACGAGTATATTGATCAAGGGTTCTCGGCTGAAGATTTCCAAGATTGGGTCACTCCGCCTTTGCCAGCTTGTGAACTTAATACTGGTCTACTTCGGATTCAGCTGCGCAAAATGCTCGATGAATCAGAAGCAATATCGCCCACTGAGAAACCTGCCGAAGGAAATGTTCTCTCTCATAAGAATCCATAAGCTGATCCAAATGCGCCTACCTCTTCTCAGCCTTAAGCCAGCCTTGAAGGATCTGTTGCTGCTGCTGACGATGAAGATATTCTGGCCACCTCCAAATCAGAAACTTCTTCGGACAGTTCTTCGGGCCATGCCTCAGAGTGAATCATATTCACATTTTCTTCGCACTCATGTCATTTGTCACCTTTTTGACACTAGCTATCAAAAAGGGGGAGAATTACATCGAGAGTTTCGATAGATCTGTTTTGTTCTGCTCTGTTGGTTTTGGTGTTGAGACTTTTGCATTATTCACCTCAAATATTCTTATGTCTCACCTTGTGCACTGATGTAAAAAAACTCATGATTGAGCTATAATATTAATAACCCACCTGCTGCACTATTTTCTCTCGAAGCATTTTGTTTTGCATGTGGAATTATTAACATGAGTCTTGTATGATTGCACCATATTCTCGTTGGATTATTACATCAGTGCGAAGGGGGAGTATATTTCATCATCGAGACAAGTAACGCAAGCTCAGTCTTGTTCATATTTTCATTTCACTTATCTATCTTCACTTTGATGATTATTTGTTTTGTCAACAACCATCCAAAAAGGGGGAGATTGTTCTTGCAATAATAGGCCCCTTTGTGTTTTGGAGTTTGTCAACATAAACAGTATGGGACTTATGTGTTTGCTAGTGCACATAGAGTAACATGTACCTGAAGTATTGAGGAGTTTGTTGCAAATGACGAAGATAATCTCCCTGCGTGGCAGCGAAGATTATCACCGAAGATAAAAGCTAACAAGAGTGACCCCTAAAAATTGCTGAAGTTCAAGCAATTGGTTCGATGCTTGTCCGAAGAACATGACTACGATCGAGGAAGAATGAAGACAAAGGAAAAAAGTAGCATTTGTTTCATTATTCTTCTTCTTTCATTGAGTCACAGGACCACCGTACTATTAATAAGGGTGTAGCGTTCGTAGCTTTGATTCTCTGATGCTAAACCCAAACCTATGAAAGCTGTGAGAGAAATCTCTTTGTGTTCCGAGCAAATACTTGCCAGCAAGAGATTGTGATCTTCTTCGCCAAAAAAGATTTGTCTCAGACCGAGGAGTTCGCATTGCTTGTTCCTTAAGTAATGTTACCGTTGCTTCAAAAATCTGACCATTGTGAACACGTCGGTTGGCCATTGGCTGGACCTGGTGCCCAAAATGGTCATTTCCCTTCTGGGAATGCTGCGGCTATAAATAGCCACCCCATGCCAGCTTTGTATGGTGGCTGCTCCATTTGATTCTGAGAAGATTTTCAAGCAACCCACTCTCTGAGTGATTTGAGTTTAAAATCCACCGAGAGAAAACCCCTAGAGCCGAAGAATTAGATAGTGCACTACTGCAGGATGCTGCTAATGCGACACTACGTTCAGAGACCCTTCGACAAAACGGTGTGCTATGCCATGATCGCAAACGGGGGTGTAAAAAACCATCAAAAAAGGTGCACAACATTTGCGATGGAGGATGCATCGAACACGGTTCAAATTTTGGTTACGTGTGCGATGGTGGGCATACGGTTCAGTTCAGTTGACTGTTTGCGATGAGGTGGAACAAAAGAAACGGGTTGCCAGATGAATGCGTGTGCGATGTACAGCATACGGTACAGACGTATGAACTGTTTGTGATTAGGCAACACAAAAGAAACGGTCAGCCAGATCAATGTGTGTGCAATATAGGGCATGCGGTTCACTCGGATGAACTGTTTGTGTTGAGACAAGAGAACAGAAACGGTTCAATATAAGAAGATGTGTGTGATACACGACAAACAGGTCTATAATAAAAAATGTGTGCTAAGACCAATAATAACACAGACGATTGCTGCTAATAAGACGTGTGTGTTGTGCGATGGGATTGCATACAACCGGTCTATTCTGCTAATATTAGCATAATAACTATTCTGGTAACACTTCCGCACTGCACTCTCAACAAAAGCGAAATGCATCGTCTTTACGTTGGGCACTGCAATGCTTCACGGGAGAACTGCTTCTTTTTCTGGTGTTCCGCCCGCGTTTTCTATGTGGAATCGGGTGTTGCGGGATGGTTTAGTTTGTCTCTGCATCTTATTTTACCTTTATTCTTTCTAATTTATAGGAAAATCTACTAGAGTGCTTGCAAATCGAGGGATTTGGCGGACGAGCTTTCTCTGTTCGTTCGTGTTCGCGTCAGATGCGATTTTTTGTGCTCGGATGTTGTTTTTTAGTAGGAATTCTTTGATTGAGTTCGTTTTAATCGGTCCGTTCACTCTATAATTTGTTAATTTTTAGGAGTTAGTTTACAATTCCTGTTAATTTGATTGTGCGGGCGGGTGAGCTTCGTCCGCTCCTCTGTTCTTGTTGATTTTTTGGATTTTGCGCGTCCATTCGTGTTTGAATACTGTAATTACTGTTGCTATAGGTTTGAATTCATTGTATTGTAGGTATAATTGCCATTTTTTGAATTGCATTTTTTAAATGAAAGCTGATGCTGTTCGTTTAGTTGTCGTGTCTTTCATGTAATTTTTTGCGAGGGTATTTCTCGATAGTTTAGTGGTTGTACAATTTTTAGGCGAGTTATGGAAGTGCTAGTGAAATTGACACCTCTGTTAATCTAGCACATGTCTGGAGCTCTACTGCTTTAATTTTATTTGTTGTAGTTGTGGCATACGTTGTACTGCACAGCATTTTCGTTAGTAGTGTACTTCGTTGTAGCTGCATTACAGTGGTTATGACAGCTTAAGAGATTTCTCTTTTTTTAAACTGCATTCTGTGTTCTAGTGGACTGCATAATATGCACCTTCGTACCACATTAGCAGTGTGGTTAATGTTCTATTCTGCTATTAGAATGGATGGTCCATTATATGCTTGTGTTAGCTGAAAAGTTTCGACCATTCGCATTTCCTTGTTACTGTTCAGAGGACTGCTTTTTATTATTATTAGTACCACACTATATGTTTGAGAGAATTGCATTACTGCCAATAGCAACTTTGTCTAAAAAGGAATGATGAAATGATGCAGTTGAGTTTGCATACTTTAAATATGCATCGTTCAAAGTGTCTTAATGACATAATTTTGAAAAGCATACAACATAAGAAAACCATTAGAATTATTTGTTGCTTCATATTATACAGCCTAGAGTGCAAATATTGTAAATTTGAGGGAGTCTTCTTCTTTGTAGAAAACCACCATGGCCACTTCTCAGACCTCAAAGCCATTCTGGGAGACAAAATCTTTCCAACCAGTAGTTATGTTGATGCAGTCTTTAGAGTTGATGTGGTAGTCAGCTTGCATGTCTGCATACTAATTCTTGTATTGTGTCTCCAAAGTAACCTTCCCTGAACTCGGAGCAAGAAATTTTATTGTGGATGGCAGTTTCTGCATATTGGAATGGGTGGAAAAGAATTTTATGAGTAAACAACAAATGTTTTTCTTTTATACTTAGGATGATCTGTTTATGTTGACTTAAATACTTACATATATATGACTGCTATTTTCTAAAGTAGTTGCAATGTATGAATAAACTTATATACGGAATTGACCTCTAGTTTTACTAGGATATATATTATACTTCAACATGCTTGTATTGCAATATCAGTAACAGTGTACTTCGCCAGCATGTTAAGAGAACTGCAACGCTGATCTACTGACCCTTTTTTTCTTCGTGTGTTGTTGTACTGATCTAACTAGTGTCTATAGCTGGTGTGGTACTGAATAAAAATAGGTGGAAGCATCTAGTCTTAATAGCTAACAAATCTGAACAATAATACAAATTCTGTTTTGTATTTTGTTGACACTACTGAACAAATTGATTGAACTATATATTCAGATGTGGGTTTGCAGGCTAGATTATGTCCAAAATTGTGAGGGGAAAAACATACCCAATATGTGAGGCGATGAAGAAATGGCGCCCGAAACCCCCTGTTGGGTATCATCACGCACCCGAGCATGCTGCGCCACTCGGTGTTGGTGAGCTCTAGACCTTCTGCGTACACGCATGTGTCCGCTACCGGCGCCATCCTTGCCAAACACCCGCACTTACAGTCCATGGCGGGTTCAATTGAATTCCAGAGAAGAGCTGGGGATGGGATGAACCCTAGATCTACGATTTGAAAAAAATGAGGAACGGGTGGAGGAGTTGTGTTAATCTGGAGCATGAATGGATACGTTTTTATGCAACCAATTGAGCAACGGAAGTAATAAATCTTTGTGGTTGGTGTTAGGTGGTGGACTGGTCCTGATTCAATGTTCGCGAATGCATTTGAGAAGCAACAGGACTGCTTACTTGAAAATAGCAAACTGCATTGTCATCTCACGACGAACTGCGAAACGCGTGGTTGGGGCATGTGTTTGTGTATGGTATGTGGGATTTTTTTTTCAGTGGCCTATCTTTTTGTGTGTTGGCCCTGTGTTCGAGGAGTGAAGACGCATTGGGCCCAAGTCGGCTTGTGAGCACGGCTGGTTCCCGGTGCGTTGTGTGCGGCCTAATGTTTAGTCCCACCTCGCCTGCGAAAGGCGCGCTCGACCTGTTTATAAGCATTAACGAGGTAGCTGTGTCGAACTCCTCTGGTTACTTATTTGAGCGCTTATACACGACGCTCGCTGCTCTATGCCCTCTGACCTGTGGGCCCATGTGTGCCCGGCCCCGTGCATCGTGGCTCAGAATGACTCGCCTGCTGTGGGCGTAGGTCAACTACGAGACTGGCTGGGGCCGGTTGCACCGGGTGGTCAATTTTTTATAATATTTTTCTGTCATGTATTTTTTTTTAATGTCGGGGCGTGCACTGCATTGATCGGGGTTCTCTACTGCATGTGCACGCATTCCGTACTACATGCACAGTTCTCATGTTTGTCTTCGTGTTTTTGATCTTATGTAATCTTTTTTTTTTCAATGTAGGGGAGTGCACTCCTTAGTAAATCATACGTGTACTGCATTGATTATGTTTCTGTATTGCACGTTCATATATTTCCGCACTACATATACATGTCACGTTTTTCTTTTTGTGTTTTTGCTCTTATGTATTATGTCATATACAGGGGGTGGTCAATTTTTTTTAATATTTTACTGTCATGTATATTTTTTCAATGTCGGGGCGTGCACTGCATGTGCAAGCATTCCATAATGCATGTACAGTTCTCATTTTTGTTTTACGTGTTTTTGATCTTATGTAATCTTTTTTTCCAATGTAGGGGCATGCACTGCTTAGTAATCATACGTGTACTGCATTGATTTTGTTTCTGTACTGCACGTTCATATATTTCCGCACTACATATACAGGTCACATTTTTCTTTTTGTGTTTTTGCTCTTAAGTATTCTTTTTCAAATTTAGGGGCGTGCACTGCTTTTTTGGGTATGTGTAAAGTTCAGTCGATAGAGTCTGTACTGCATTCATACACAATTTGCACTATATGCGTCCTATTTGCACACTGCATCTTATTTCGTTTTGTGCACTGCTCGAATCTAATGATACATAAGCAAACAATATAAAACAAATTATCACAAGCATTCTGTATGACAAGTTCATCATGACAAACTAAGTTGAATAGAAAGCAATCTAACATAATCAAAGTTCATCATTACAAGCGATTCTGCATGGCAAGCAAACTAAGTTCAGCAAAAGCAAATGATCACAAGCAAACTAACGATACATAAGCAAACAACATAAAGCAAATTTGATGATAATTCTAAAACGACACTCGGATTGTTGGCTCTTGGCCGGCACCATCTTATTCTTCACCAGTTAGCGTCTCCCCATCCCCAGCTGCTCTTGGCGTGCTTCTTGGGGGGCTCCTCCTTCTCCAGCTTTGCACGACGAAGCCCGTCCTGGGTGAGGGTGATGCGGTTCCATATCTCGTACGCTGCGTAGGCATCCTTTGCCGCATACTCGATGTGCCTCTTGGACAGAGGCAGGGGGCCCAGCGCCTGTGTTCGTTGTCGGTGATCTTCTTCTTCATGTTGTTGTAGTAGTCGTCGATGAGCATGCCGGAGATGTCTCCAAGGGAGTCCAACTCCTTGGTTGCCTCGGGCACCCTCCACTCCTTCTGGATGTCGACGAAGTTGGCGACCTCCAGATTGACGCGCTCGAGCCTGGTTTTGTCGTCGTCGATGGAGAAGCCTGCAAAGGTGTACCTAGGGTCGGTGAGGAAGTTGTCAAAGACGGTGCACCTTTCAGCGGCGCTCAATTGGAAGAGCAGCACCGGGTGATTCTTGCCAATGGAGAGTTGGCTGAGGGCAGGTTTTTGCGTCGTTTCAGGCTCGTTGTTGTACTCGAGATCAATGCTGACGGTCTTGTGGCGCTGGAGTCTGAGGTGGCGCTCGTACTGCGCGAGGGAGGTCGCCATCTACTTCTTATCGTTGGTGTGGATGACGTGCAACGTGGTGTTGCTGTGGGCCTCAACGTCCGTGTACTCGTCGGCGAACGCCATCGCCGATAGTAGGGCTTGGTGTTTTTACGTGGATATGGATGTGATGGAGCGATTAGGTGGCAGCGCAATGGATACTTGTGTTGTTGTGGATGAGAAGGCCTTTGGCAGGGGTCTAAATTTAAGGGGAGGGTGCAGGGTGGGATGGCCGCATCGGATGAACTACACGATCTCGCTGGCGATGCAGTTGTGTAGATCGTGGGTTGGTGTTGCGTCTGTGATTGTGGGCTTGTGGTGATGGAACCGCTCTGATTAGGTGGTTGTATGCGAATGTGGTTTCTTTAACGTGGTTTTATTTTATTTTCGATCAGTAATTTTTTTAACCACCACTTTCTGTGCTAACGGGCATTTGTTATGTTTTATATGTATCCTACGTGATAATGAAACTGCATTGGTTATAATTATGCACTGCATCGTCTACAATACAGAACTGCATTTTGTCTACAGGTGCGTACTTCACCGTTTTTTGTGTGTCCTTGCTGCAGCCCCTGAAAAAAGTACAATGTATTCCACAATTTTACGAGTTTTTTGTTGTGTTCTATAACGCGCATTTATTCATGTAGGTAGTCCGAAACTAGATTGCTATACCTTACTGCTTTGTGTTACGAAATGCACTGCATTTTTCTAGTGCTGCGTACTTCATCTGTTTTTTTCCTGTACTTACTGCAGTCCCTGGTACGGGAGGGGTAGGGGGGTTGCCCCCCCCCCCATTTTTTGGTGTGGCACTTATTTGAAGGTGGGCTTTTTTTGGATGCGTTTTTTAACACGCGTGTTATTTTTGATTTTAAATTTTTTTATGAACTGCATGTATTTTATATTCTTTTACCATTTGAACTTCATTGTTCTTCAGAGAGAATTGCATCATGTGCGTTTTGATGTAGTCTGTCTTATTTTAGCCAGGCCGTTTTTGGGCCGGCCCATTTTATGTGACCCTTTGCCACACGCGGGCCTCCTACGTTTCCCTTCCAGGCGATCCCACCTCTCCGCTGACAGGGAGAGATACCGAGAACAATCCCCTCTCCTCTCTTGCAGTTTCTCCCAAGGCATCTCCCCCTCGAGCAAAACCGCCGTCGCCCGCAGCAACCGCCGTCGCCCGAGGAACCGCTGCCCTCAAGAGGTCCTTATTCTTGCATTCTGTGTCGCCGTCCGCTCCGCGAGCCCTTGCCACTGCGCTCCCGCAGCCCTTTCCTGTCTGTTCCCGTTGCCGCCCCCTCTCCCCCCTCCCTGTCGTCGTCGCCACACCCTTTTTTGTGGTACGTTCCGCTTGGCCTCGGTCTTGATCGTCCCCTCGTCTTGTTTTTGTGATTCTCGTAGTTGTTGTTGCTGTTTTTGCTTGTCTAATTTTTTCGTAGGCAGTCGATTTTATCTCGATTTGAAGTAGACACTCGTGTATAGCAAGGTGGATCTAGGGTTTCGTGAGATTTTCGCTGATTTTGTTGCTTATATCTGTCACTTCATCCTTGTGCTGCAGGCAAACTCCATGTCTTCGCCGAGCAGAGTTGGAGGAGGAGTTCAGGGTATGTGGAGTGCTTATTTTAGGCTTTGTTTATTTTTGTTTGATGTTTGATACGTCTCCAACGTATCTATAATTTTTGATTGTTCCATGCAATTATTTATGAAGTCTTGGATGTTTAATGGGCTTTATCATACACTTTTATATCATTTTGGGGACTAACCTACTAACCCAAAGGCCCAGTCCAGATTGCTGTTTTTTTGCCCGTTTCAGAGTTTTAAAGAAAAAGAATATCAAATGGAGTCCAAACGGAATGAACCCTTCGTGAGAGATATTTTTGGAGAAAATCACGCACGGGTGACTTGAGAACCACGTCAGGGGAGCCTCGGGGTGACCACGAGGGAGGGGGGCGCGCCCCCCTTCCCAGGGCGCGCCCCTGCCTCGTGGGCCCTCGAGAACCCCCGGTGTCCTCCTTCCTGCTATATACGTCTACGTACCCCGAAACCTTCGACAACAGAGAGAAAACCCTAATTCCACCGCCGTAACCTTCTGTTCCCGTGAGATCCCATCTTGGAGCCTGTTCCGGAGCTCCACCGAAGGGGGATCCATCACGGAGTTCTTCTTCATCATCATCATCGCCCTCACCATGAGTTGTGAGTAGTCTACCACATACCTTCGGGTCCATAGCTAGTATCTAGATGGCTTCTTCTCTCTCTCTGGATCTCAATACAAAGTTCTCCTCGGTCTTCGAGGAGATCTATTCGATGTAATCTCTTTTTGCGGTGTGTTTGTCGAGATGCGATGAATTGTGAGTTTATGATCAAGATTATCTACGAGAAATATTTGGTTCTTCTCTGAACTTTTTATGTGTGCTCATAATATCCTTGCAAGTCTCTTCGAATTATTGGTTTGGTTTGGCCTACTAGATCTATAGTTCTTGCAATAGGATAAGTGCTTGGCTTTGGGTTCAATCTTGCGGTGTCCTTTCCCAGTGATAGTAGGGGCAACAAGGCACGTATTGTATTATTGCCATCGAGGATAAAAACATGGGGTTTATATCATATTGCTTGAGTTTATCCCTCTACATCATGTCATCTTTCTTAAGGCGTTACTCTGTTCTTATGAACTCAATACACTAGATGCATGCTGGATAGCGGTCAATGTGTGGAGTAATAGTTGTAGATGCAGAATCGTTTCGGTCTACTTGTCTCGGACGTGATGCCTATATACAATGATCATGCGTAGATAGTCTCATAATTATTCGCTTTTCTATCAATTGCTTGACAGTAATTTGTTTACCCGCCGTAGAATATCGCTATAATGAAAGAAGCCACTAGAGAACACTATGGCCCTCGGGTCTATTCTCAACATATCAATCTACATCTACTTTACTTTTACCGCTTTTATTTTCAGTTCTTATAAACAAAAATACCAAAAATATAAACTATCATCTCTATCAGATTTCACTTTCGTAAGTGACCGTAAAGGGATTGACAACTCCTTATCGCGTTGGCTGCGAAGTTCTTATTTGTTTGTGCAGGTGCGAAGGACTCGCGCGTGGTCTCCTACAGGATTGATACCTTGGTTCTCAAAAACTGAGGGAAATACTTACGCTACTGTGATGCATCTCCCTTTCCTCTTTGAGGGAATACAATGTAAGCTCGAGAAGTTGCAAGAAGAATTTCTGGCGCCGTTGTCGGGGAGGCTTACGCAAAAGTCATATACCAAGTACCTATCACAAACCCTTATCCTTCGCATTACATTTATTTGCCTCTCGTTTTCCTCTCCCCCACTTCACCCTTGCCGTTTTATTTGCCCTTCTTCTACCGTGTGTTTATCATTCGCTTGCTTCTTGTTTGCTTGTGTGTTGTTTGCTTGCTTGATTGCCCTCATGTATGAGATGGGGGACGATCCTATCGAGAAGGGTAGTGATGTTGAGAGCAACGTCTATGTTGACCCCCCGGATGAAGCTACCACTTTACATATTAAGAAATTTCGGTACGTAGTGGTAATATCATTGGAAAAGGAGTTATTCAAGACTTCTTTACTTGTGCTGGTGCTTTGCCCACTATGGGTGGCTCTATTCTTCACAGAACTAGTAGCCTTGCGGATGTTGTATCCATGCTTATAGTAGAAATTGAAAGACAATTCATCCATATGCATCCCTGTATTCAGAGAATTTTTTTGGAATTTTCCAATTTTGAGCATTCTTCTGTTAAGCATGCAGCTACTATCTTTTTGGCCCATGAATCTAGATTTATCATGAAAGAGGCCAAAGAAATCTTTGCTCATTACGGAGTAGATGTCGGTCGACCTCCCATAGAGGTTATCTTGTTCAATCAAGAAGACATAATGCGGTTACGATCTCCTGATCATGTTGCTTTTAATGAAAACCTTAGAAAAAAGGTTCCTATTGAGGTCTTGATTGATAGAATTTCTGAGATGAATGATGATTTTGCTGTTCAAAACAATGGGTTAGGCTTCTCCCTTGAGCGAAGGCTTATGACCTTCTGCCAAAAGAATGCCTATAATGATGAATTGGTTGTCCATTACAAAGGGCCAAAAGCGGAACCTATTCCTCCCGAGATTGATGTAGGGGACTTCTGTCCCATTAAATTTAGCCCTTTTGATTACTTTTGCTTGCCACAAAGGAAGCTTGCTGCTGAACGTAGGGAATATGAGATGAGCTTTCGTGACATATCGTATCATTATGGCATCCCCTAGATTTATCTTGTATCGTGCCTAGCTAGGGGCGTAAAACGATAGCGCTTGTTGGGAGGCAACCCAACTATATTAATTTTTTTGCTGTTAGGGAATAAATATTGCATCTAGCCTCTGATTAGATGTGGTTTCGTGTTTTGTTTAGTGTTTGTGCCAAGTAGAACCGTTGGGAAAACTTGTGTGAAGTTTATGTGATCTTGCTGTGAAAAATAGAATCGTTAGCGCTCACTAGAATGGTCGTCAGATTTTACTGGAGCATGCTATTTAGTTGATTCTTTTTGCAAATGATTAATAGAAAAATTCCTCAAATTTAACAATTTAGTTTGAATTTGTTGGAGTTACAGAAGTATGCGAAACCTGCAGATTGCTACAGACTATTCTGTTTTTGACAGATTCTGTTTTTCGTGTGTTGTTTGCTTATTTCAATGCATCTATGAGTAATATTTGAATGTATGAACCATAGAGAAGTTATAATATAGTAGGTTTAACACCAATATAAACAAAGAATGAATTCATTGCAGTACCTTTGAGTAGTGATTTGTTTTCTTATAATAACGGAGCTCACGAGAATTTTGGTCTAAGTTTTGTGTTGTGAAGTTTTCAAGTTTTGAGTATTGCTTTGATGGACCATGGAACAAAGAGTAGAAAAGTCCTAAGCTTGGGGATTCCCATGGCACCCCAAGGAATTCAAGTGTAATCAAAATCCTAAGCTTGGGGATGCCCCGGGAAGGCATCCCCTCTTTCGTCTTCATCCATCGGTAACTATACTTGGAGCTATATTTTTATTCACCACATGATATGTGTTTTGCTTGGAGCATCTTGTATAATTTGAGTCTCTGCTTGTTAGTTTGTCACAATCATCCTTGCTGGACACACCTATTTGAGATAGTTAAATATGGCCTAGGAATTGCTAGAACACTCTATGTGCTTCACTTATATCTTTTGAGTTGAATAGTTTTTGCTCTAGTGCTTCACTTACATCTTTTAGAGCACGGTGGTGGTTATATTTTGTAGAAATTGTTGAACTTTCATGCTTCACTTATATCAATTTTAGAGTCCATTAAAACAGCATGGTAATGTGTTTAGGCTAATAAAACTAGTCTTCACATGATAGACATCCAATGTCAATGTAGTAAAAAAAATCACACCAAGTGCATTGAATATGATGAGATGTTGGATGCTTGATAATTGTTTTGAGATATGGGGATAGTGATATTAGAGTCATGCTAGTGGAGTTATTATGAAATTGAGAAATACTTGTGTTAAGGTTAGTGATTCCCGTAGCATGCACGTATGGTGAACCGCTATGTGACGAAGTTAGAGCATGAGGTATTTGTAAAGTGCCAACCTTTGTGTGGAGGTCGGGGGCGCGCAATGGTTAACTCCTACCAACCTCCCCCGTAGGAGCATGCGTTGATTGCTTTGTTTTGATGACTTGTTGATTTTTGCAATAAGTATATGAGTTCTTATGACTAATGTCGAGTCCATGGATTATATGAACTCTCACCCTTCCACCATTGCTAGCCTCTCTTGTACCGCGCAACTTTCGCCGGTACGATAAACCCACTATATATCCTTCCTCAAAATAGCCACCATATTATTCCTCAAAACAGCCACCATACCTACCTATCATGGCATTTCCATAGCCATTCTGAGATGTATTGCCATGCAACTTTCCACTGTTCCGTTCATATGACACGCATCATATTGTCATATTGCCATGCATGATCATGTAGTTGACATCGTATTTGTGGCAAAGCCACCATGCATAATTTTTCATACATGTCACTCTTGTTTCATTGCACATACCGGTACACCACCGGAGGCATTCATATAGAGTCATACTTTGTTGTAGTATCGAGTTGTAATATCAAGTTCTAATGAAAGTGTGATGATCATCATTATTAGAGCATTGTCCCATGGGAGGAAAGGCTAAATCTACAAAGCCCCTCCGCAAAAAAGGCCAAAGAAAAAAGAAAGGCCCAAAAAGGGAAAAGAAAAGAAAAGAAAAAAGGGACAATTGCTACTATGTTTTTTTCCACACTTGTGCTTCAAAGTAGCACCATGTTCTTCATTGTAGAGAGTCTCATGCTTAGTCACTTTATATACTAGTGGGAATTTTTCGTTATAGAACTTGGCTTGTATATTCCAACGATGGGCTTCCTCAAATGCCCTAGGTCTTCGTGAGCCAGCAAGTTGGATGCACACCCACTAGTTTCTTTTTGTTGAGCTTTCATTCATATTTAGCTCTGGTGCATCCGTTGCATGGCAATCCCTACTCACTCACATTGATATCTATTGATGGTCATCTCCATAGCCCGTTGATACGCCTAGTCAATGTGAGACTATCTCCGTTCTTTTTGTCTTCTCCACAACCACCTCTATTCCACCCATAGTGCTATGTCCATGGCTCACGCTCATGTATTGCGTGAAAGTTGAAAGGTTTGAAAAGATAGAGTATGAAAACAAGTGCTTGGCTGAAATCGGGGTTGTGCATGATATGAATATTTTGTGTGATGAAGAGGAAGCATAGCCAGACTATATGATTTTGTAGGGATAACTTTCTTTAGCCATTGTATTTTGAGAAGACATGATTGCTTTGTTAGTATGCTGGAAGTATTGTTATTTCTTATGTCAATATAGAATTTTGTCTTGAATCTTTCAGATCTGAACATTCATGTCACAATTAAGAGAATTACATTGAAAAACTATATTGGTTAGCATTCCACATCAAAAATTCTTTCTTTATCATTTACCTACTCGAGGACGAGCAGGAATTAAGCTTGGGGATGCTTGATACGTCTCCAACGTGTCTATAATTTTTTATTGTTCCATGCTATTATTTATGAAGTCTTGGATGTTTAATGGGCTTTATCATACACTTTTATATCATTTTGGGGACTAACCTACTAACCCAAAGGCCCAGTCCAGATTGCAGTTTTTTGCCTGTTTCAGGGTTTTGCAGAAAAAGAATATCAAACGGAGTCCAAACGGAATGAAACCTTCGCGAGAGATATTTTTGGAGAAAATCACGCACTGGGGACTTGAGAACCATGTCAGGGGAGCCTCGGGGTGTCCACGAGGGTGGGTGGCGCGCCCCCTGCCTCGTGGGCCCCTCGAGCACCTCCAAGTGTCCTCCTTCCTCCTATATAAGTCTACGTACCCCGAAACCTTCGACAACAGAAAGAAAACCCTAATTCCACCGCCGTAACCTTCTATTCCCGTGAGATCCCATCTTGGAGCCTATTCCGGAGCTCCACCGGAGGGGGATCCATCACGGAGTGCATCATCATCATCATCATCGCCCTCACCATGAGTTGTGTGTAGTCTACCACAGACCTTCGGGTCCATAGCTAGTATCTAGATGGCTTCTTCTCTCTCTCTAGATCTCAATACCAAATTCTCCTCGGTCTTCGAGGATATCTATTCGATGTAATCTCCTTTTGCGGTGTGTTTGTCGAGATCCGATGAATTGTGAGTTTATGATCAAGATTATCTACGAGAAATATTTGGTTCTTCTTTGAACTTTTTATGTGTGCTCATAATATCCTTGCAAGTCTCTTCGAATTATTGGTTTGGTTTGGCCTACTAGATCTATAGTTCTTGCAATGGGAGAAGTGCTTGGCTTTGGGTTCAATCTTGCGGTGTCCTTTCCTAGTGACAGTAGGGGCAGCAAGGCACGTATTGTATTGTTGCCATCGAGGATAGAAAGATGGGGCTTATATCATATTGCTTGAGTTTATCCCTCTAGATCATGTCATCTTTCTTAAGGCGTTACTCTGTTCTTATGAACTCAATACACTAGATGCATGCTGGATAGCGGTCGATGTGTGGAGTAATAGTAGTAGATGCAGTATCGTTTCGGTCTACTTGTCTCGGACGTGATGCCTATATACAATGATCATGCCTAGATAGTCTCATAATTATTCGCTTTTCTATCAATTGCTTGATAGTAATGTGTTTACCCGCCGTAGAATATCGCTATCATGAGAGAAGCCACTAGAGAACACTATGGCCCCCGGGTCTATTCTCAACATATCAATCTACATCTACTTTACTTTTACCGCTTTTATTTTTTGTTCTTATAAACCAAAATACCAAAAATATAAACTATCATCTCTATCAGATCTCACTTTCGTAAGTGACCGTAAAGGGATTGACAACCCCTTATCGCGTTGGCTGCGAAGTTCTTATTTGTTTGTGCAGGTGCGAGGGACTCGCGCGTGGTCTCCTACTGGATTGATACATTGGTTCTCAAAAACTGAGGGAAATACTTACGCTACTGTGTTGCATCTCCCTTTCCTCTTCGAGGGAATACAACGCAAGCTCGAGGAGTAGCAATGTTTATCTAGTTTCCTAATTCATCCTACATATTGGTTTATGCTCTGTTTATTTTGTAATTTTCGTGTTTGGTTCTTTTTGAATCCAGTAGGTGATTGCAGTGCTCATAATGATACACCAATTGGCTCTCGTTGTCGTGGTGGTAATGATCATGGTGTCGAGGGAGGACATCAAGTGAATTCGCCGATTGAATCTTCTCCATTAAGTGTGGCCCCTCCTTCTGGTATGTGATTGATTTGTTTATTTTTCTGTATGCTGGTTACTTGATGTTGTACAAATTTCCATTACCTTGTTGTATCTAGTCCGTCATTTTGTTGGGAACAAACGTGAAGTTAGTGTATGCAGCACTGCATTTATTTTTATATGTGAACTCCACTACATGTATGTGTGAACTGCATTGTTGTTTTATTCAAGTTTTTTGTAAAATGCATTATTTTTTATTTTTAGCTTATGGTTGGAGCACTGCATTTATATGTCTAACTGTACTGCATTTGTTCTTTTTGTGCACTTTCTAACAACCATAGTCAAACTTCATTCTGCCGCAGTGTCTGTTTTCCATGCTGGGGCGCCTGGGTTTGAGGAGGTTACTCAATTGATTGACAATTATTTTGGAGAGGGTAATGTTGGTGTGAGCTTTGACCAGAGACGTCCCATCTTGTCTGAAACACAATCGCAGTTTGTTGATGGTACAGAGGAAGTTACACAGGATTGGATGGTCTCGGAACAGCTTCATGAATATGTGTTGAAGCAAAGCAAGAAGAAGTTGAGGTTTGAAAGTAACTCAAAAGAGTTTGCGGAGAAGGAGAAGCAGAGGAGAGCTGCAGATGGTGCCAAGGGTGTCAAATTTTCCAAGGTGAAGCAGCCTTCTTTGCATAAGAAGAGGCTGAGTACTGTTGCTGAGGATGGTGGTACACCTCGGCGGGGTCCACGTGTTGCTGGCATGAAGAAGAATCTTGGCAAGAGAACTACCGAAGCTGGTGGAAAGGATGATCCTCAGCGCACGCGACTACATGTCACTGAAGTTCCCAACTCTGATGATGACGACTTTGCACTTGCTGATTTTGTGAGGGATGTTCATACTGGTAGACGCAAAGACTGTGGTTCATCTAAGAGTCTACCCAAGCATGCCCGTGATGATGTCGATGAAGATGTTGGTGGTGACTCTGGCGAGGAGGTGGATGTTGTTCCAGAGGTTTGGTGAAGTGGAATGCATTTGTTTCGTTCATTGTTATTCTATCTGTGTTTTCTCTGTCTCTTTTTTTATGGCTAGTCTTCTAATGTAGATTGCATTTCCCTTTACACAGAGGAAGAAGTCTAGTAAGAGCAATGCAACTGAGGATGATGCCGAGGGAGATGATTCTCGATTTAACAAGACCGTACGTTTGTCGCTTCCCACTGTTTGCAAGGCTGCTTCTTTGTTGAAAGAGGCACACTGTAGTTGTGTTCGGGGTGCTGGATTCGGTGTTGTCTTTGAACTGATAATAAAGAAAAATGTGTCGCGCATTCTTATGTGCTATCTGATGGGAGTGATTGACCCTGCCACCATGATAATGGACTTTGGGAATGGCAGGGTTATTCAAATCAATCATGATGTAGTTCATCACATTTTTGATTTACCTATGGGATGTCACACTGCACCCATGCCTGCTGCCAGCGGCCATGATGACTCGTTGACTACTCTCAAGGATGAGCTTGGCTTTGACCGTTCAAAAAGTATAGGTGTCAAGGACTTCCTTGAGAAGTTGAAGGTGTTGGTGGAGGAAGATGATCATGTGACTGTTGACCTTGCTCTGAAGGTGTTCTTCCTGATACTTTACCAGAATTCGTTGTGCCCTGGGCCTGCAGTTCGTTTGGGTAGAGTTGCTGCAATGGTAGAGAACATGGATTATGCGGCTATGGCTCAGATGGATTTTTGCCAGCTTGTTGTTGATGAGTTGTAGGCAGCTGTAGTGAGGTGGCAAACGGAAGGCAGCAAGCATAATTGTGCAGAGGGTTGTGCCATTGTCCCCCTAATCATGTATCTTGACTACTTGAAGCTTCGCAAATTTTCAGTCATGCACACATTGACGCCACATCCGTCATACCTGACGACCAAGGACCTGATGAAGTTATACAATCAGGATGTGCTTGTGAAGGGAAAGATTTACTTGGAAACTTACAAATTTGGGAAGCTGTCGGTTAGTGCATCTGAGTTTTTAATATCATATTTAAAAAAAAGGTGCAACCATTACAAATCTGAACTTTTCTAGTACTCACATGTTTACTTCTCTTTGCCTGTTTTCTTTTTTTTTTGCAGTGGAAGCCGTCAGGTGATATTGTGTACAACCGTCCTGTTGTAGTTGTATGCGGCAGCTCTGATGCGGGGCCTAGCTCTCATGCTAGGTTTTATGAGCCTATCTGTAGCCAGCTCCCTGACTGTGATGATGAGGTGCCGCGTACTCGTGGTTTCATGGCTCGACAGATGTTTGATAATAGAAGCACTTCTAAACAGACATTTGTTGGCGGCAAAAAAACACGAGGAGATTGATGAGCTTCTTCTGAAGGTTTTGAAGTTGACTGAAGATTTGCCAATCTCTGGTGACAGGTTGAGGACAGTTGCTGGTTTTTTCCCTGTTGGCCATGGCCCACTAGATGAAGATATTGTTGCTGCTCACAATTTTGATTGTGGTGTGATTGAAAGCCTGAAGATTGCAGTGACGAATGTTCGGTCTTTGTATGCTCAATTGAGACATTCAGAGGAGGAAAAATGCGGTCGGTATGAGAAGGATGTTGGGCATATTTTGGATGAAATGAACCGTCAGGACGTTGGCGTTGGCGCTGATAATGTATGTTCTAGGTTTTTTGTGGCTTTGAACCTCTTTTGTGTATTATGTGGACTGCTCCTCACTATTTTTTTGTGATAGGCTGGAGTGGAATCTTCTGGTGTCCATGGAACTAGGGAGGATGGAACTGGTCAGGTACAAGTACTTCTGCCATGTCTGTTCTGCCATGCGTCCTTCTTCTTGAGTTTGCATTTGTTGCTTTCCATTTTATTGTATTTTTTGTGTACTTCATGGTTGTAAAGTGTGTACTGCTTGTGCATACTTGAAGGTTTTTCTTTTTTGGGCGTTACCATCTTATTTTTCGTTTTTGGTTTGTTCTATGCCCGTAGACTGGTGTTGCTGCTTGTGATGTGCACAAGAGTCCCACGATGGCTCTGGAAAGGATGAGGTCTTGGCTGATGCATCGTCCCCTCTGGATGTTGTAGCTGATAAGGTATAGCTGTATTACTTGTTCTGTTAGTGGGTTATAATCTAATTTTTTGTTGTTCTTATAAACTTGATGTACGCTGTTATGTTCACTCATATGCATTTTCATTTACATATGTTAGCTGCAATAGTTTTACATGTGTGAGCTTCAGTCTTTGACAGAAGTGAACTGCAGTTCTTTTCGCATGCGCGGTCCATAGTGTTTTACATACGTAAGCTTCAATATTTAACATAACTAAACTGCAACATTTGACAAAGTGAATTGCAGTTCTTTTTTACGTATATGTGGGTTGCAGTTGTAGTTGTTTTGACACACGTGGGTTGCAGTTGTTTTGCATGTGTGGACTGCAATTGTTCTGTGTATGTTGTCAGCAGTCTTTGACATAAGTGTCATGTGTGTTGTTGTGTTAATTATCCCGACGCTCATTTTGTGTTATTGTGTGTTTTTTAAACTTTCCACAGCCTGGAGAAGAAAACATGAAAGTTCACGTTGATCTAAATCAGGGCGGTTGTGATGTTGATGGTGGTGGCAGTGTTGATGCTTCTCCATCGGTTGCCGTCGACTATGCAGACCCTTCTGTAGCTCAAGAATCCCATGATGTTGTTTCCCCTAGTCGGCATGAAGAATCAGATTTTGGCATTGAAAAGCCGCTAGAGAATGTCGTCCCTGCTGTTAGTGTTGTTGCTTCCCCTGTTTGTCTGGTGGCCAATGATGTTCCTGAAGTATATAGAGTGGAGCCTCATGTAGCTGAAGTATCTAAGGACGTTGTGGTTGACCAGACTGTTGCAAATCCAGAGAATGCTGATGTTGCTGCAGAAGGGCAGTCCAGTGAGGTTGTGGTGGTTTCGTCGCAACCTAGCCAAGAAAATGTTTTGTTCAGCTCTGAAGAACAACAGCATGAAGACTCTGACACTGAAGGCAAGAGTTTGTTTCGAGCAGTGTAGTTAAAGTTTTTCTCATTCATTTTGTTTAATTACTATGGAATCTGTATTAGATGTTTAATGATAAGTGAAACTTGATGTTTTGTTTATGATTTTCAAAACAGATGATAAACTTCATTATTTGGATAAGTGAACTTCATTTTTTTTATTACAGATGATAAACTTCATGTTGTGACACCGTCGAGCATTGATTCAGCTCTTCTGAAAAGATACAATGAGTTTTACGCTGCTGTTACGAGGGTTCGGAAGGACAGGAAGAAGAAGTATGATTTTTTAGAAATTGTTTTGTTGATATGTATTTTCTAATTTGGGTATTTACCCCTTCTTCTTTGTTGTTATTTTTGTTACTATCTTATGTTTCAGTTTTTCATGAAAACTTCAAGGACATGGTTGCTTTTAAAACTGTGATGGCTGATATTACCATTGGCGAAGTTGGTCAATCCTTTTGGGATAAAGGGATGCTCACTACAAGCCTTGTAGATCTTGGGGTTTCTTTGCTGGTAGATAAGTTTAAGGGATCTGCGACAATTGTTGCCCCGTACCATATTTGTCTAAGAATGCCGAATTTTTTGTTTTATTTTTTGATTTTCTTTTCTGATTTCGTGCGACGACCTGTTTGCTTGAGCACTATTTTGATTTTTTGTTTTGTTTTGGCAGACAAATATTTGGAATGGTGGTACTGTAGGCAGGAGTGTTAAAATGGTGTTCTCTTCAAAAGCCGAGGAGTGTGTTGATAAAAAGGATATGGTGAGTAACGTTTTTATGTGTCGAAAACTATATTTTTGTGTGTTTGTTTCTATAGTGTTCTGTTTCTTCTTCTTATAATAATTTTATTTATTTTTTCGTGCTCCGAACAGGTCCTTTTTGAAACTTTTGATCCGTCAGAGATGAGGGATGGCGTTGGTCATTATTGTGTAGTTCTGTTAAATGTGAAAGAAAGGCGGTTTGAATTTCTTGACTCGCTCAATAAACCTGGCAGCCCTGATACGATCAGGGTGAGGATTGCTAAAAATATCAAGCGTGCATGGAAAGAAGGAAGCTCAAGTTCGGATGAGCCGCTAAATCCTCCTACACTTGATGGATTTGTGTTGAAACATGTCATTGTCCCATTGCAGCCAAATGGTGTGTTCTGTACAGCCCCTCTCCACCATACTGCTCAAGTTATTTTTTTATTTTCATTTTGTGAAACTGGTGTTTTTTATTCTTTTATTGTAGGCATGATTGTAGATTCTATATGTTTCAGTTCTCGCAGACTTGGGATGGTGTTTGAGTTGCTAAGTTTGGGGTGGAGCACATTGGCTACACCAGAAAGGCCATGCTCTATAGTTGGCTCACATCAAGAAAGTGTTGCCTTGATTTAACATCACTTTTAATTTTTGCAGATAAAGGTTTTTTAGTGAACTTCTTTATCCTTCCTTTATTTATTTTTTGTCTACTGCTTTCTTCCGCTTCTTACGGGTTTTTTTTACTAGTTTGTTTAGTTAAGTTCATGATTTAGAATGGATGTGAATATTTATTTGTTGTGTTAGTGAGCTGCATTTTATTTTTTGGGCAAGTGAGCTGCATTGTTCTTTTTAAGTGGGCTGCATTGTTGTATACAAGTGGGCTGCACTGTTGTACACATTTATTCTGCATTGCTGTAGACAAGTGGACTACATTGATGTAGACAATTGGGCTGCATTCTATTCTTTAGTGAACTGCATTTTTTTATATTAATGAGATGTATTACATGTTTTTTGGTTTTGTATTTTGTGTTGAGTGTTTCCATGTTTTTTCTACACACTTTTAGGTTTTGATGGGGGGCTTCATGAAGGTTCTACGTTACTGTTCGAGTCCTAGGGTTCTGAGGTGGGTATGGAGGATTGTGCCATTGAAATCTCTCTAGATAATTCTGGTTCTTTGGCTGAAGATGGTTTGAACACAGTTGTGGCGTCTGGACCTGATGGTGGAAGTGTTTCTCGACCTAGCTCTCCACGCGATGTATTTGATGTTGACGATGATGATTTTGTTACGCCGTGTCCACGCGTCACTAGGACTAGGAGTGCAGCAATTAATCGTCCTCCTATGGATGAGGTTGAAGTATTTTCGAACACGAGGGCGGGTGAGAGGGCTTTTAAGTTGAGATGCTCTATAGAAAAATTGAAGCCTCCGAGGTTCAAATATTTGGATGAGGCGAGGAAAATAAAGGATCTTGTTCTCATCAAAGATTTTCTAACCAAATACCACGAGTAAGTTTTATGTGTGTGCCCTTAATCTTTTTTGTGTGTTTTGTTTTTAATTTTAATTTTATTGATCCCATCTCGTGTATGTTTACTGCAGGAACGTGTTCTTTATGGTGAATAGTCCTTTTGGTGATGTTGATACTTACAATGTTGACTATATCTATAATACATTTGGCAAAGGAGCTTTAATGGATTCGTATCGCATGGATGTTGTCATCAAGTACGGGAAGAAGACCCTGAAATGGCCTTAGTTTATCATTCTGGTGAACGTGTGCTACTTTCACCTTTATTTATCACGGTAAACGTGTGCTGTCATTTTTTCCTATTGTACTGGTTTTTTCACGTCCATGTCTGCATGCATTGTTTATTATTTTTTTCATGTCATTTTTTTGTTCTTTTTTATGTGCAATAAGTTCTTCAAATGGCAACCTTTGTGATGAGAGATGATGATTTAAACCATGTGTTGCCAGTTGTGCATATTCCGTTTGTTTTAGAAGATGCAGTTAAGCAGTTCAAGGTTTTTGTGAGCGACGATGTAAACCTACTGGATGCAAAACTGGTAAGTTCATTGTTTTCCATCATTTATTTTTTCTGGTTTGTTGCATTTCTTTTTATAATTATTTTTGGAACAATGGTCCTGGTGCTACGTGTCGAAAGAACTTTTCATTTTCATATTTGTTTTTTGATGTGAATAAATTATGATGCCGCGCTCCAAGGATGGTCATTATTCCTTATACACAATGAACCAGCATCGCGAGACGTTTGATATCCATGACACTAGGAAGTACGCTGGCCATCCTGATGTCACGACAAAGTGGCGCAGGACTGACTACCACTCAGATTGCACTGAAGTGGTATGTCATTTTTTCTTGCCAAGTGCAAAGCTTTTTTGTGTTTCTCCTACTGCATTTTTTTATAAATTGCACATGCAATGTTAGCACACATAGAACCACACTTGTTTAGGTAATGCACTGCAACATATGCGTGGCAGAACTGCATTTTCTAACACCCCCTATAATCTGTGTAAAAAGGAGATAAAAGGAAATGACCTCGCATGCATTTAAAAGAGGGACTGTCTAGACGTTGAGAACAACTTTTGTATTTTTTGGTTCGTCTCAATAGTAACTTGATCTGTGATGTGTGTTCTTTTTACCTTACGCTTCCTTTTTTTGCCAGATGAGTAGGATGACTCACCTGCTGAAGGCGATTTATGGTGAAAAAAATGTATAAATCGAAGAACCACCCTGACTGGGTTAAATTGGCAGAGAAGCCCTCTTACCTGGTCGTGCCCGCGCACGGAGCAAACGAGTGCGGAATCTATGTTCTGAGGTTGACGCAGTTGTATGACAACCAACGTCTAGTTGAGAGAATTATCAAATCCGACGTAACACCTTCTCTGTTTTCTTCTTTCTCTTGTTACTTTTTTTATTATTTTACTTTTTCACTTTTTGTTCTTTATGACAACCTTTTTTTTAATCACTGGTCTGCATTTTTTTAAATTTTCTTTTTCAGCCTGCTGTTGAAGATTGAAGGCGGAGTACATGTTCCAGCTGTTATTCAATCCTTCGAACATGTTGTGTTATGAAGACATGTCGCTTGAGTTACGAGATCTGATTGCAGACCTCGGGCTTACTTCCATGTCGCAATCGTAGACGCAGTCACAGACGCAGTAACAGTCATTTTGGCAATTGTTTTCTACTGGGTAAAAGCCTGTGTATGGACAAGAACTAGCGTTCATGTTGTGTATTGTGTGTTGCCTAAGGTAGATAATGTATGAAAAAAGACTTTTTTTTTCTTCTGTTTCTTGTGTTTTTCGTGTGCTTTTTGCAGCAGTGTGTATATGGACGAATTAGTATGTGTATGTGTATTTTATATAAATAACTCATACAGTGTATATATGTGTATATTTTTTCTTTGTTGACAACCAAGTTCTGTGTGAACTGGCATTTGTCACGCTTATATGTATCGTATGTGTACCATAAACTGCATCGCATGTGATGCCGAACTTCTTCGTCCAACAAAAAGCACTGCCTTGGTCTACAAGTTTGTGTTGCACCTGTTTTTTTGTTGCACTTGCCGCAGACCCTGTATTCATGCGTGTATCACAAAACTGCATTGCTTTATGATACTGCACTGCTTTTGCCTAACCAAATGCACTGCTTTGCCTAAAGATGCGTCCTGCAGTTGGTTTTTTTCATTATTTCTACGGTAAGGTAGGGGGTTGGGGGCATTTTTTAGTTGTGTATAGATTTGTATTGCTCCTGTATTCCCTGTACTTAACGCATTGCGTGCGTTAGCGCGAGGCCGAGCAGGCCCCGCCCCCCATGCGAGGCCGAGCCGTAGCAGGCGGCGACGCGGCGTGTCGCGGCGCTGCATGCGTAGGCGAGTCCGTCTCACCTCGTCACCTCCCTGTCTATCTTAGGGGTGTAGCTCTGGGGTGCGTGCGTTCTATTGTTGGAAAAAACAGAATGTCCCCACTATGCCTGTCGACCAAGCGCACCACGTTTGTTAGCGCGAGGCTGAGCAGGGCCGAGCCAGGAACGAAAGTTGCTGCAGCCCCTCTCGTTCTGCATTTATGCATGTACATCACTTCATGCATACACTTTGTGAACTGCCTTATATTTGTTATGTGAATTGTATTCACGTTTGCTTACAATGGTGTCATTTGTACTGCTTGCACCAACGTTGAGTACTGCACTGCGCGTACCAAGTCCGTGTGTTGTGCACTACATGAAAGTTGTTGCAGCCCCTCTTGTTCTGCATTTACGCATGTACAACACTTCATGTATACACTTTGTGAACGGCCTTATATTTGTTATGTGAACTGTATTCACGTTTGTTTACAATGGTGTTATTTTGTATTGCTTGCACCAACGTTGAGTACTGCATTGAAGTGAAATTTATTTCCTCGTACACTTAATTATATCGGATTAGGATTCGCACAGATGTACGCACATTTAGTTTTTTTTGGAGTTCTTTTTTTATGGTAATGCATCTTTTGTGTGGATGGAGGGTAGTGTGGGTAGGGGTGTCGGAGTGCTTTGCTTAAGTAACAGGGCTGCATTCTTCATTTTAGCCATACTGCATTGCAGTGTAAAGAGAACTGCATTTCAAAAAAAATACTTCGTGCTTCCACATGGAGAACTGCATTGTTGTACGTCGCGGACTGCATTTGTACGTTTACTCCAGGCTACTTGTGTTTTATTTATTAATAGCGAACTGTAGTTTCTGGCGGTGCCCACGCACATTTTTGTTGTTGTTGTTGTTATTCATTTAAAAAATGTTTCTCATTTTCTTTGATGTTTTATTTTTGAACTTATTGTTTTTTCTTAATGGGCCTTGTTGGGCCTGTGTTCGGGTAGTGAAGACGCATTGGGCCCAAGTCGGCCTGTGAGCACGCCTGGTTCCCGATGCGTTGTGTGCGGCCTAATGTTTAGTCCAACCTCGCCCGCGGAAGGCGCGCCCGACCTGTTTATAAGCGTTGGCGAGGCAGCCGTGTCGAAGTCCTCTGGTTACTTATTTGGGCGCTTATACACGGCGCTCGCTGCTCTATGCTCTCTGACCTGTGGGCCCATGTGTGCCCGGCCCCATGCATCGTGGCTCAGAACGACTCGCCTGTTGTGGGCGTAGGTCTACTACGAGACTGGCTCGGGCCGGTTGCACCTGGGTGGTCAATTTTTTTAATATTTTTCTGTCATGTATTTTTTCAATGTCGGGGCGTGCACTGCATTGATCAGGGTTCTGTATTGCATGTGCAAGCATTTCGTACTACACATCTTTGCGCTACATTTTTGTGCACTGCATGGGTAGCATTTTTCTTTATTGTTTTTCCTCTTATGTATCCTTTTTTCTAGTGTACGGGTGTGCACTGCTTTGGTGCCTCTATGTGCACTTCATTTGTCATAGTCCTGTGCTGCAGGTGTGCACATTTTGCAGTGTGTGCATCCTTCTTTGTGCCAAAGTTGTGACTGGTTATGCCAACGCTGCGGACTGCATGACTTACATTTAAGGACTACATCAGGTGCACTAATTATGTTTTGTGCACTGCGCAAGAGTGCTTCTCTTGTGCTTCATTTTTCGCATGTACTGCACTTCATGCACACATATAGTGAACTTCCTGGTAAGATTTTGGAGAACTGCACACATAAAATGGCATGTGGATTATAATTTTTTAGAGAATTATTATTTAATGATTTGCGGTTAGTTGTCCTTCATTCTTGGTAACATAACTTTCATTAACTCCCCTTTAATTTTCAGTTTTGACCTTTTTGCATTCCTCTTCTATAAATGTGGGCGAACTTCTACCCTTCCTTTGCAGTTCATTTCTCCTCTAGCCGCAACTTCTCTCCTTTCTCTTTCCTTTTCTAGGTTTTTGTTGCGACGGCACCAGGCCCCTGCGCGAATCTCTCCTGTTGCGGCCATGGTTGTGGTGTGCCGACGCACTGCGATTGCTCAGCTTGATCGCAGGATCGTCGTGCTTGTCGTGGGGGGAAGGTATTGTGCCGAGCTGGGCGAGCGGAGCAGCTTGCAGATGGCATAGTATTCCTGGAAGGATTGGATATGGGCCACATCAACGTTTCTGTGTTCTATTCCGCCCTGCTTCGTTGTGGCCTTGGCCGCACTCGTCCTTTTGTCCATCATCTTACGCCAACAGATGTGGAGACTCACTACAAGATGTTATTTTTCGCTTGATCTGATTTTTTCTTTGTGTTTTCTATTTTTTTGTATAATTCCATGGTAGTGTGAACTTCTAGTTTTTTAGGAACGCACTTATTTTGTTTTTATTGAAGTGTACTGCACTTTGTACTTATATCTTGTTTTTAATTTTTTTGCTTGTGTGCATGGAGCTCATGTTTTATTTTGCATGGTTACAATATGTGAACTGCTTAGATACTAGATGAGCAGTAATAGTTTCTACAATTTTCACCGCTTGTACGTTGTTTACTACATCTAGGTAGTCTCGAGAACTTCATAATAGTTATAAGTGTGCTGCTTGTTTGCAAGTTCCGTACTGCACATTAGATTGCATTTAATCTGTACTGCTTTTTGGACTGTTGTACACTTTATCTAGCTCGTGTCTGTAATGTGTGTAGGGTTTTACTGGCCTGTGCAAAGTATGGGAATTGTACTGCTAGTATCGTTGCCAAACAGTTTTAATTTTTTTTTGCAGAAAATTCCCCAATGAGCTGTTAGGTATCTCCGGCTCAAGAAGAATGGAATTCTCCAAGTTTTTCTTGGTAATGGACACCTTAAACAAGCCAAGTACCGTGTAGGCGTTGAGAGGCGGCTGTGTCTGCAGAAAGGGTGGAAAGAATTTGTCATTGATAGCGGCCTGAAGTTTGAGCAAGTTGTTGTCCTCAACTTCTTTGAACTCGAGAATCGTACGGTTAGGATCACGTTTGACGTGATTGGTTAAGGTTATGAGGTTGATTTGTAAGAAGTACTTTTGCATGTCGAACGCTTCATCTTTTTGATGTGTTTTGTAATAAGCACTTTTGTGATCTGAACCGCTTCAATTATTATTCTGAACTTCGTGCTGCCAGTGAGCTAACTGCATTTTTTACATGGTTTTTGGATCAAAATGTGTCAATGTTTTACTCTAGACTGCTATATATATGGTATACTCTATACACCATATCCTTTACATGGTTTAGTTGAATAACTCATAGTTAGCGGGAAATTTGTGTTTACACAAAATTTAAACTGATACATAAGTCATACAGATAAGCAAACTGCTATGCATATGATTAATTTATTGAAGTTCATCTATTTGGTTGTTAACCTGCTGCTTCTTCGCTGTGACTGGAGTGTGTCTAATGTCGCACTTACTTTTGTTTTCCGTGTCGGTGTTGATGGTTCTTGTCTTTGCACTGTTGTGTTTGTAGCCCCTCACGCGCTGGTTGATGGCTGCTTTTTTCAGCGCTGTGAACTGCATCTTTCTTTGCTCCCCGCGTGCTGGTTGATGGCTGATTTCGTTTTCCACTGCTGTGAATTGCATCCTTCTTTGCTCCCCGCGTGCTGGTTGGTTGCGGCTTTTGTTTTTCAGTGATGTGAACTGCATCGTTCTTTGCTCCCTGCGTGCTGGTTGATGGCTGATTTCATTTTCCAACGCTATGAACTGCATCCTTTCATGCTCCTACCTTGTTTTTCGAAAGTGGTGTCGTTCTCGGTTGTTTCTGTTCAACAACATTCCCTTGTGGTGGTCTTGTTGGCATTTTTTCTTCATGTTCTTCGTCCTCTTCACTCTCTTCACTCTCTTCTTCATCTTCCTCATCTTCATCGTCTGTTTCTTCATAAGCCACTGCTTCTTCGGTTTCTTCATGTTCTTCGTCCTCTTCACTCTCTTGTTCTTCCTCCTCTTCTTCATCCACTTCTGCGATTTCATCTTCTTCGTCTTCCTCATTTTTCGATCTTATTCTTTTGAGGCAGGTTCTTGCATTGTGCCTCGTCCACTTATTGCAGACGCTGCAAAGTCTCAGTTTCGTCCATTTCTTAGTGTTGTGAGTGGAATTTATGTTTTGTTATGCATCGTCATGTCCTTGGTTTTCTTGTTCATGTCTTTTTGTACATGTCCTGGAATTGTGGCCGGTGATTTCATTACATGTCTTGCACCTGTTTATTCCCAGTGGGTGACCATCACTGTCCAGCTCAGGCTATGGCTTAGTGTTTTTGTCATCATTTTTCTCCTTGCATGCAACCTTTTTCTGGGTAGCGTCGCCCCTTTTCTTCCTTCCTCTTGTGTTTGAAACAGGAGGTGGAAGAATTGTTTCTTTTTTGATAGCACTAGTCCCGTTGTGCTTAGCATTTTCTACTTGCTCGACATTATTGTCATGCTGGGATTTCTCTGCTTGCTTTAGTTTTGCTTCTTCTTCTTCTTCTTCTTCTTCGTTGAGCACATCAACTTCCTCGATCAGTGCCCTCATACCAGACAACGCTCTGTGGCACCCAGCATCGGACCTTGTCGCTCTGTTTGCAAGGTCCATTGCTATTTCTGCCATCAATTTTCTACGGCAAAAAGGCGAGGTTCCATCTGGTGCTGTTTGTTCGTAGTCTCTTCTGTCAAACGTTGCATTTTATCTTGTGTTACGGGTGTATCTTTTCATGATGTACACCTCAGGAATCTTGAGCACTCTCAAATGAGAAATCATGCATAACACATGGATGCAAAAGAGCCCTGCAGACAAACACATGATTTCTTTGTTTTGTAAGTGATCTGCATGAAATTAATAAACAATTTTTTCATTATATGTTCATTTTTTAAAGAAGTGAACTTCATTTGGTTTTGTGAATTACTCATGCATGTGGACTTTTAAAGTTCAGTAAGTGAGCTTTTGTGCATGACTATCAGAAACTAGATTTTTTTTTGCTAGGAGTCTCACCTGTGTGTGTCCAGACTTTGCACTCACATTCGTAGACACCTTTCTTTTCATCGGGGACCACTTGGAAATTATGCCTTGCCTAGTCAAATGCATCCGATCTATTGTAGTGGTGTACGACATACTTTGTCGGGTTCTCAAGGCACCGTTCTACTCTGAATGCAGTGCTACGGTAGAGTGTTTCTTTGAAATCTGCAAACACTACCCTTGTATACACTTTTGATAGCTGAACCTCGAACCCAAACTGGGTTGTTATCTTTACCTCTGACTGCATGATCAGAAATGCATTGTTACGAACCAGAGAAATGAATTTTTTTTTGTTTTTGTAGTTATATTTTAGCAGTTTTTGATTGACATTTCGTTTATCTCATTTGCTACTATCTCTGCGTGCTCGACGACCTTCCTGGTCTGAGTACACTTGTCCACATGCTGAGCAAACAGATGGAGATCATGCTTCTCTTTGATAAAGTTTTTCTTCAGTATGCGGTTCATGCTCTCGCTTCTCTGTGTGGAAGTCATCTGAGCACAGAAAATTTCCTTGTAGTAAGTCGAGATACACTCGTGCGTGTCATCCCACAGTGAATTCATCACTTCGTCCTTTTGCAACTTGTATTTCTGAATGAGGTCCTTCCATGCCCGTTCAAATTCTGACGGCATTAGCGGGTGGTTGAGCACCGCATTGAGTTCATCCTTCAGTTTCTCGTGCACCTTATACAGCAAGCCGAGGTGGTCTTTGTACTTCTTCATGATATGCCACCGACACAACTTATGCAGAGTATGTGAGAGGATAGTTTTTAATGCTGCCTTCATCAAAGAACACTGGTTTGAGAAGGTGCAAATAGTGTTTTTTTATTAAGTTGTTTGTGTTTGTGTAAGATAGATGGAAAAAATATAAGTGCACCAAACAAACGTAAGTATGCAGGTGTTGTTTGCTTTTTGTACCTGTGAGCATGCAGATTGGCGGCTTGTTGTTCATACTATTGGGGAACGTAGTATTTTAAAATTTTCCTACAATCACGCAAGATCTATCTACCAGATGCATAGCAACGAGAGGGAAGAGTGTGTCTACGTACCCTCGTAGACCGGAAGCGGAAGCGTCAAGTGACGCAGTTGATGTAGTCGAACTTCTTAGCGATCCAACCGATCAAGCACCGAACGTACGGCACCTCCGCGTTCAGCACACGTTCATCTTGATGACGTCCCACGAGCTCTTGATCCAGTTGAGCTTCACGGGAGAGTTTCGTCAGCACGACGGCGTGGTGACGGATATGATGTATCTACTGGCGCAGGGCTTCTCCTAAGCACTGCGACGGTATGACCGAGGTGTGTTTCTGTGGAGGGGGGCACCGCACACGGCTAGAACAATTCAACTTGTATATCCTTGGGTGCCCCCCTACACCTGTATATAAAGGAGCAAGGTGTAATGCCCAGGATGGGACTATACCTCCTACGTGTCGAGGCACGACTTAAAGGTATAAGCCCATTCTGGAATGATCTCAAGTTTTGTATCTATGCACGACTCATGTAAAAATATGGATGAAATTGCAAAAGGAGATAGTTGGCTTACACTCGCCACTTCACACAATGCATTACATAAGCATAACATCATTCAAAACACCACAACCCGACTACGGGCGAAGATCTAAAAGAAAGATACCAAAAACATAAAGCCACAGGTCCGAATCGCCCCTAGTAGAAACCACTACTGATCGTCGAAACTTCACAAACATACGACCACACTCTTCATCGAGCTTCCAGTGAAGTTTTGATCCATCTCCTGCATCATTCTCGGCTGAACCTGCATCTGGTGTTGTAGTACCTGTGAGCCATGAGGACTCAGCAATCCCATAACCATGGGTATCAAAACTAGCAAAGCTTGATGGGTAGGAGGAGGTAAAGTGGTGAGGTTGCAGCAGCGACTAAGCATAATATGGTGGCTAACTTACGAGTACAAGAATAAGATGAGCATCTACGCAAACGGTCGCAAAATAGTGATCGCTAAAGATCCTGAACTACATACGAATCAAACATAACCCCACCGTGTTCTCTTCTCAAAGTGAAAAGAGACAGTCACGGTTACTCACGCAGTTGTGTGTTTTACTTCGGATCCTCTGTCAAGTTTTCTACAACCGGACATTAACAAAATTCCAATCTGCCACATAACCGGGGCATGGCTTTCGAAAGATTATAACCCTGCACGGGTGTCCCAACTTAGCCCATCACAAGCTCTCACGATTAGCTGAAGTGATAAATATAATATCATCACCCCTTATCTTAGGGAAATCCGATCAGGCTCGGCATCCCGGTGCACAAGACATTTCAACAATGGTAAAACAAGTCCAGCAAGACCTCTCGGCGTGTCGACACCTTGATAGTAGCCGCGCGTATCTCGTCTCAGGCCACGACCAAATGAGCACAGCGTACAGTGGCCAAACCCCAAGTTTCCAAGGGGGGGGGGCGCCGCACACGACTCTATTTGGGACCAACACCATCAGCACTGGACCCCCCCTGTTATGTAGAATTAAGAACCCGGGGACATGACCCCCTATGCAATTAATTAATTAATTAAGTTGTTATTATGAGCAAATTAAAACCAATGTTGGGCCTTGCTGGAGGAGTTTTATTCAAAGTCGAACTGTCAAGGGGTCCCCGTCCACCCATCGTGTAAGGAACGCAAAATCAAGGAACATAATGCCGGTTTATCGGCGCCTAAGGTGGCATGAGTGGAACAAAACACCGAGCAAAAGGCCAAGCCTTCCACCCATGCCCAGTATATAGGTGTGTTAATAATAATAATAGATACTGTGATATTCCAACAACAAGTTCCCTCTTGGAACGAATCTTCATCTTCACCTGCAACTAGCAACGCTATAAGAGGGGCTGAGCAGGCGGGTAACATTGCCAAACAGTGGTTTTGCTAGGAAGGTGTCAAAGGTTAGAGGTTTCATGGCAACAAGGAGAGGCTGACATAAAAGATGGGTAGCGCGACATGTAACGATAGCATCGCGAAAACTAAGCATGGCAATGGTAGTAAAGGTATCCAAGGGTATGATCATCTTGCCTGGGATTCCGCAAGGAAGAAGAACGGATCCATGAAGTAGACGGAGCAACATAGTCGAGCGAATCCTCACAACTCCGGAACGAAACCGAAGCTAACAAGAGAAGCAACCGGAAAGAAGCAAACAACACGGTAAACACACATATCATAACCATGGCATGTTGCACAAACAAGTATGATGCATGTCCGGTTTAATTATGCATGTCATGGCAAAGTGCACAAACAAAACTACAAGTTAAGTGGAGCTCAATATGCAACGAGTTGCATATTGACGAAACACCACATTTTATATATTTAGTTGACTCTTGTTTATTTACAAGACAAGGTTAAATGTTTGTTAACATGGCAAGAGGTGAAGCAAAAACAAACTACCTATTTGGGCAAGTTTTAATGGGGCCGGAAAGACAAACAACAATTCCGGAAAAATCCCCATGGGCATGTTTAGCAATTATTAAGCAAACAACAATCACACATTTTAATGTTGTTAATATGATGCGGATGACATGACCAAGTTTATGCAATTTTTAGTTAAAGGTTGACAAGAGAGATATGAAGCACTTGTCACCGTGGTGGAAAGAAAGGGTGCCATGGCAACGATCCGAAAATGATGCAACGGCAACATCTCGGTTCCGGTAACCCGTTGAGAGACCGGTGCAAAAGAAAGGTGGCGTGAGCGAGTCGAACAAGATGAAAGGTGGGGTGATCCCGTCACCGGGTTCCCACGAGTCGGCGACGAGGCAACCGAGGAGCATGACAAAAGGACGAAACGGGCACGGTGCACACAAGGGAAAACATCTCATACAACCACAAGCATTCGTCCACGGGTCATCGTCTTGGGGTTATACCTTCGGAACGTTCGTTCTCGGAGGGGTTCGAGTCGTCGAGGGACGTAGTGGAAGTAGTCGTTCTCGCGAGTCGTGGTACACGTTCGTAGAGGGAAGTAGACGTCGCGACGGTAGTGGAAGTAGTGGTACACGGCGATGGTAGTGTCGTTCACAGAGCTCGTTTCGAAGATGAACTTGACGTCGAGGGTCTCCGAGGTCGACGGTAGTGGTACTTGCATTTCTCCTTGTAGTCGAACTTGACATCGGGCGTCGAGGTACTTGTTGCATCCACCAAGTGTAGTCGTTCGGGCGTCGGTCTTGCCGGCGGGGTACTTGACGAGTCGTCGTGTGAGCGTACGCGGGGTCGACGGTAGGGGTACTTGTCGCATCCACCAAGTGTAATCGTACTCGGGCGTCGTGGTACTTGCGGTCTTGGTCTTCGGCGATGTAGTCGTTCACGTTGGCGTCTTCGTTCACGGTCGTCGTAGAGGTTCATGTTCATCGTGTCGTGGTACTTGAGTCTTCCAAAACAGCGGTCGTCGGGGTACTTGAGTCCATGGTGCTTGGGGTCTTGACCTCTCCTATGAAGCGATGCTCGCGTGCACGAAGCAGCAAGAGAACGTGCAGCAACTCCGGCCAAGGTAGGAAGCAGCGAAGCGAGTCTGGAGACAGAGGAGGGACGTGCTTGGCGGCGGGGCCCCAGTGGCCTTGGCGAGGACGAAGCGGAGCGGCAACTCTGGCCGGACAGAGCCGCGGGCAGCTTGGCGACGGGAAACGAGGTGGAGGCGCGGGCCTTGGCAACGGACGCCAGACGAAGGCGGGAGGGACCTGGCGCGGAGGAGAGGGCCACGCTGGAGGAAGGACGTCCCCGGAGGCGCGGCGACGGAGCAGGTGGGCCGCGGCACCATGGAGGCGAGGCGCGAGATAGCTCGCGGTGGAGGGACGGCGCGAGGTCCCGGAACCGGTGGCTGCTGGCTCCGCGAGCTGCTGCCCGAGGCGGAGTGGCGGGATGCGCGGCGGCGGGGCGTCGAGGCCATGGTGAGGCCGAGGTGCGGAGGAGAAGGATGCTGGGGGCGGGCGATGGGGTAGAAAACGAGAGGGAGAGCGGGTCGGGAGGAGGGAGAGATCGAGGGAGAGAGAGTGGCGGCGGGCAAAGGGAACGAGGGAACGAGGAGAGCGGTCGAGCGGTGGGTGTTGCTAGGGTTTAGATGGGGGTTTGGTGGGCTTGGGCCTAGGGAGGGAGGCTGGGCTGTGGTTGGGCCAGAAGGACTGAACGGTCTAGTACGGTTGGGCTCTTCCTTTTATTTTTTAACAGAAAACAATAAAAGAGAAGGAAGAAGGAAAGAGGGGGGGTTAGGGAAAAGTTGCACATGAGGTTATTTTTCTCGGGCTCATAAAAACGAGCACGGTCCGAGAAAAATAGAAATGGCAAGATCGAGATATAATTCAAACTTATTTGAATTTAAATCAAATGGGTTTGAACTAAGACTTGATTTTTGAAGTGTCCAAAAATGGGAACCTCGAAAAAAGAGATATGAGTTGTTGGCAAAGGTTTTGAAGTCGAACTTGAGATGGAATAGGCATGGGAATTTTGCAAGTGTGTAATGCTTAATTCCAAAGAATGGAATATTTATTATAATAGCTCCCTAATACTAGGAGGATATGTTATGAAGAGAAGTCATCCTTCCCTCGATTTAAATGGACCGAAGGTCCACACGATTTATTTAGGTTGAGATGCAAAATAAATATGACATGATGGCATGATGACATGATGCAATGCAAAATAAATAAAGCAAGCACAACTGAAACACACGGGAGAACCCGGAACATCTAGAATCTTCTGGGACGTCGGTCTTCGGGCGTCACAACTCTCCCACACTAACAGAGGATCTCGACCCGAGATCCTAGAGATGGCACCGGGTAAAAAACGGAAGAGGAAGAGGTAAAACAAAGTTGCTTCTTTGACAAACGAGTGAAAACCAAAGAACCTTGAGAGGTTGAACAATCTTGAAAGAAAGAATACAACGGAGATGAACACAGTTGAGAGCACTCCGGTAAAAAGGAGGAACAAGGAACATAATGAGAACCTTGTAGGTTTAAAGACATGAAACAAGAGCTCACGGATGACGAAAGAATTTCAAAACCACTCCGGTTAACCAAGATTGAGAAGGAATAATAACGAAATAATTTGGACAGCACTCCGTCTGAAAATGGAAGGAATTAACAAGAACTTGAGAAGATGGAATGATACTTGAAGAAATGAACAACATATTGCCTCCGAAACAATTGAAAGAATGGCACAAGGGGTAAGAAAGATTTCAGATAGCACTCCGGTTAAAAAGATAGGCAAAACTTGATAAGATGAGGGAACTAGAATGGAGGACACAACACTCCGGTTAAATGATAAGCAAGGGAAAGAACATGATCTTGATAAAACGCTATGATGGTTTGGAGAGAGCAACATCACAATGCCTCCGGAATGAAAGAATAGCATCTAAATCAACGAAAGAAATGAATGGAGAAGAAAAAGACAACTTCTCCCAGAAATGAATTAGGAAATCCTCCTTACAAAGAAGGGTTGAATGGGGTTGATGGAAAAATCAACAACGGAAACGAATAAGCTTGATGTGGGCTTATGGAAAACATCTCACAATTAAGAGGTGACAACCAGCCACTAACAGAAATGAATTGCTTGGATTGAGATCAACAAGGGGATGATAAACTTATTTCGCCGGAATGATAAATGAAGAATTTGGGTCATTTATAAGCACCATAATAGCAACAATCCTTAGGGAAAACTTTTAGGTGAGATACAACCCAAGATTACTTCAACGAATAAATTGAAGGGTTGAAAGATCTCCTGAACAAGGAAAATGATGGTTTTAAATATCTCATTCTTGATAACTCATGAATCATGAAACATGAAGGAATTGTCAAGAATGACATAACACCATCTGAAAAGATAAGGTAGAAAGGATTGCAATTGGAATGCATGATGAAGAATGCTTGAGCTCCAACAAGAATCTTGATGAAGACTTCGAGGATGAATTAATTGATGATGAACCACCATGAGAACTCCGGTAATGAAAGCATGAGAAGTGAAAGATGAAAAGGATAAGATTCAAGGCCTGCGATGAATTAGATGGAGCTTTGAAATGATATAATTGAAATAACTTGGAGCTCCGGAAAAAAAGATGAACAACTTAGAACCGAGAATATGATATGATGAACAAGCTCCGAAGGAAGGGATTAACCTCTTGGAAGAAACTAGAATAAGATTTATGTTATGCATATCCTTCACCAATTTAAGTTGATGACAACCAAAGGAATTGGCATACTACTTATTCTCGTTGCAAAGAATTAAAGAGAGATCTAGCACAAGCTTGGATAAATATTCAACGAACCACCGGTAGGATTATGAAAAGAACAAATGAATTGATACGAAAACAAGGAAGAGTAAACTTGAATGAACCAACGTAATAATATGGAGACGAACGAAGAGACATCAATGAAGAATATTTGGAGGACAAAGTTGAAAACTGAGAACGAAGAAATCTTCTGAGATGATGGCCTTCGGAGGATCACAATGGAAAGAATTCATGAAGAATCTTGAGAGAACGGGCCAAGATTTAAGAGAAACACTTCTCCGGTCTCCAAATGCTGAGAATGAAGACGAGAAATGCCATAAGAATTGTTGAGCACTCCGGAATGAAGAATTAAAAAGGTTGAAACAACGATGAAAAAGAATTTGAAAGCGATCTTGGAGAAGGCATGTGACTGATGGGAATCATTCTTATGTCACGCTTTGAAAATAATTTTTAGAATAACTCCGGAAAAATTAGAAGAGTTAGGTAAGATCCTGGGAAAAGACCTGTGGGTTAGGGCCCACTCAAAGAAAATCACCGTTGAAAAAGATTGCTTGAGAGATATTGCACCGGTTGAATTAATGGCTTGAGTAAGATAACAATCCTCAAAATAGCTTGAAATGATTAAGAATGGAAACATGAATCTTCTGAGATACCTTGTACACCGGATATGGATAGGAGAGTTGAATGAATAAGAGAGCCTTCGGATAATAAATTTCAACATGGGAAAACATGTGGAACAAAAAGGAAGATATATGATCATGACGGAAGCTGAATTTAGTCCACCGGAGAAGAACATCGAAGGAAAAGAATGAAGAAATATCACATGAATAAAATGGATACTTGATTAAGAATTCTGGCTCCAAGAAGAAGAAGGGTGGGAGGGTAGGGAAAACAAAGGCAACTTGGGATGAATGAAATAGACAAATCGTCAGATTTCCCAACGACGTTCGTATGGAATAACTTGAAGAGAAGGCACACCGGTTGAAAAGGATTAACATGCAAATCTCGATGGTCAAGAAGAATTTGCACTCCCATAGAAATATGAGAACACCGATTAGGAAAGGTATGGAATCAACACTTGACATCCAAGCAACTTGAATACCAGAATCAAAACAAAACAAAGGATAGATATGTTGTAACATAATCTTCACAATATCATTCGAACAGAGGATTGAACGAATGAATTCCGTAGGTACATAAACTTGTCGAGAAGCCACTTGGGAGAACAAAAGGTAAATAAAAGCAACAAGGATCAGATAGAACAAATACAAGATAGAAGCTTCGTCCCACATATTCGTGCTGAAAGCTCATGGAACGTGTTACGAAAGGGTTTTGCAATCCCCGGATCAGCATAGCCAAGGACCCTTTAAGATGCAACTCCCGATCGGAACAAGCCCATAAAACCACTTCACTCCATGTAGAACCCCGAACTCCATATCATGTATTCGTTGGAAGAATGCCTAGAACTACTAGATGAACCCACCTATTAATTTCCGAAAGTTTCCAGTTATGCAATTAGGTGTTGGGGATACAGGGGAAGCACCGCGCACTCAACTCTAATCCTACATCCAGTTGTATCCATCCTTCAACACATAACCAGTTGTTTCCGGAAACCTTTTACCTCGGACCTTCGAAACGCATCCACTATACAAGCTATGGCAATACTCCCGAACTACCTCCCCAGTACTGGGTGATGTCGGGGTTATCTTGCCACAAACCGCATAGGAGAGTTTTCAATGTCAGCCGTCTTAAGTATTCTAGAACTGATGCGATATATTTGTGACGACAACACCTCGGAGCTCAACTCCCCGGGACACTGCCACAACCCCTAATGACAGGAGGCATCGAGAACAATGTTCTGGTCACAAAGACATCGGAACAATCCAAACAATACTCGCGTGATCCAAAAAAAAATTTGGTGCATTTTTTAGAGTAGAAGAGATAAGAGTAATCGTCAGGAGTCCTCACCAGAGTGAAACGAGATGAGGAGTAAAACAAATCCTACTCTCCGATATATATAGGACTCAAAACATTTTAAGTGTGTGCCTAGACTCAACTGTCAACGATTCGATCAATCAGTGGGGGCTTCTAGGTCGGAGAAGGCTCTGATACCAACTTGTAATGCCCAGGATGGGACTATACATCCTACGTGTCGAGGCACGACTTAAAGGTATAAGCCCATTCTGGAATGATCTCAAGTTTGGTATCTTTGCATGACTCTTGTAAAAATATGGATGAAATTGCAAAAGGAGATAGTTGGCTTACACTCGCCACTTCACACAATGCATTACATAAGCATAACATCATTCAAAACACCACAACCCGACTACGGGCGAAGATCCAAAAGAAAGATACCAAAAACATAAAGCCACAGGTCCGAATCGCCCCTAGTAGAAACCACTACTGATCATCGAAACGTCACAAACATACGGCCACACTCTTCATCGAGCTTCCAGAGAAGTTCTGATCCATCTCCTGCATCATTCTCGGCTGAACCTGCATCTGGTGTTGTAGTATCTGTGAGCCACGAGGACTCAGCAATCCCATAACCATGGGTATCAAGACTAGCAAAGCTTGATGGGTAGGAGGAGGTAAAGTGGTGAGGTTGCAGCAGCCACTAAGCATAATATGGTGGCTAACTTACGAGTACAAGAATAAGATGAGCATCTACGCAAACGGTCGCAAAATAGTGATCGCAAAAGATCCTGAACTACATACGAATCAAACATAACCCCACCGTGTTCTCTTCTCAAAGTGAAAAGAGACAGTCACGGTTACTCACGCATTTACTTCGGATCCTCTGTCAAGTTTTCTACAACCGGACATTAACAAAATTCCAATCCGCCACATAACCGCGGGCACGGCTTTCAAAAGATTATAACCCTGCACGGGTGTCCCAACTTAGCCCATCACAAGCTCTCACGATTAGCTGAAGTGATAAATATAATATCATCACCCCTTATCTTAGGGAAATCCGATCAGGCTCGGCATCCCGGTGCACAAGACATTTCGACAATGGTAAAACAAGTCCAGCAAGACCTCCCGGCGTGCCGACACCCTGATAGTAGCCGCGCGTATCTCGTCTCAGGCCACGACCGGATGAGCACATCGTACAGCGGCCAAACACCAAGTTTCCAAGGGGGGGCGCCGCACACGACTCTATTTGGGACCAACACCATCAGCACTGGCCCCCCCTGTTATGTAGAATTAAGAACCCGGGGGCATGACCCCCTATGCAATTAATTAATTAATTAAGTTGTTATTATGAGCAAATTAAAACCAATGTTGGGCCTTGCTAGAGGAGTTTTATTCAAAGTCGAACTGTCAAGGGGTCCCCATCCACCCATCGTGTAAGGAACGCAAAATCAAGGAACATAATGCCGGTTTATCGGCGCCTAAGGTGGCATGACTGGAACTAAACACCGAGCAAAAGGCCAAGCCTTCCACCCATGCCCAGTATATAGGTGTCTTAATAATAATAATAGATATTGTGATATTCCAACAACAAGTTCCCTCCTGGAACGAATCTTCATCTGCACCTGCAACTAGCAACGCTATAAGAGGGGCTGAGCAAGCCGGTAACATAGCCAAACAGTAGTTTTGCTAGGAAGGTGTCAAAGGTTGACATAAAAGATGGGTAGCGCGACATCTAACAATAGCATCGAGACAACTAAGCATGGAAATGGTAGTAAAGGTCTCCAATGGTATGATCATCTTGCCTGGGATTCCGCAAGGAAGAAGAACGGATCCATGAAGTAGACGGAGCAACATAGTCGAGCGAATCCTCACAACTCCGGAACGAAACCGAAGCTAACAAGAGAAGCAACCGGAAAGAAGCAAACAACACGGTTAACACACATATCATAACCATGGCATGTTGCACAAACAAGTATGATGCATGTCCGGTTTAATTATGCATGTCATGGCAAAGTGCACAAACAAAACTACAAGTTAAGTGGAGCTCAATATGCAACGAGTTGCATATTGACGAAACACCACATTTTATTTATTTAGTTGACTCTCGTTTATTTACAAGACAAGGTTAAATGTTTGTTAACATGGCAAGAGGTGAAGCAAAAACAAACTACCTATTTGGGCAAGTTTTAATGGGGCCGGAAAGACAAACAACAATTCCGGAAAAATCCCCATGAGCATGTTTAGCAATTATTAAGCAAACAACAATCACACATTTTAATGTTGTTAATATGATGCGGATGACATGACCAAGTTTATGCAATTTTTAGTTAAAGGTTGACAAGAGAGATATGAAGCACTTGTCACCGTGGTGGAAAGAAAGGGTGCCACGGCAACGATCCGAAAATGATGCAACGGCAACATCTCGGTTCCAGTAACCCGTTGAGAGACTGGTGCAAAAGAAAGGTGGCATGAGCGAGTCGAACAAGATGAAAGGTGGGGTGATCCCGTCATCGGGTTCCCACGAGTCGGCGACGAGGCAACCGAGGAGCATGACAAAAGGACGAAACGGGCACGGTGCACACAAGGGAAAACATCTCATACAACCACAAGCATTCGTCCACGGGTCATCGACTCGGGGTTATACCTTCGGAACGTTCGTTCTCGGAGGGGTTCGAGTCGTCGAGGGACGTAGTGGAAGTAGTCGTTCTCGCGAGTCGTGGTACATGTTCGTAGAGGGAAATAGACGTTGCGATGGTAGTGGAAGTAGTGGTACACGGCGACGGTAGTGTCGTTCACGGAGCTCGTTTCGAAGATGAACTTGACGTCGAGGGTCTCCGAGGTCGACGGTAGTGGTACTTGCGTTTCTCCTTGTGGTCGAACTTGACATCGGGCGTCGAGGTACTTGTTGCATCCACCAAGTGTAGTCGTTCGGGCGTCGGTCTTGCCGGCGGGGTACTTGACGAGTCGTCGTGTGGGCGTACGCGGGGTCGACGGTAGGGGTACTTCTCGCATCCACCAAGTGTAATCATACTTGGGCGTCGTGGTACTTGCGGTCTTGGTCTTCGGCGACGGTAGTCGTTCACGTTGGCGTCTTCGTTCACGGTCGTCGTAGAGGTTCATGTTCATCGTGTCGTGGTACTTGAGTCTTCCAAAAACAGCGGTTGTCGGGGTACTTGAGTCCATGGTGCTTGGGGTCTTGACCTACCCTATGAAGTGATGCTCGCGTGCACGAAGCAGCAAGAGAACGCGCAGCAACTCCGGCCAAGGTAGGAAGCAGCGAAGCGAGCCTGGAGACAGAAGAGGGACGTGCTTGGCGGCGGGGCCCCAGTGGCCTTGGCGAGGACGAAGCGGAGCGAAAACTCTGGCCAGACAGAGCCGCGGGCAGCTTGGCGACGGGAAACGAGGTGGAGGCGCGGGCCTTGGCGACGGACGCCGGACGACGGCGGGAGGGACCTGGCGCGGAGGAGAGGGCCACGCTGGAGGAAGGACGTCCCCGGAGGCGCGGCGACGGAGCAGGTGGGCCACGGCGCCATGGAGGCGAGGCGCGAGATAGCTCGCGGTGGAGGGATGGCGCGAGGTCCCGGAACCGGTGGCTGCTGGCTCCGCGAGCTGCTGCCCGAGGCAGAGTGGCGGGATGCGCGGCGGCGGGGCGTCGAGGCCATGGCGAGGCCGAGGTGCGGAGGAGAAGGATGCTGGGGGCGGGCGATGGGGTAGAAAATGAGAGGGAGAGCGGGTCGGGAGGAGGGAGAGATCGAGGGAGAGAGAGTGGCGGCGGGCAAAGGGAACGAGGGAACGAGGAGAGCGGTCGAGCGGTGGGTGCGGCTAGGGTTTAGATGGGGGTTTGGTGGGCCTAGGGAGGGAGGCTGGGCTGCGGCTGGGCCAGAAGGACTGAACGGTCTAGTACGGTTGGGCTCTTCCTTTTATTTTTTAACAGAAAACAATAAAAGAGAAGGAAGAAGGAAAGAGGGGGGGTTAGGGAAAAGTTGCACATGAGGTTATTTTTCTCGGGCTCATAAAAGCGAGCACGGTCCGAGAAAAATAGAAATGGCAAGATCGAGATATAATTCAAACTTATTTGAATTTAAATCAAATGGGTTTGAACTAAGACTTGATTTTTGAAGTGTCCAAAAATGGGAACCTCGAAAAAAGAGATATGAGTTGTTGGCAAAGGTTTTGAAGTCGAACTTGAGATGGAATAGGCATGGGAATTTTGCAAGTGTGTTATGCTTAATTCCAAAGAATGGAATATTTATTATAATAGCTCCCTAATACTAGGAGGATATGTTATGAAGAGAAGTCATCCTTCCCTCGATTTAAATGGACCGAAGGTCCACACGATTTATTTAGGTTGAGATGCAAAATAAATATGACATGATGGCATGATGACATGATGCAATGCAAAATAAATAAAGCAAGAACAACGGAAACACACGGGAGAACCCGGAATCTTCTGGGACGTCGGTCTTCAGGCGTCACACAAGGGGGGAGGCCGGCCGGCCCTCCTATGGTGCGGCTAGGGCTGTAATCCTACTAGGAATAGGATTGCAATCCTATTCCTAGTAGGAACCTACCAAAGAAGGAAAGGGAGGAAGGAAAGAGAGGGAGAGGGAGAGGGAAAGAGGGGCCGCGCCCCCCTCCCCTAGTCCTATTCGGACTCCTCCTAGGGAGGGGGCGCGCCACCTCCTGGCTGCTGCCCTCTCTCTCCCCTATGGCCCACTAGGGCCCACCAATCCCCCGGGGGTTCCGGTAACCCCTCCGGCACTCCGGTAAATTCCGAAACTTTCCAGAACACTTCTGGTGTCCGAATATAGTCGTCCAATACATCAATCTTTATGTCTCCGACATTCCGAGACTCCTCGTCATGTCCGTGATCTCATCCGGGACTCTAAACTACCTTCGGTACATCAAAACTCATGAACTCATAATACCGATCGTCATCAAACGTTAAGCGTGCGGACCCTACGGGTTCGAGAACTATGTAGACATGACCGAGACTCATCTCCGGTCAATAACCAATAGCGGAACCTAGATGCTCATACTGGCTCCTACATATTCTACGATGATCTTTATCGGTCAAACCGCATAACAACATACGTTGTTCCTTTTGTCATCGGTATGTTACTTGACCGAGATTCGATCGTCGGTATCTCTATACCTAGTTCAATCTCGTTACCGGCAAGTCTCTTTACTCGTTCCGTAATACATCATCTCGTGACTAACTCATTAGTCATTTGCTTGCAAGGCTTATTATGATGTGCATTACCGAGAGGGCCCAGAGATACCTCTCCGACACTCGGAGTGACAAATCCTAGTCTTGATCTATGCCAACACCACGAATACTTTCGGAGACACCTGTAGAGCATCTTTATGATCACCCAGTTACGTTGTGACGTTTGATAGCACACAAGGTGTTCCTACGGTATTCGGGAGTTGCATAATCTCATAGTCATAGGAACATGTATAAGTCATGGAGAAAGCAATAGCAGTAAAACTAAACGATCATAGTGCTATGCTAACGGATGGGTCTAGTACATCACATCATTCTCCTAATGATGTGATCACGTTGATCAAATGACAACTCATGTCTATGGCTAGGAAACATAGCCATCTTTGATCAATGAGCTAGTCTAGTAGAGGCATACTAGGGACATACTATTTTGTCTATGTATTCACACATGTATCAAGTTTCCGGTTAATACAATTCTAGCATGAATAAAAGACATTTATCATGATATAAGGAAATACAAAATAAAATCTTTATTATTGCCTCTAGGGCATATTTCCTTCAGTCTCCCACTTGAACTAGAGTCAATAATCTAGATTACAAAGTGATGACCCTCACACCCATGGAGTCCTGGTGCTGATCATGTTTTGCCCGTGGAAGAGGCTTAGTCAACGGGTCTGCAACATTCAGATCCGTATGTATTTTGCAAATCTCTATGTCTCCCTCCTTGACTAGATCGTGGATGGAATTGAAGCGACTTTTGATGTGCTTTGTTCTCTTGTGAAACCTGGATTCCTTCGCCAAGGCTATTGCTCCAGTGTTGTCACAAAAGATTTTCATTGGACCCGATGCACTAGGTATTACACCTAGATCGGATATGAACTCCTTCATCCAGACTCCTTCATTTGCTGCTTCCAAAGCAGCTATGTATTTCGCTTCACACGTAGATCCCACCACGACGCTCTGCTTGGAACTGCACCAACTGACAGCTCCACCGTTCAATAAAAATACATATCCGGTTTGTGACTTAGAGTCATCCGGATCAGTGTCAAAGCTAGAATCGACGTAACCGTTTACGACGAGTTCTTTGTCACCTCCATATACGAGAAACATATCCTTTGTCCTTTTCAGGTACTTCAGGATGTTCTTGACCGCTGTCCAGTGATCCACTCCTGGATTACTTTGGTACCTTCCTGCTAGACTTATAGCAAGGCACACATCAGGTCTGGTACACAGCATTGCATACATGATAGATCATATGGCTGAGGCATAGGGAATGACTTTCATTTTCTCTCTATCTTCTGCAGTGGTCGGGCATTGAGTCTTACTCAACTTCATACCTTGTAATACAAGCAAGAACCCTTTCTTTGACTGATCCATTTTGAACTTCTTCAAAATCTTATCAAGGTATGTGCTTTGTGAAAGTCCAATTAAGCGTCTTGATCTATCTCTATAGATTTTGATGCCTAATATATAAGCAGCTTCACCGAGGTCTTTCATTGAAAAACTCTTATTCAAGTATCCTCTTATGCTATCCAGAAATTCTATATCATTTCCAATTAATAATATGTCATCCACATATAATATTAGAAATGCTACAGAGCTCCCACTCACTTTCTTGTAAATACAGACTTCTCCAAAAGTCTGTATAAAACCATATGCTTTGATCACCTCATCAAAGCGTATATTCCAACTCCGAGATGCTTGCACCAGTCCATAGATGGATTGCTGGAGCTTGCATACTTTGTTAGCACCTTTTGGATCGACAAAACCTTCTGGTTGCATCATATACAACTATTCTTTGAGATATCCATTCAGGAATGCAGTTTTGACATCCATTTGCCAGATTTCATAATCATAAAATGCGGCAATTGCTAACATGATTCGGACAGACTTAAGCATCGCTACAGGTGAGAAAGTCTCATCGTAGTCAACTCCTTGAACTTTTCGAAACCCTTTCGCAACAAGTCGAGCTTTGTAAACAGTAACTTTACCGTCCGCGTCGGTCTTCCTCTTGAAGATCCATTTATTTTCGATGGCCTGCCGATCATCGGGCAAGTCAACCAAAGTCCACACTTTGTTCTCATACATGGATCCCATCTCAGATTTCATGGCCTCAAGCCATTTTGCGGAATTTGGGCTCATCATCGCTTCCTCATAGTTTGTAGGTTCATCATGGTCTAGTAACATGACTTCCAGAACTGGGTTGCCGTACCACTCTGGTGCGGAACGTACTCTAGTTGATCTATGACGTTCAGCAGAAACTTGATCCGAAGTTTCATGATCATCATCATCAACTTCCTCACTGATTGGTGTAGGAATCACTGGAACAATTTTCTGTGATGTACTACTTTCCAATTTGGGAGAAGGTACAATTACCTCATCAAGTTCTACTTTCCTCCCACTCACTTCTTTCGAGAGAAACTCCTTCTCTAGAAAGGATCCATTCTTAGCAACGAATATCTTGCCTTCGGGTCTGTGATAGAAGGTGTACCCAACAGTCTATTTTGGGTATCCTATGAAGACACATTTCTCCGACTTGGGTTCGAGCTTATTAGGTTGAAGCTTTTTCACATAAGCATCGCAGCCCCAAACTTTAAGAAACGACAACTTTGGTTTCTTGCCAAACCATAGTTCATAAGGTGTCGTATCAACGGATTTAGATGGTGCCCTATTTAACGTGAATGCAGCTGTCTCTAAAGCATAACCCCAAAACGATAGTGGTAAATCGGTAAGAGACATCATAGATCGCACCATATCCAATAAAGTACGGCTACGGCGTTCGGACACACCATTACGCTGTGGTGTTCCGGGTGGCGTGAGTTGTGAAACTATTCCACATTGTTTCAAATGAAGACCAAACTCGTAACTCAAATATTCTCCTCCACGATCAGATCGTAGAAACTTTATTTTCTTGTTACGATGATTCTCTACTTCACTCTGAAATTCTTTGAACTTTTCAAATGTTTCAGACTTGTGCTTCATTAAGTAGATATACCCATATCTGCTCAAATCATCAGTGAAGGTCAGAAAATAACGATACCCGCCGCGAGCTTCAACACTCATTGGCCCACATACATCAGTACGTATGATTTCCAACAAATCTGTTGCTCGCTCCATAGTTCCGGAGAACGGAGTTTTAGTCATCTTGCCCATGAGGCATGGTTCGCAAGAACCAAGTGATTCATAATCAAGTGATTCCAAAAGTCCATCACTATGGAGTTTCTTCATGCGCTTTACACCAATATGACCTAAACGGCAGTGCCACAAATAAGTTGCACTATCATTATTAACCTTGCATATTTTGGTTTCAATATTATGAATATGTGTATCACCACAATCGAGATCCAATAAGAATAGACCACTCTTCAAGGGTGCATGACCATAAAAGATATTATTCATAAAAATAGAACAATCATTATTCTCTGATTTGAATGAATAACCGTCTCGCAACAAACAAGATCCAGATATAATGTTCATGCTCAACGCTGGCACCAAATAACAATTATTTAGGTCTAAAACTAATCCCGAAGGTAGATGTAGAGGTAGCGTGCCGACGGCGATCACATCGACTTTGGAACCATTTCCCACGCGCATCGTCACCTCGTCCTTAGCCAATCTTCGTTTAATCCGTAGTCCCTGTTCCGAGTTACAAATATTAGCAACCGAACCGGTATCAAATACCCAGGTACTACTACGAGCATTAGTAAGGTACACATCAACAACATGTATATCACATATACCTTTGTTCACCTTGCCATCCTTCTTATCCGCCAAATACTTGGGCCAGTTCCGCTTCCAGTGTCCAGTCCCCTTGCAGTAGAAGCACTCAGTTTCAGGCTTGGCTCCAGAATTGGGTTTCTTCATGGGAGTAGCAACTGTCTTGCTATTCTTCTTGAAGTTCCCCTTCTTTCCCTTGCCCTTTTTCTTGAAACTAGTGGTTTTGTTAACCATCAACACTTGATGCTCCTTTTTGATTTCTACCTCCGCAGCCTTGAGCATAGCGAAGAGCTCGGGAATTGTCTTTTGCATCCCTTGCATATTATAGTTCATCACGAAGCCTTTATAGCTTGGTGGCAGTAATTGAAGAACTCTATCAATAACACTACCTTCATCAACTTTGCAACCAAGTTGAGTCATATGATTGTAGTACCCAGACATTCTGAGCATGTGTTCACTGATAGAACTATTCTCCTCCATCTTGCAGCTGTAGAACTTATTGGAAATCTCATATTTCTCAATCTGGGCATTTGCTTCAAATATTAACTTCTACTCCTGGAACATCTCATATGGTCCATGACGTTCAAAACGTCGTTGAAGTCCCGGTTCTAAGCCGTAAACCATGGCACACTGAACTATTGTGTAGTCATTAGACCGCGGCTGCCAGACGTTCAAAGTGTCTACATTAGAGGGAGGTGGCTTGTCACCCAGCGGTGCTTCAAGGACATAATTCTTCTGTGCAGCAATGAGGACAATCCTCAAGTTACGGACCCAGTCCGTGTAATTGCTACAATCATCTTTCAACTTAGCTTTCTCTAGGAATGCATTAAAATTCAAAGGAACGGTAGCACAGGCCATTGATCTACAACAACATGGATATGAAAAAACTATCAGGACTAAGTTCATGATAAATTAAAGTTCAATTTAATCATATTAATTAAAGAACTCCCACTTAGATAGACATCCCTCCGGTCATCTAAATGATCACGTTATCCAAATCAACTAAACCATGTTCGATCATCACGTGAGATGGAGTAGTTTCAATGGTGAACATCTTATGTTGATCATATCTACTATATGATTCACGCTCGACCTTTCGGTCTCCAGTGTTCCGAGGCCATATCTGCATATGCTAGGCTCGTCAAGTTTAACCCGAGTATTCTGCGTGTGCAAAACTGGCTTACACCCGTTGTATTTGAACGTAGAGCTTATCACACCCGATCATCACGTGGTGTCTCGGCACGACGAACTTTTGCAACGGTGCATACTTAGGGAGAACACTTATACCTTGAAATTTAGTAAGGGATCATCTTATAATGCTACCGTCGTTCTAAGCAAAATAAGAAGCATAATAAGATAAACCTCATATGCAATCAAAATATGTGACATGATATGGCCATCATCATCTTGTGCTTTTGATCTCCATCTCCAAAGCAACGCCATGATCACCTTCGTCACCGGCGCGGCACCTTGATCTCCATCGTAGCATCGTTGTCATCTCGCCAACTATTGCTTCTACGACTATCGCTACCGCTTAGTGATAAAGTAAAGCAATTACATGGCGATTGCATTTCATACAATAAAGCGACAACCATATGGCTCCTGCCAGTTGCCGATAACATTACAAAACATGATCATCTCATACAAAACCGTATAACTCGTCATGTCTTGACCATATCACATCACAACATGCCCTGCAAAAACAAGTTAGACGTCCTCTACTTTGTTGTTGCAAGTTTTACGTGGCTGCTACGGGCTTAGCAAGAACCGTTCTTACCTACACATACAAAAACCACAACGATGTTTCGTCAAGTATGTGTTGTTTTAACCTTCACAAGGACCGGGCGTAGCCACACTTGATTCAGCTAAAGTAAGAGAGACAGACACCCGCCAGTCACCTTTAAGCAAAAATTGCTCATAACTGTGAAACCAGTCTCGCGTAAGCGTACGCGTAATGTCGGTCCGGGCCGCTTCATCTCACAATACCGCCGAAGCAAAGTATGACATGCTGGTAAGCAGTATGACTAGTATCGCCCACAACTCATTGTGTTCTACTCATGCATATCATCTACGCATAGACCTGGCTCTGATACCACTGTTGGGGAACATAGTATTTTAAAATTTTCCTACGATCACTACCAGATGCATAGCAATGAGAGGGAAGAGTGTGTCTACGTACCCTCGTAGACCGTAAGCGGAAGCGTCAAGTGACGCGGTTGATGTAGTCGAACTTCTTCGAGATCCAACCGATCAAGCACCGAACGTACGACACCTCCGCGTTCAGCACACGTTCAGCTTGATGACGTCCCATGAGCTCTTGATCCAGTTGAGCTTCACAGGAGAGTTTCGTCAGCACGATGGCGTGGTGACGGATATGATGTATCTACTGGCGCAGGGCTTCTCCTAAGCACTGCGACGGTATGACCAAGGTGTGTTTCTGTGGAGGGGGCACCGCACACGGCTAGAACAATTCAACTTGTATGTCCTTGGGTGCCCCCTGCCCCCGTATATAAAGGAGCAAGGGGAGAGGCCGGCCGACCCTCCTATGGTGCGGCTAGGGCTGTAATCCTACTAGGAATAGGATTGCAATCCTATTCCTAGTAGGAATCTACCAAAGAAGGAAAAGGGGGGAAGGAAAGAGAGGGAGAGGGAGAGGGAAAGAGGGGCCGCGCCCCCCTCCCCTAGTCCTATTCGGACTCCTCCTAGGGAGGGGGCGCTCCACCTCCTGGCTGCTGCCCTCTCTCTCCCCTATGGCCCACTAGGGCCCACCAATCCCCCGGGGGGTTCCGGTAACCCCTCCGGCACTCCAGTAAATTCAGAAACTTTCCAGAACACTTCCGGTGTCCGAATATAGTCGTCCAATATATCAATCTTTATGTCTCGGACATTCCGAGACTTCTCGTCATGTCCGTGATCTCATCCGGGACTCCGAACTACCTTCGGTACATCAAAACTCATAAACTCATAATACCGAGCGTCATCAAATGTTAAGCGCGCGGACCCTACAGGTTCGAGAACTATGTAGACATGACCGAGACCCATCTCCGGTCAATAACCAATAGCGGAACCTGGATGCTCATATTGGCTCCTACATATTCTACGAAGATCTTTATCGGTCAAACCGCATAACAACATAGGTTGTTCCTTTTGTCATCGGTATGTTACTTGCCCGAGATTCGATCGTTGGTATCTCTATACCTAGTTCAATCTCATTACCGGCAAGTCTCTTTACTCGTTCCGTAATACATCATCTCGTGACTAACTCATTAGTCATTTGCTTGCAAGGCTTATTATGATGTGCATTACCGAGAGGGCCCAGAGATACCTCTCCAACACTCGGAGTGACAAATCCTAGTCTTGATCTATGCCAACACCACGAATACTTTCGGAGACACCTGTAGAGCATCTTTATGATCACCCAGTTACGTTGTGACGTTTGATAGCACACAAGGTGTTCCTACGGTATTCGGGAGTTGCATAATCTCATAGTCATAGGAACATGTATAAGTCATGGAGAAAGCAATAGCAGTAAAACTAAACGATCATAGTGCTATGCTAACGGATGGGTCTAGTCCATCACATCATTCTCCTAATGATGTGATCCCGTTGATCAAATGACAACTCATGTCTATGGCTAGGAAACATAGCCATCTTTGATCAATGAGATAGTCTAGTAGAGGCATACTAGGGACATACTATTTTGTCTATGTATTCACACATGTATCAAGTTTTCGGTTAACACAATTCTAGCATGAATAGAAGACATTTATCATGATATAAGGAAATACAAAATAACATCTTTATTATTGCCTCTAGGGCATATTTCCTTCACATACACCTCAGAATTTTTTTGAAACCCCACTCGAATGATGGTATTGTTCCATCTCGCACGAGGGCAACAGCAAATATGGTGCTCTCTAGATGATGGTTCACTCCCACGAAGACTCCGAGTGGCATGTGGAATTTGTTAGTTTTATACGTCGTGTCAAATGTAACGCGATCTCCAAAATCTTCATACGATCCTTTGCAACTTGCGTTGGCCCAAAAGACGTTTCTTACACGGTTATCTGCACCAACGTCATAATCATAGAAGAACTCTGGGTTTATCTTCTGCATCTTCTCGAAGAAATCCAGAAGTTTCTTGACATCATCTTCAGACTCTTCTCTGGCAAACTTATGTTTCCTGCATTTTCAAACACAATGCAAACTCATCTCATCAAACAGGGAATAATTACCGACAGAATGCTCAAGTGATATGCTCTGTGACGTGCTTACTTGTTTACCCAGTCGCGGCTAGTATGTCCCATGTACTGCAGACCACCGAACATACGCGACAGCGTCGACATCATCTGAGCATGTGTGTGGTTGTCCAGTTGCAAGTCTTTCGCTAATTGGTCTATCAAAGGATCGTCTTTTTTGTGCGATCGCATGTTCAAAAGCACCCTGGGGCTTTCCAGCATCTTCTGATTGTGGTTGAGTTCAACCATTTCTATCACAAATTTGCCATCCTTCCTCTTTTTGACTCTAATATTTGCCTTGCAGTCAATCCTTTTTGATGTCTTGTGACGTTTTCAGTGATAATCTGACACAGTCTGCTTGTGCGTCCCTTCTCTTGAGCAGACAATGTAGACATTTGTCCTGTGTTTTGCCCTCTTGCATATGCCAAACCCTGCACATCTTGCATAATTGGTGTAAAAGTCCCATGCCTTGTTGTACGTGGTGAACTTCATTCCAGCGGCAGGTATGAGGTTCAGTGGCATGTTTTTATCCTGCATTAAGCGCACTGCTCTATGAGATAATTTGTTCTGTTTATGTTTTTTTAAATATGAGGAGTGCATACGAGTTTAATAAAGCATTGCAACGTTCCTAAGTTTTCAGAAGAATCCAATGTATTAGATGCTAGGTCAAACTTCACAAGAAATATCAGTGTGCACTGTAATGTTATCTGAATGGACTGCAACTATTTTTTGTCAGAACATAAACTTACATGTGTGTAGAGTCGTTCACCCAATGGTGTTTGCAGCTCACCGGGTTGTATTTGGACATGGTGGGGTTACAACAGATCTGTGTAGTTGAGGATCTCGCGGCGGCAATAGTGAGGAGGATTTGTGCCTGCTGTTGACTTTTGACCGAGGCACCGTTGGTGGTCGTAGTGTCGAAGTTGATGTAGCAGGTCTGCTTGGAGCTCTGTTTTTCGGTGCAGCAGGTGGACGTTGAGCTCTTTTTTGGGGTGCAGCAGGTGGACGTGGTGGGAATCCAGTGTTGTGACGATGTCTCAGTGGGTTGGTTTGAAAATTCTGGAGCGGTGGCACATCATCATAGTCATAATCATCGTCAGCTGCAACATCGTGTTCAACTGCATCATCATTGTCTGTTCGGACATGCTGTCCAAACGTAGTGAACTCGTTCTTATACTCTAGGTTGAGAACTGTTATTGGCTCATCTTCATCATCATCATCTTCATCATCCCGTTGGTGAGTGCCCTCCCAGACGAATGTGACATTATCGTCATCTTCGACTACCTCTTCTTCCTGGAAAATTCCTTTTCTGGAGAGTACTGCACCCTGTTTGTTGTCGTGAAAATTCCTCAAGGAATCTCAGGGGTAACCCGGCCAGTATCTCTTTCACAAGAAGCTTCACTCTTCTGAAAGTTGTTGTTCTCAGTGTTGTCAATTGTGTGTGGCATTTTGTATCTGCTGAACGTCATTTCCTGCACACAAAATGATCGAGCTGCATTGTCAGGTTAAATGAACTGAATCATGCGAAGTGCAATGTGTTTGAAATGGTACTACCGAAGTATTGCACGCTGACTGCATCACCCCGCAAGGTGAACTAAAGCAACCGCACTGCATCGTTATCCGTAATGAACCTACACAAGCGTACTGCATTGCCCCCCCCCCCCAATGAACCGAAGCAACCACAGTGCATAGTTTTTGTAGGCGTACTGGACTGCTTGTACTGCTTTGTCTGGAATAACTAAAGTGAGATGGTTGAGGAAGTGTACTGCTTCCCTCGTGTTGTAGTGATTTCTTGCGTTTGCAGGAGGTAGTTCCCTTCTTGTCCGTCTACACAACTTTCGCGTTCGCTCGTGCAGTCCACTTTCCCTTCAGAAGTTCATGAGCGGTCTGGACGTTTCTCAAGGCGAACGGAGACGGAGGATTTGCTCTAAAGGTCGTTGTAGACTTATTACAGCCGTGGATGAAGGAACCTTGCGCACAGTCCTCCTAGCTCGAATTGTTTTGATGGCGAGAAGGCACCAATCCACATCTAATGAAGTACAGCTAATTGCATGTCACACCCTGATTTTCATGTCACATTGCTTAAGCTAATTATCATGCTAAAAGTGTGGATTTGCAAAAAAAAAACTTTTAAGTGCTTTTGACTTTGCTTGATTTGACTTTTCTCTGCTGTTTGCTAGTGCTCTAAAAATCAAATAAATCCTCCAACTCTTATACTTCATCTCCTTGGTCCAAAACCTTTTCCCAATGATCATGCCATGTGTATAGACCAGTATAGGATTTTCTTATAAAAATATTTTGGCCAAATAGTATTTTCTAAAATTAGTTTTCCAAAAACCCATGAATTGAGGTTTGCACTGCAAGTACCTTATTTAGGGTGTGAAAAATCTTTCAAAAAGTTTATTTGAATCCTATTAGGTATAGGACTACCAGAAACCACAAAATTAAAATTTTAAAAGTTATTTTTATATTTTATTTAAAAGATTTTTCTTAAGACCAGAAATGGTCTTTAATAGGGAAAAATTATTTAAGTATTTCAAAAATATTTGCCAAAATTCAGGGAGACTCATAGGACATATATTGTCAATATATAAGAGTTTCAACACATGGTCATGTTCAAAATATTGGACAAATCCTTCCAAAACCCTTTCTGGATATTTCAAGCTTTTGAAATATTTACAAAGGAAATATTCTCCAAAAATTCCAGGGAAATTCTATCATGTCATATATGACATATTTGAAGATCTTGCAAAGCCTCATGCCTTGAAGATCAAGGAAACATCATCTAATCCCCTCAAAACCATTCTGTCCATATTTGAAGATTGAGCAACTCTACATTGCCAAACTTGTCCAAATGCTCTCAAACTTGGTGCACATGCTAAGATGATGTAATTATGCATCTATGCCAAATGGCACAAGTTTTGGAGAAGCATAACTTGATCTAAGTGCCCCAAAACCATTTCTGTTCAAATGCAAATTTGAACAACTTTACATTGTCAACTTTTTACCTGGGGCTTCAAACTTTGTGGGCATGATCATAACCCCAAATGATGATACTACACCAAGTGGTGCATCAAGGGGAGATGATTAGCTTGACTCAAACATGGTGAAACCATTTCTGTTGATTTCTAGGGTTCACCAAAGTTACATTGGCCACTTTGCCCAAATGAGCTCAAATTTGGTGTAAGGGCCTAATTATATGTGACATTTGATCCTGTTAAGTCCCATGTCAAGTGGAGGTCATTTGCCTCCCCAAAACCTGATCAAACACCTTCTGTCCATTTACCAAAACCAGTGTTTGGACCCCTTTTACTACTTCCCCTTACCTCAGATTCTTACCACAGCTTCTCCTAGTCCTATTCTACCTCCAGTAACTCTCCTCTGCCTCAGCTCAATTATTGGAGGGGGGTAAAACCCCAAATTCACTTTTCTGACAGCAGCTTTCACCCTCTTCTTCACCTCCCTCCTCATTCCAGTGGCTCCCCAGAGCATCCAAGACCACCTCCCCATAGTTTACTATCCCCTAGCACTGCTGGACACTAGAGGACACGCCAATGACACCATGTTCATGCCATGGCATGCAGGGTTCGCGCTCTGGAGCACGCTACAGTGCCCTGGCGCACTGTAGCCACCTCCAATCAGGAGCGTCCGACAGCCTTGGGCCTCCCCCTCGTGTCCCCCGAGGTTGCCTCGACGTCCGCAACCTGCTGGACGGTCGGCCTCCTCCTCTCTCCCCCTCTCTCACCTCTGCTCGCACGCGCACCGGCCGACCACGGGCTCCAGTGAGCAACCTCGCACGCGCGACCTCTCTGGCGCCTCCCCACTCCTCCTCTCTCTTCCTCTAGGCGTGGACCAGCCCCACGAACGCCCTAGACATGCCCACTGGCGCTCCCGTGGCCTGCAACGATGGCAACATGCTCGCCGGCGCACGGCGCCTCGGTGGACCGGCGCTCACCTATTTATAGGGCACCCCGAGCCCCCCTTGCACCTCCTTTAGCATTCTCCTTCTCTCCTACGCCTCCCAAGCCGTCCCATTGTTCTCCCCGTGCCCTACAGCCTCCTCCCTGGCCGGAGCAGAGCCGCCGGCCGCCGCTCGAATTCGGGCAACCCCGAGCCCCTTTCTCCCTCCTAGCCACTCCAGTGCCACCGCTCGACCTCCAGGGAGCTCCCCACCTCCGCCAAACCTCCCCAGGATGCCCCTATGCTCGAAGCTCAAGATGACCGGAGCCCTCCTCCGCCGCGGTTGGACCCCTGCTCGCCCTGGTCCTCCCCGGCAGGCGTGCTACCCATGGTTGGGTGCGCCTCTCCGCGCTGGTCACTTCGATGGCCGGGGCGTCGCCGGAGACGGCCCGAGCCGACGGGGCCACGCCGGCGAGCGCTCGGCCGCACCTCCCCTGTTCCCCGTCATACCGTGCGGGAGGAAGAAGACAGCCTGCCACTGGGGGCCCGCGCGTCAGCGACCCAGTGGGCGGGCCCCTCCGTTTAAGTGGAGGCGGGTCTGGCTCGGCCGCCTCCCTCGCGCGGAAGCGCCCTTCCTGGCGGGCGCCTTCGACGTGGCCAGGCCCCTGCGCGTGGCTGTGCAGATGGGCCGGCCCAGTGCGCCGAAGCACTAAGCCCCGCCTGTGCGCAGTATGAGGGTAAAGCCCTTTTTCCTTTTCTTTTTCTTTTTCTGCAATCTTCAAAAATGCCTAAATAATTCATTTGAACTCCAAACTTGATGATTCAAATTTCCTATGGCTCCATAAATCATGCTCTACCACATGGTGCAACATGCACAGTATTCCAGAGACTTTTCCTACACAAATATTTATCAAATGCCAATATTTCATTTTCTGTGATGAACTTTAGAAAATCACAGAGAGCTCATTTTTGATCCAAATGCAGTGGTTCAAATTCCTAGATGCTTGTCATATCCAAACTTAGTTTTGGAACATTTTTATTAATACTTTCTGTACGCCACCAAATATTGAGCCATTTCTTCATATTTATCAGCTTGGCAAAATCCTAGGAAATTCATTTGAATTCCAAATCCAGTGAAACCAACTCCTAGATGCTTCTAAAATCATGACTTGTTGATGGGTGCCTTTGCTCATCATTCAAGGAAATATTTCTGTATACTTCTTCCAAATCCATAAACCCCTTGGTTCCATCATATTGAAATGTTCCAAACTACCTATTGATCCAACACCTATGAAACCACCTTGGTTATTTTTCATATGACCAGAGGTATCCTAGAAAAGTCCAACTCCTATTTTTAGAGCACTTTTATTCTTGCTTTGATTGTGTTGCTTATTATGATTGTTTCCATCGTTAGTTGACAAAATAAACGGAATACTCGGAGATGGACCAGAAGGTTTGAAGACTCGGAAGAATAAGGCAAGCAGCCCTTTGACCATGTTCAAGAAACCTTTTTATGCATGTCTCATAGCACCTTATTATTCAATGCATCGGAATCATGTAGAAGAGGTGACCACTTTGGTTGGTACCTTTGTTACTTTACTATTGAAACTTGCATCAAACATGACCCTACCTTCCTATGAGGGTTATGTGGGTGGGAGTAGACAGATGTATACTATAGTAGTTGGCTACGCAAAATGGGTCAGGGTTATGCATTGAGTGAAACAAGTGTGGTTTGACATACTTGCAAAAGACCCAGTGGGTGCCACTAATGCCCCTGGGAGTTGATGAGGAGCTAGGGCACTACTTGGTGAAGAAGTAGTGTGCCGAGGCTTGATGAAAGTGTTGTTTACAGAGATGGATTAGATTTATGTGTGACAACCGTCCCAACCAAACATGCGCAACCACTCTACCCTTATATGGGAAAGGGCATTATTGATTACCTAGGTCGATACTAGCATGGTGCCCGCATTACTAGTGACGGGGGTGGCATGAGGTCACTCTCGGGACGGGGTCGTGCTTGGATAGGCGGCCATGACTGTTTTCACAGGGCACCGAACACACCGTTGGTACCCCGTGTCAGTGGTATGTGATGAATATGGGAGCGAGTCTCCACAATTATTAAGATGTGAAATGTTGGCACGGGGCTGTTACCAATCGAGTGGACTCCATATTAGTGTCGCCCAGGGAAAGATAGTGATCGGGTGCTTACCCCGGGTACTTGAGGTACTGCGGGTCGTGGATGTCACGGAAGTTCCTCGGATCTTGTGGGTAAAGTGTGCAATCTCTGCAGAGTGTCAAACTATTCGAATAGCCGTGTCCGCGGTCAAGGACAGTTGGGTGGTGCTACTTAGACTATGTCCATAAGTTTCTGGGAAACAACACGATTCAGAGATATTGTTGATGTGATTGTGAGAAAGTCACAATGAGCTTGAGCATGAGTTGATTACAACTCTTTCTTGATAATGATGTCTGTAACCTCCTGATTCCTGTTGCAGACACATGCATGTCCATGTTATATGTTGATCATACTTGCATATGAAAAACTAGCTTTCCGCAAAACTGCCCATCTAGCAGTAGAGCCTTGCATGATTGTTCTGTCATCATACTTGGGTTACTTGTGAGTACATTCAATGTACTCATTGGCTTGCCACTGGTTATTTTATTGGCCAGGCATGAGAGAACAGGTTAAGACGAAGATTTCTTGGTGACGAGCATGCGAGCTAGGACGCTTCCCAGTCAGAATGCCTGTAGGGTTAAGGCAGATGGCATGGGTCCAAGTTGTTATTGAAGATTTCCGCTGCGATGATATACTCAAGACTTGACCTTAATGGTCCTATTTGTGTAATACGGTATGTATGGATGTAAGACTCTTGTTAATCAGCTTCTGTGTGTTCAGTGAGCATTGATCTCTGGGATCACTGTACACGTGCATTCGGTGATCACGACTTACGAGTCGGGGTCCCCACAGAGCTGGTATCAGAGCCATCCTGACTGTAGGAAGCCTTAGTTAGCATGGTCGTTAGTTAGGGTAAAACCATTTCCAAAACTATTAGTAGTTTTCAAAACTATCTATACTTCTCTTCCCTTCTCAGTTTTTTGAAAACTAGGCTATACTTGATCTCTTCCCCCTTCAAAATTGTTGGTCGCTAGAACCCTTATGCCCAGACCACTGGATTTTCTATAATCCTTGTGGAGTGCACCTTGCCAAACACTCACCCGCCACTTCTGCACACAAGATTGGTGACACCACGACAAGATGATACCAACGGAGAAATTACATCCTCGATGGATGAGGACATGAAGACCCAGAAGATGGTGACACCCTTGACAGTGCCCCAAGAAGATGCAACCTTGGCCTATGATGACCAGGGTATAGGTTATGCAAAATCATGATATGCATCGCTAATAGAGTAATCATGTCACTACCGTTGTTGTATCGGCAACCACCAGTGGATGAGAACCTCGCCATTTGGTCCGCCTCACTATAGTGAGCAGGAAAACGGTTCTCTTCGTCCCCCGCTCTTGGTGTCGATGTTTTCAACAACGAAACCGACATGTTGGACCTCTATTATGCCTTGTTATTGTCATTGCATACGGATCGCCTACCTGGTACCCTCGACGTCCCAGAAGGCACAAGGGATCGTCATGATTAAAGAGACAAGAGAAGACCAAGTCAACGCCAGCTACAAGGAGGGACCTTCACCACCTCACCTCATCAGGCGAGAAGTTGTTGAACATTCGTCAGGCTCAACCTGGATCGTTCATCAAGCAACTACAAGGGACATAGCAACACCAGAGGAAAACTTAGAAGACTGCACGAGGCACAAGTCACGACACTGAGTCCGAGAACCCCTAGGGTAGGATGAGTCGTGTACCCCCTATGCGCAGTCGAGTCCGTATGATGGTTAGAATAGAACCATGATTGTGTGTTGCTTGCTTTTATTTGTTTGTGTTCTGATATAAGTCGCACTTTTGCCCCAGGCAACAAGTGCATGGTGTGACGCCCGAAGACCGACGTCCCAGAAGATTCCAGATGTTCCGGGTTCTCCCGTGTGTTTCGTTTGTGCTTGTGTTATTTATTTTCGCATTGCATCATGTCATCATGCCATCATGTCATATTTTCTTTTGCATCTCAACTTAAATAAATTGTGTGGACCTTCGGTCCATTTAAATCGAGGGAAGAATGACTTCTCTTTATAACATATAAAAGCCTCTCAATATTATTAGGGAGCTATATTAAATATTCCATTCGTTGGAATTAACCCAACACACTTGCATAATTTTCCTCGTGCCTTTTTCACCTCGAGTTTCTCCATCTAAACCTTCCCTATATTTCTTTTCTCGTTTATCGAGGTTCCTTCGAAAATTCGAACATTTTTTGGACACTTCTATATTCAAGTCTTAGTTCAAACCCGTTTGAATTAAATTCAAATATGTTTGAATTATATTTTCGATCATGCCTTTTTCTATTTTCTCGGACCGTGCTCATTTTTATGAGCCCGAGAAAAATATACTCTTGTGCATTTTTTTCCCTAACCCCTCTCTTTCTTTCTTCTTTCTCCTTTTTGTTTTCTGCTAAAAGAGAAAGAAGGGAGGAGCTGACCTTCCTAAGGCCCAGCCGGGGCCAGTCCTCCTGGTCCTTCAGCAGAGGCCCAGTCGGCCACTTTTCCTTCTGGCCTCCAGGCCTGCAGCGAACCTCCCTCCCTGGCCCATCTAGCAGCCCGCGGCCCAGCCTCCCACACCGAAACCTAGCTGGCCTCGACCGCAGCCATCGCTCCTTTCCCCCGCAAGCCGCCACCGCACCCTCTCGCTCGCCTCCTCCCTCCTCCCGTTCGCTCGCTCGACCACACCTCCCTTTTTCCCTCGATTCCCTCTGGCTTCATCCCGCATCTCCTCCCTCTCGATCTCCCAGTGCCAGAGTCACCCGCTGCGCCACTCCACCGCTCGAACCCCATCGACCGCGGCCCCGAGCGCCCGCCCCTTGGAGCGCCTCCTTCTCCAGGCGCCGGAGCGACCGCGCCTCGGGCCCTCCTCCTCCCGCGCGCCAGGAGGCCGGCCCGCGACCGCACCCTCGTCGCCCCTCCTCTCTAGCCAAGACGGCCGAATCCCGCGCCTCCCTCCGTCCTTGCAGCCGCGGCCTCGCCTCCTTCCTTCCCAGGCCTCTCCTCCACTCCGACCCAAGGCCGCCGCTGACCTCCTCCAGCGCCAAGCGCCGGCTGCCCCACGTCTGCATCGCCAAGGCCGTGGCCATGAGCAGCTCCGAGCGACGGCCCCGTCCTTTTTTCCAGCTCATCGTCGCCCGTAGTTTTTTTCCCTTTTGTTTTGTTGTTCTGTTGCTGTTATTGTTAATCTCAGATAACCATGAAGCAGCAAGTATAACTACTTTTGGACCCCGAACGTCTACCGTCGCCCGAACGCCTACCGTCGCCGAGACCGCAAGTACCTCTATCGACGACTTGAACGACTACGAACGGGACCTACTTCCACTTCCGTCGCCAACGTGATCGACTACTTCCCTCTACGACCCGTGTACCACGACTCACGAGAACGACTACTTCCCCTTCGACCACGAGAACGACTTCTTCCTCTACGCTCTCGAACCGCCCCGAAACGAGTGTTTCGAAGGTATAACCCCGAGACGATGACCAGTGCATGCATGTGTTGTATGAGATGTTTGCCTTTGTGTGCACCGTGCCGTTTCGTCCGTTTGTCATGTTCCTCGGTTGCCTCGTCACCGACTCGTGGGAACCCGGTAACGGGATCGCCCCACCTTTCATCTCGTTTGGCTCGCTCACGCCATCTTTCCTTTTGCACCGGACTCTCAATGAGTTACCGGAACCGATATGTTGCCGTGGCATCATTTTCGGAATTGTTGCCGTGGCACCCTTTTCCTTCCACCACGGTGACGATGCTTCATATCATATTCTTGTTAACCTTCTAATAAAATTGCATAAACTTGATCATGTCATCCGCATCATGTTAACAACACTAAAATGGTTAATTGGTGTTGCTTTATAACTATTAAACATGCTCATGCGGATTTTTCGGATATGTTGTTGTTATTTCCGGCCTCATTTAAAATGCCTAACTAGTGTAGTTTTATTATGCTTCACCTATTGCCATGTTAACGAACATTTAATCTTGTCTTGTAAATAAACGAGAGTCAATTAAATAATTATAATGTGGTGTTTCGTCAATATGCAACTCGTTGCATATTGAGCTCCACTTAACTTGTAGTGTTGTTTGTACACCTTGCCATGCCATGCATATTTAAACCGGACATGCATCATACTTGGATGTGCATCGTATGCCATGTTTATGATTGTGTGTTTACCGTGTTGTTTGTTTCTTTCCGGTTGCTTCTCTTGTTAGCTTCGGTTTCGTTCCGGAGTTGTGAGGATTCGCTCGATTGTGTTGCTCCGTCTACTTCGTGGATCCGTTCTTCTCCCTTGTGGATTCCAGGCAAGATGATCATACCCTTGGATACCTTTACTACCATTGCCATGCTTAGTTGTCTCGATGCTATCGTTACATGTCGCGCTACCCATCTTTTATGTCAGCCTCTCCTTGTTGCCATGAAACCTCTAACCTTGACACCTTCCTAGCAAAACCACTGTTCGGCTATGTTACCCGCTTGCTCAGCCCCGCTTGCTCAGCCCCTCTTATAGCGTTGTTAGTTGCAGGTGAAGATGAAGATCGTTCCTGGAGGGAACTTGTTGTTGGATATATCACAATATCTATAATTATTATTATTAACACACCTATATAATGGGCATGGGTGGAAGGCTTGGCCTTTTGCTCGGTGTTTTGTTCCACTCATGCCACCTTAGGCGCCGATAAACCGGCATTATGTTCCTTGAGTTTGCGTTCCTTACACGATGGGTGAAATGGGGACCCCTTGACAGTTCGACTTTGAATAAAACTCCTCCAGCAAGGCCCAACATTGGTTTTAATTTGCTCATAATAACAACTTAATTAATTAATTAAATTGCATAGGGAGTTAGCGCTACCCGAGGATTCTTAATTCTACATAGCAGGGGGGCCAGTGCTGATGGTGTTGGTCCCAAATAGAGTCGTGTGCGGTGCCACCCAGTTATCTGGGGTCTTCGGTTGCTGTACGCTGTGCTCATCCGGTCGTGGCCTGAGACGAGATACGCGCGGCTACTATCAGGGTGTCGGCACGCCGGGAGGTCTTGCTGGACTTGTTTTACCATTGTCGAAATGACTTGTGCTACCGGGATCCGAGCCTGATCGGATTTTCCCTAAGATAAGGGGTGATCATATTATATTTATCACTTCAGCTAATCGTGAGAGCTTGTGATGGGCTAAGTTGGAACACCCGTGCAGGGTTACGATCTTTTGAAAGCCGTGCCCGCGGTTATGTGGAAGATTGGAATTTGTTAATGTCCGGTTGTAGAAAACTTGACAGAGGATCCGAAGTAAAACACACAACTGTGTGACTAACCGTGACTGTCTCTTTTCACTTTGAGAAGAGAACACGGTGGGGTTATGTTTGATTCGTATGTAGTTCAGGATCTTTAGCGATCACCTTTTGCGACCGTTTACGTAGATGTTCATCTTATTCTGGTACTCGTAAGTTAGCCACCATATTATGCTTAGCCGTTGGTGCATCCTCACCACTATCCTTCTCCATACCCATAAAGCTTTGCTAGTCTTGATACCCATGGTTATGGGATTGCTGAGTCCTCGTGGCTCACAGATACTACAACACCAGATGCAGGTTCAACCGAGTATGAAGCAGGAGCTGGTTCAAGTTCTTCTCCAGGAGCTCGATGAAGAGCGTGGCCGTATGCTTGTGACGTTTTGACGATCAGTAGTGGTTTCTACTAGGATTCGATCCTGACCTGTGGCTTTATGTTTTGGTATCTTTCTTTTGGATCTTCACCCGTATTCGGGTTGTGATGTTGTGAATGATGTTTTGTTTATGTAATGTATTGTGTGAAGTGGCGAGTGTAAGCCAACTATCTCCTTTTTCAATTTAATCCCTCTTTTACATGAGTCGTGCAAAGATACCAAACTTGAGATCATTCTAGGATGGGCTTATACCTTTAAGTCGTGCCTCGACACGTAGGAGGTATAGTCCTATCCTGGGCATTACAAGTTGGTATTCAGAGCCTTCTCCGACCTAGAAGCCCCCACTGATTGATCGAATCGTTGACGGTTGAGTCTAGGCACACACTTGAAAATGTTTTGAGTCGTATATTTATATCGGAGAGTAGGAATTCTTTGCTCCTCATCCCCTTTCATTCTAGTGAGGAAACCTGACGATTACTCTTGTCTCTTCTACTCTCAAAAAAATGCACCAAATTTTTTTTAGGATCTCGCGAGTATTGTTTGGATTGTTTCGATGTCTTTGTGACGAGAACATTGTTCTCGATGCCTCCTGTCATTAGGGGTTGTGGCAGTGTCCCGGGGAGTTGAGCTCCGAGGTGTTGTCGTCACAAATCCATCGCTGCAGTACTAGAATACTTAAGACGGTCGACATCGAAAACTCTCCTATGCGGTTAGTGGCAAGATAACCCCGACATCACCCAGTACTGGGGAGGTAGTTCGGGAGTATTGCCATAGCTTGTATAGTGGATGCATTTCGAAGGTCCGAGGTAAACGGTTTCCGAGAACAACTGGTTATGTGTTGAAGGATGGATACAGCTGGATGTAGGTTTAGAGTTGATTGCGTGGTGCTTCCCCTGTATCCCCAACACCTGATTGCATAACTGGAAACTTTCGGAAATTAATAGGTGGGTTAATCCAGTAGTTCTAGGCATTCTTCCAACGAGTGCACGATATGAAGTTCGGGGTTCTACATTGAGTGAAGTGGTTTTATGGACTTGTTCTGATCGGGAGTTGCATCTTAAAGGGTCCTTGGCTATGCTGATCCGGGGATGACAAAACCCTTTTGTAACACGTTCCATGAGCTTTCAGCACGAATATGTCGGACGAACCTTCTATCTTGTATTTGTTCTATCTGAGCCTTGTTGCTTTTATTTATCTTTTGTTCTCCAAGTGACTTCTCGTCTAGTTGATGTACCTGCGGAATTCATTCGTTCAATTCACTGTTCGGATGATATTGTGAATATCATGTTACATATCTATCCTTTGTTTCATTTTGATTCTGGTATTCGAGTTGCTTCGATGTCAAATGTTGATTCCATGCCTTTTCCTAATCGGTGTTCTCATATTTCTATGGGAGTGCTAATTCTTCTTGACCATCGAGATTTTCATGTTAATTCTTTTTCAACCGGTGTCCATTTTGTTCGTCTCAAATTGTCTTTGTTTTCCCCACCCTCCCACCCTTCTTCTTCTTGGAGCCAGAATTCTCAGATGAAGTATCCATTTATTCATGTGACATTCCTTCATTCTTTTCCTTCAATGTTCTTATCCGGTGATTTATCGTGAAGATGCTCAAGAGCTTCAAATTCATCATTCTTTTGTTCTTAAATTCTGCGGTGGATGTAATTCAAGATTTCGGTGTTGATATTATCATTTTCCTCATTTCACAATGCTTTCTTATTCCGGTGCTCCAATTAATCATTCTCCTCTTGCTATTCTTATCCGGAGTGCTGAAGATTCATAATTCCACTCTTATTCCGTTCAAATTATTTTGAGGATTGTTATCTTACTCAAGCCATTTAATTCAACCGGTGCAATATCTCTCAAGCAATCTTTTCCAACGGTGATTTCTTTAGTGGGCCCTAACCCACAGGTCTTTTTCCAGGATCTTACCTGACTCTTCTATTTGTTTTCTGGAGTTATACTCAAACTCTTTTCAAAGTGTGACGTAAGAATGATTTGCCATCAGTCACATGCCTTCTCCAAGCTTGTTTTCAATTATTTTCCATCTTTTGCTCCACCTTCCTCTTGTCATTCGTCCGGAGTATCTCGAAATTCTTCATGGCATTTCTCGTTGTCATTTTCAGCATTTGGAGACCGGAGAAGTGTTTCTCTTAAATTTTGACCCGTTCTCTTGAAGATTCGTGGTTCTAGCTTCATGCCATCCTCATTATTGTTCCGTTTGTGAGGAATTCTTTTATACCATCCGAAGCATTTTTTTGAATTCTTTCCATTGTGATCCTCCGAAGGCCATCATTTCAGAAGATTTCTTCGTTCTTAGTTTTCAACTTCGTTCTCCAAATATTCTTCATTGATGCCTCTTTGTTCGTCTCCTAATTTTTACGGTGGTTCTTTCAAGATTACCCTTCCGTTGTTATCGTTTTAATTCATTTGTTCTTTTCACAATCCTACCGGTGCTTCGTTTAAGATTTACCCAAGCTTGTGCTAGATCCCTCTTTAATCCTTTCCAACGAGAATAAGTAGTATGCCAAATCCTTTGGTTGTCATCAATATAAATTGGTGAAGGATATGCATAACATAAACCTTATTCTAGTTTCTTCCAAGAGGTTAATCCTTTTCCTCGGAGCTTGTTCATCATATCATATTCTTGGTCCTAAGTTGTTCATCTTGTCTTCCGGAGCTCCAAGTAATTTCTATTATATCATTTCAAAGCTCCATCTAATTCATCGCAGGCCTTGAATCTTATTCCTTTCATCTTTCACTTCTCATGCTTTCATTACCGAAGTTCTTCATGGTGGTTCTTCAAGATTTAATTAATCCTTGAAGTTTTCATCAAGATTCTTGTTGGAGCTCAAGCATTCTTCATCATGCTTTCCAATTGCAATCCTTTCTACCTTATCTTTGCAGATGGTGTTATGTCATTCTTGACAATTTTCCCTTCATGTTTCACGACTCACGAGTTATCAAGAATGAGATATTTAAAACCATCATTTTCTTTGTTCAGGAGATCTTTCCAACCGTTCAATTTATTTGTTGGAGTAATCTTGGGTTGTATTTCACCTAAAAGCTTTCCCTGAGAATTGTTGCTATTATGGTGCTTATAAATGACCCAAGTTCTTCATTTATCCTTACTGTGAAATAAGTTTTTCGTCTCCTTGTTGATCTCAATCCAATCAAATGTTTTCATCAGTGGCCGGTTGTCGCCTCATAATTTTGAGATGTTTTCCATAGCCCACAACAAGAGCTTATTCGTTTCGTTGTTGAATTTCCAACAACTCTATTCAACCCTTCTTTGTAAGGAGGATTTCCTAATTCATTTTGGGAGAAGTTGTCATTTTCTTCTCCATTCATTTCTTTCATTGATTATATGCTATTCTTTCATTCCGGAGGCATTATTATGTTGCTCTCTCCAAACCATCATCTCGTTTTATCAAGATCTTGTTCTTTTCCTTGCTTATCATTTAACTAGAATGTTGTCACCTACATTCAAGTTCCGTCATCTTATCTAGGTTTTTGCCTCTCTTTTCAATCGGAGTGCTATCTGAAATCTTTCTTAACCTTGTGCCATTCTTTTAATTGTTTCGGAGGCAATATGTTGTTGTTTTCATCAAGTATCATTCAAACTTGGCAAGTTTTTGTTCATTTCCTTCCATTTTCAGACGGAGTGCTGCCCAAATTCTGCCATTCTTATTCCTTGGCTATACCATTGCAGTTTCATATTCTTTTGGTTCGTAAGCTCTTGTTTCATGTCTTTCAACCTGCAAGGTTCTCATACTGCTCCTTGTTCCTCTTTTCTAACGGAGTGTTTCATCTTCGTTCATCTCCGTTGTATTCTTCTTTCATTTTGGTCAACCTCTCAAGGTTCTTTGGTTCACTCGCTGTCAAAGAAGCAACTTTGTTTTACCTCTTCCTCTTCCATTTTTACCCGGTGATATCTCTAGGATCTCGGGTCGAGATCCTCTGTTAGTGTGGGAGAGTTGTGACGCCCGAAGACCGACGTCCCAGAAGATTCCAGATGTTCCGGGTTCTCCCGTGTGTTTCGTTTGTGCTTGTGTTATTTATTTTCGCATTGCATCATGTCATCATGCCATCATGTCATATTTTCTTTTGCATCTCAACTTAAATAAATTGTGTGGACCTTCGGTCCATTTAAATCGAGGGAAGAATGACTTCTCTTTATAACATATAAAAGCCTCTCAATATTATTAGGGAGCTATATTAAATATTCCATTCGTTGGAATTAACCCAACACACTTGCATAATTTTCCTCGTGCCTTTTTCACCTCGAGTTTCTCCATCTAAACCTTCCCTATATTTCTTTTCTCGTTTATCGAGGTTCCTCCGAAAATTCGAACATTTTTTGGACACTTCTATATTCAAGTCTTAGTTCAAACCCGTTTGAATTAAATTCAAATATGTTTGAATTATATTTTCGATCATGCCTTTTTCTATTTTCTCGGACCGTGCTCATTTTTATGAGCCCGAGAAAAATATACTCTTGTGCATTTTTTCCCCTAACCCCTCTCTTTCTTTCTTCTTTCTCCTTTTTGTTTTCTGCTAAAAGAGAAAGAAGGGAGGAGCTGACCTTCCTAAGGCCCAGCCAGGGCCAGTCCTCCTGGTCCTTCAGCAGAGGCCCAGTCGGCCACTTTTCCTTCTGGCCTCCAGCGAACCTCCCTCCCTGGCCCATCTAGCAGCCCGCGGCCCAGCCTCCCGCACCGAAACCTAGCTGGCCTCGACCGCACCCATCGCTCCTTTCTCCCGCAAGCCGCCGCCGCACCCTCTCGCTCGCCTCCTCCCTCCTCCCGTTCGCTCGCTCGACCGCACCTCCCTTTTTCCCTCGATTCCCTCTGGCTTCATCCCGCATCTCCTCCCTCTCGATCTCCCAGTGCCAGAGTCACCCGCCGCGCCACTCCACCGCTCGAACCCCATCGACCGCGGCCCCGAGCGCCCGCCCCTTGGAGCGCCTCCTTCTCCAGGCGCCGGAGCGACCGCGCCTCGGGCCCTCCTCCTCTCGCGCGCCAGGAGGCCGGCCCGCGACCGCACCCTCGTCGCCCTCCTCTCCAGCCAAGACGGCCGAATCCCGCGCCTCCCTCCGTCCTTGCAGCCGCGGCCTCGCCTCCTTCCTTCCCAGGCCTCTCCTCCACTCCGACCCAAGGCCGCCGCTGACCTCCTCCAGCGCCAAGCGCCGGCCGCCCCGCGTGTGCATCGCCAAGGCCGCGGCCATGAGCAGCTCCGAGCGACGGCCCCGTCCTTTTTCCAGCTCGTCGTCGCCCGTAGTTTTTTTCCCCTTTTGTTTTGTTGTTTTGTTGCTGTTATTGTTAATCTGAGATAACCATGAAGCAACAAGTATAAGTACTTTGGGACCCGAACGTCTACCGTCGCCCGAACGTCTACCGTCGCCGAGACCGCAAGTACCTCTATCGACGACTTGAACGACTACGAACGGGACCTACTTCCACTTCCGTCGCCAACGTGATCGACTACTTCCCTCTACGACCCGTGTACCACGACTCACGAGAACGACTACTTCCCCTTCGACCACGAGAACGACTTCTTCCTCTACGCTCTCGAACCGCCCCGAAACGAGTGTTTCGAAGGTATAACCCCGAGACGATGACCCGTGCATGCATGTGTTGTATGAGATGTTTGCCTTTGTGTGCACCGTGTCGTTTCGTCCGTTTGTCATGTTCCTCAGTTGCCTCGTCACCGACTCGTGGGCACCCGGTAACGGGATCGCCCCACCTTTCATCTCGTTTGGCTCGCTCACGCCATCTTTCCTTTTGCACCGGACTCTCAACGAGTTACCGGAACCGATATGTTGCCGTGGCATCATTTTTGGAATTGTTGCCGTGGCACCCTTTTCCTTCCACCACGGTGACGATGCTTCATATCATCTTCTTGTTAACCTTTTAATAAAATTGCATAAACTTGATCATGTCATCCGCATCATGTTAACAACACTAAAATGTTTAATTGTTGTTGCTTTATAACTATTAAACATGCTCATGGGGATTTTCCGGATATGTTGTTGTTATTTCCGGCCTCATTTAAAATGCCTAAATAGTGTAGTTTTATTATGCTTCACCTCTTGCCATGTTAACGAACATTTAATCTTGTCTTGTAAATAAACGAGAGTCAATTAAATAATTATAATGTGGTGTTTCGTCAATATGCAACTCGTTCCATATTGAGCTCCACTTAACTTGTAGTGTTGTTTGTACACCTTGCCATGCCATGCATATTTAAACCGGACATGCATCATACTTGGATGTGCATCGTATGCCATGTTTATGATTGTGTGTTTACCGTGTTGTTTGTTTCTTTCCGGTTGCTTCTCTTGTTAGCTTCGGTTTCGTTCCGGAGTTGTGAGGATTCGCTCGATTGTGTTGCTCCGTCTACTTCATGGATCCGTTCTTCTCCCTTGTGGATTCCAAGCAAGATGATCATACCCTTGGATACCTTTACTACCATTGCCATGCTTAGTTGTCTCGATGCTATCGTTACATGTCGCGCTACCCATCTTTTATGTCAGCCTCTCCTTGTTGCCATGAAACCTCTAACCGTGACACCTTCCTAGCAAAACCACTGTTTGGCTATGTTACCCGCTTGCTCAGCCCCGCTTGCTCAGCCCCGCTTGCTCAGCCCCTCTTATAGCGTTGTTAGTTGCAGGTGAAGATGAAGATCGTTCCTGGAGGGAACTTGTTGTTGGATATATCACAATATCTATAATTATTATTATTAACACACCTATATACTGGGCATGGGTGGAAGGCTTGGCCTTTTGCTCGGTGTTTTGTTCCACTCATGCCACCTTAGGCGCCGATAAACCGGCATTATGTTCCTTGAGTTTGCGTTCCTTACACGATGGGTGAAATGGGGACCCCTTGACAGTTCGACTTTGAATAAAACTCCTCCAGCAAGGCCCAACATTGGTTTTAATTTGCTCATAATAACAACTTAATTAATTAATTAAATTTCATAGGGAGTTAGCGCTACCCGAGGATTCTTAATTCTACATAGTAGGGGGGGCCAGTGCTGATGGTGTTGGTCCCAAATAGAGTCGTGTGCGGTGCCACCCAGTTATCTGGGGTCTTCGGTTGCTGTACGATGTGCTCATCCGGTCATGGCCTGAGGCGAGATACGCGTGGCTACTATCAGGGTGTCGGCACGCCGGGAGGTCTTGCTGGACTTGTTTTACCATTGTCGAAATGACTTGTGATACCGGGATGCCGAGCCTGATCGGATTTTCCCTAAGATAAGGGGTGATGATATTATATTTATCACTTCAGCTAATTGTGAGAGCTTGTGATGGGCTAAGTTGGAACACCCCTGCAGGGTTATGATCTTTCGAAAGCCGTGCCCGCGGTTATGTGGCAGATTGGAATTTGTTAATGTCCGGTTGTAGAAAACTTGACAGAGGATCCGAAGTAAAACACACAACTGTGTGAGTAACTTGACTGTCTCTTTTCACTTTGAGAAGAGAACACGGTGGGGTTATGTTTGATTCGTATGTAGTTCAGGATCTTTAGCGATCACCTTTTGCGACCGTTTGCGTAGATGCTCATCTTATTCTGGTAATCGTAAGTTAGCCACCATATTATGCTTAGCCGCTGCTGCATCCTCACCACTATCCTTCTCCATACCCATAAAGCTTTGCTAGTCTTGATACCCATGGTTATGGGATTGCTGAGTCCTCGTGGCTCACAGATACTACAACACCAAATGCAGGTTCAACCGAGTATGTAGCAGGAGCTAGTTCAAGTTCTTCTCCAGGAGCTCGATGAAGAGCGTGGCCGTATGCTTGTGACGTTTCGACGATCAGTAGTGGTTTATACTAGGATTCGATCCTGACCTATGGCTTTATGTTTTGGTATCTTTCTTTTGGATCTTCACCCGTAGTCGGGTTGTGATGTTGTGAATGATGTTTTGTTTATGTAATGTATTGTGTGAAGTGGCGAGTGTAAGCCAACTATCTCCTTTTTCAATTTAATCCCTCTTTTACATGAGTCGTGCAAAGATACCAAACTTGAGATCATTCTAGGATGGGCTTATACCTTTAAGTCGTGCCTCGACACGTAGGAGGTATAGTCCCATCCTGGGCATTACACATGGCTATATCACGTTCCTTGCCTTGTTTCTTTTGTTTCGGCCTTTTTGCACCTGTTTGTTGCACCTGCACTATAGAACCCCCTTTTAGGCATTTCCCTCCTCTACGCTGCTTCTTCCCTTTATTCTCTCTCTCCCCAACTGAAGACCCGCAAGACAAGATGCACCAAGGATTCTATCTCGGCAACCAACTCGCACTGAAGACTTCTGCTACAACCTCCGTGGCCAAGTGCAACCCCGTAGAGTTATGTTTAACCCTCTAGACCAGTAACCCCATTCCTAGACCCTTTGAGACTCCACGAGACACTCCAGCACGAATCCTTAACCATGTGCCTAACCCATAGTATTGCGAGAGAACCAGTTAAGCCTTTATAACCTTGCACAACACTGGGTTCGTAAAGGAGCTAGTGGACACAGTGAGTGAGCACATTTTCATCCTAATATAGCACAAGAACTGACGATGCCATAGATAGACCAGTTCGAGGATATTGGACAGATGACTTGGTGGCTTTATATCAGCGACTTCGAGGAATTATCTAAGACCTTGATGGATTGTGAGGTTTTCATATTGGTGGGATCATGACTTTGGGAAGGCAGGTAGGAATTCTCGATGGACATAAGATTTGGATTTATGTAGGTGATTCTGGTTGGTATAAATGCTGGATATGTCTGCATGGTTCGGAGTAAAATTGGATTTAGGCCTATGATCCTGATTATGATATCATGCTTCTCGATGGACCATAACCTAGGAGATTGGATTATTTGTCGGATTTGATTTAGGGATCTATATAATCATGACCTTGGAGTTTGCTTGACCCGGAAGATGAGAATTTGGTGGACATACTATCGTAATGCACAGTTCTTCCAAGTATTTGGGTGTTATAGGGACTTGAGATCTTGTGGAACACCGCAGACATCGGATTTGTAGAATTGTTGGATTATGTGGTGATTGATGGAAGATTATCGGGCTATTGGAGTTGATCCATAGGAAGGAAACAAAATCTTGGAGTGGCATATGACGTGTTTCCTTAGAATAGAGGTGCATTATCATGAGCCTTGCAAGAATAGGTTGAGTGCTTGGATTATGGAGTTTAATTCAAGCTTAGCAGCATGTGTGACCTACCCATGGATTTTAGGGGTAGACATACATATGGATTTGGGGATCGTAGACAAGTATGATTTTGTTAGACCGCCTCTTGAGAGTCATGAGGACATGTATGGCATGAATGGTGATTGAAGCTGGTCTATGCTTTTCGTTTGGAGTACTAGATAGAGCTATTGGCATCTCAGAAACTGTGCTTAAGGATAAGATGATATAAGTTCACTCACTCACTAGAATCCTTGAAACCCTTAAGCCCCACCGAGCCACAACCTGGTCAGATTCTGACCACGGGCATTCGCTCTAGGTCCGGAAGGCCTCTGCAAATACTCAGCGGAGACCACCACCAATACCCCAGCTTACCTTGCGGAGTAATTGGACAAGTTGGGTAACATCATTATTTGATGGCCTACTTGTCTGCCCGAAGACAAAGAAGAGACGGACAGCTGGATAGAAGACATTTGAGGACCGCCCTGTCAAGAAGGAAGATCTACGCCGACCATCGTCATCAAGAAGTAAACTTTCGCGTCGAGGACCGGGCGTATCTGCAAACCACCCCTCTCAAAGGAACGCTCACGCCAAGATGTATCAAGACTTGAAGGCACGATTCTGGTGGCACGAGATGAAAAGAGAGATTGCAACCTATGTTGCAAAGTGTGATGTGTGCCAAAAGGTCAAGGCTGAATATCAGTGACCCGCTGGATTGCTTCAACCACTCAAGGTTCCTGAGTGGAAGTGGGATAAAGTCGGAATGGACTTCGTCACTGGATTACCAAGGTCGGATAGAAGACATGACTCTATTTGGGTCATAGTCGATCATTTGACCAAGGTGGTCCATTTCATTCATGTCAAGACCACTTATGATGGAAACCGGCTGGCAGCTCTCTACATCGACCGAATCGTAAGTCTTCACGGCGTTCCCAAGGAGATTGTGTCAGATCAAGGAACCTAGCTCACCTCAAGGTTCTGGAAGAAGTTCCAAGAAGCCTTGGGAACCAAGTTATCTTTCAGCACGGCTTTCCACCCACAGGTCGGAGGTCAGACAGAACGAGTCAATCAGATTCTCGAAGACTTGCTCCGAGTCTGTGTCTTGGCATATGGAGCCAAGTGGGAGGATTGTCTCCCTTTTGCCGAGTTCTCTTATAACAACAGTTACCAGTCGAGCCTTCAGATGGCACCATTTGAGGTGTTGTACGGACGCAGATGTCGCACACCCCTCAACTGGTCAGAGACTGGAGAAGGGCTAGTCTTTGGACCGGATATTCTGCGCGCAGCCGAAGAGCCAGTCCAACTAGTCAGAGAGCATTTGAAGGCAGCCAAGTCAAGGCAAAAGAGCTATGCTGACACTCACCGTCGGGACATGAGTTTCCATGTCGGGGACCGTGTGTACCTGCGGGTAACTCCTCTGAAGGGAACCAAGCGTTTCCACGTCAAGGGGAAGCTCGCACCAAGGTTCATTGGACCCTTTGAGATCACTGCACGACGAGGAGAAGTGGCTTACCAGTTGGAACTACCACCCGAGCTATCCGGTGTGCACAATGTATTCCATGTGTCACAACTCCGGAAATGTCTCCAAGTTCCGGACAAGCCTAATCTCTACAAGGATGTTGATCACCAAGCCATTGATCTGCAGCCTGATTCGACCTACCGCGAGAAGCCCATCCGCATTCTGGACGAAGCAGAACCAACAAGAAGAAGTGAAGACTACCCCGTATCCGAGACTCCGCCTTTCTTTCCACGCCTAGCCTGGGGATCTCGGGGACGAGATTCTTGTAAGGGGGGTAGGTCTGTCGCACCCTGATTTTCATGTCACATTGCTTAAGCTAATTATCATGTTAAAAGTGTGGATTTGCAAAAAAAACTTTTGAGTGCTTTTGACTTTGCTTGATTTGACTTTTGTCTGCTGTTTGCTAGTGCTCTGAAAATCAAATAAATCCTCCAACTCTTATACTTCATCTCCTTGGTCCAAAACCTTTTCCCAATGATCATGCCATGTGTATAGACCAGTATAGGATTTTCTTATAAAAATATTTTGGCCAAATAGTATTTTCTAAAATTAGTTTTCCAAAAACCCCTGAATTGAGGTTTGCACTGCAAGTACCTTATTTAGGGTGTGAAAAATCTTTCAAAAAGTTTATTTGAATCCTATTAGGTATAGGACTCCCAGAAACCTCAAAATTATATTTTTAAAAGTTATTTTTATATTTTATTTAAAAGCTTTTTCTTAAGGCCAGAAATGGTCTTTAATAGGGAAAAATTATTTAAGTATTTCAAAAATATTTGCCAAAATTCAGGGAGACTCATAGGACATATATTGTCCATATATAAGAGTTTCAACACATGGTCATGTTCAAAATATTGGACAAATCTTTCCAAAACCCTTTCTGGATATTTCAAGCTTTTGAAATATTTACACAGGAAATATTCGCCAAAAATTCCAGGGAAATTCTATCATGTCATATATGACATATTTGATGATCTTGCAAAGCATCATGCCTTGAAGATCATGGAAACATCATCTAATCCCCTCAAAACCATTTTGTCCATATTTGAAGATTGAGCAACTCTACATTGCCAAACTCGTCCAAATGCTCTCAAACTTGGTGCACATGCTAAGATGATGTAATTATGAATCTATGCCAAATGGCACAAGTTTTGGAGAAGCATAACTTGATCTAAGTGCCCCAAAACCATTTCTGTTCAAATGCAAATTTGAACAACTTTACATTGTCAACTTTTTACCTGGGGCTTCAAACTTTGTGGGCATGATCATAACCCCAAATGATGATACTACACCAAGTGGTGCATCAAGGGGAGGTGATTAGCTTGACTCAAACATGGTGAAACCATTTCTGTTGATTTCTAGGGTTCACCAAAGTTACATTGGCCACTTTGCCCAAATGAGCTCAAATTTGGTGTAAGGGCCTAATTATATGTGACATTTGATCCTGTTAAGTCCCATGTCAAGTGGAGGTCATTTGCCTCCCCAAAACCTGATCAAACACCTTCTGTCCATTTACCAAAACCAGTGTTTGGACCCCTTTTACTATTTCCCCTTACCTCAAATTCTTACCACAGCTTCTCCTAGTCCTATTCTACCTCCAGTAACTCTCCTCTACCTCAGCTCAATTATTGGAGGGGGGTAAAACCCCAAATTCACTTTTCTGACAGCAGCTTTCACCCTCTTCTTAACCTCCCTCCTCATTCCAGTGGCTCCCAGAGCATCCAAGACCACCTCCCCATAGTTTCCTATCCCCTAGCACTGCTGGACACTAGAGGACACGCCAATGACACCATGTTCATGCCATGGCATGCAGGGTTCGCGCTCTGGAGCACGCTATAGTGCCCTGGCGCACTGTAGCCACCGCCAATCAGGAGCGTCCGACAGCCTTGGGCCTCCCCCTCGTGTCCCCCGAGGCTGCCTCGACGTCCGCAACCTGCTGGACAGTCGGCCCCCTCCTCTCTCCCCCTCTCTCACCTCTGCTCGCACGCGCACCGGCCGACCACGGGCTCCAGTGAGCAACCTCGCACGCGCGACCTCTCTGGCGCCTCCCCACTCCTCCTCTCTCTTCCTCTAGGCATGGACCAGCCCCACGAACGCCCTAGACATGCCCACTGGCGCTCCCGTGGCCTGCAACGACGGCAACATGCTCGCCGGCGCACGGCGCCTCGGTGGACCGACGCTCACCTATTTATAGGGCACCCCGAGCCCCCCTTGCACCTCCTTTAGCATTCTCCTTCTCTCCTACGCCTCCCAAGCCGTCCCATTGTTCTCCCCGTGCCCTACAGCCTCCTCCCTGGCCGGAGCAGAGCCACCGGCCGCCGCTCGAATTCGGGCAACCCCGAGCCCCTTTCTCCCTCCTAGCCACTCCAGTGCCACCGCTCGACCTCCAGGGAGCTCCCCACCTCCGCCAAACCTCCCCAGGATGCCCCTATGCTCGAAGCTCAAGATGACCAGAGCCCTCCTCCGCCGCGGTTGGACCCCTGCTCGCCCTGGTCCTCCTCGGCAGGCGTGCTACCCATGGTTGGGTGCGCCTCTACGCGCTGGTCACTCCGATGGCCGAGGCATCGCCGGAGACGGCCCGAGCCGACGGGGCCACGCCGGCGAGCGCTCGGCCGCACCTCCCCTGTTCCCCATCGTACCGCGCGGGAGGAAGAAGACGGCCTGCCACTGGGGGCCCGCGCGTCAGCGACCCAGTGGGCGGGCCCCTCCGTTTAAGTGGAGGCGGGTCTGGCTCGGCCGCCTCCCCCGCGCGGAAGCGCCCTTCCTGGCGGGCGCCTTCGACGTGGCCAGGCCCCTGCGCGTGGCTGTGCAGATGGGCTGGCCCAGTGCGCCGAAGCACTAAGCCCCGCCTGTGCGCAGTATGAGGGTAAAGCCCTTTTTCCTTTTCTTTTTCTTTTTCTGCAATCTTCAAAAATGCCTAAATAATTCATTTGAACTCCAAACTTGATGATTCAAATTTCCTATGGCTCCATAAATCATGCTCTATCACATGGTGCAACATGCACAGTATTCCAGAGACTTTTCCTACACAAATATTTATCAAATGCCAATATTTCATTTTCTGTGATGAACTTTAGAAAATCACAGAGAGCTCATTTTTGATCCAAATGCAGTGGTTCAAATTCCTAGATGCTTGTCATATCCAAACTTAGTTTTGGAACATTTTTATTAATACTTTCTGTACCCCACCAAATATTGAGCCATTTCTTCATATTTATCAGCTTGGCAAAATCCTAGGAAATTCATTTGAATTCCAAATCCAGTGAAACCAACTCCTGGATGCTTCTAAAATCATGACTTGTTGATGGGTGCCTTTGCTCATCATTCAAGGAAATATTTCTGTATACTTCTTCCAAATCCATAAACCCCTTGGTTCCATCATATTGAAATGTTCCAAACTACCTATTGATCCAACACCTATGAAACCACCTTGGTTATTTTTCATATGACCAGAGGTATCCTAGAAAAGTCCAACTCCTATTTTTAGAGCACTTTTATTCTTGCTTTGATTGTGTTGCTTATTATGATTGTTTCCATCGTTAGTTGACGAAATAAACGGAATACTCGGAGATGGACCAGAAGGTTTGAAGACTCGGAAGAATAAGGCAAGCAGCCCTTTGACCATGTTCAAGAAACCTTTTTATGCATGTCTCATAGCACCTTATTATTCAATGCATCGGAATCATGTAGAAGAGGTGACCACTTTGGTTGGTACCTTTGTTACTTTACTATTGAAACTTGCATCAAACATGACCCTACCTTCCTATGAGGGTTATGTGGGTGGGAGTAGATAGATGTATACTATAGTAGTTGGCTACGCAAAATGGGTCAGGGTTATGCATTGAGTGAAACAAGTGTGGTTTGACATACTTGCAAAAGACCCAGTGGGTGCCACTAATGCCCCTGGGAGTTGATGAGGAGCTAGGGCACTACTTGGTGAAGAAGTAGTGTGCCGAGGCTTGATGAAAGTGTTGTTTACAGAGATGGATTAGATTTATGTGTGACAACCGTCCCAACCAAACATGCGCAACCACTCTACCCTTATATGGGAAAGGGCATTATTGATTACCTAGGTCGATACTAGCATGGTGCCCGCATTACTAGTGACGGGGGTGGCATGAGGTCACTCTCGGGACGGGGTCGTGCTTGGATAGGCGGCCATGATTGTTTTCACAGGGCACCGAACACACCGTTGGTACCCGTGTCAGTGGTATGTGATGAATATGGGAGCGAGTCTCCACAATTATTAAGATGTGAAATGTTGGCACGGGGCTGTTACCAATCGAGTGGACTCCATATTAGTGTCGCCTAGGGAAAGATAGTGATCGGGTTCTTACCCCGGGTACTTGAGGTACTGCGGGTCGTGGATGTCACGGAAGTTCCCCGGATCTTGTGGGTAAAGTGTGCAATCTCTGCAGAGTGTCAAACTATTCGAATAGCCGTGTCCGCGGTCAAGGACAGTTGGGTGGTGCTACTTAGACTATGTCCATAAGTTTCTGGGAAACAACACGATTCAGAGATATTGTTGATGTGATTGTGAGAAAGTCACAATGAGCTTGAGCATGAGTTGATTACAACTCTTTCTTGATAATGATGTCTGTAACCTCCTGATTCTTGTTGCAGACACATGCATGTCCATGTTATATGTTGATCATACTTGCATATGAAAAACTAGCTTTCCGCAAAACTGCCCATCTAGCAGTAGAGCCTTGCATGATTATTCTGTCATTATACTTGGGTTGCTTGCGAGTACATTCAATGTACTCATTGGCTTGCCACTGGTTATTTTATTGGCCAGGCATGAGAGAACGGGTTAAGACGAAGATTTCTTGGTGACGAGCATGCGAGCTAGGACGCTTCCCAGTCAGAATGCCTATAGGGTTAAGGCAGATGGCATGGGTCCAAGTTGTTATTGAAGATTTCCGCTGCGATGATATACTCAAGACTTGACCTTAATGGTCCTATTTGTGTAATACGGTATGTATGGATGTAAGACTCTTGTTAATCAGCTTATGTGTGTTCAGTGAGCATTGATCTCTGGGATCACTGTACACGTGCATTCGGTGATCACGACTTACGAGTCGGGGTCCCCACATTGCAGGCCCGGAGGAGTTCGGTGGCGACGCTACCGAGCTGTTGACGTGGAAGAAGGCTGATATGCTGGTGGGGGAGGTGTTGCTCGGTTGCTGCCACGGAAGAAGGCTGAGAGGCGACGGGCGGCGTCGCTGCTTGGCCGCTGCCGCGGAAGAACTCCGGTAGCGGAGGGGCGGCGTCGCTGCCGACCGCCGCCGCGGAAGAAGGCCGGTAGGGGAGGGGCCGTGGCGCTCCCAGGACGCCGCCGCGGTGGTGGTTTGATGCACCGGCGAAAATTGCGCGGTACTAGAGTGGCTAGCAAGGTGGAAGGGTGAGAGTACGTATAATCCATGGACTCAACATTAGTCATAAAGAACTCACATACTTATTGTGAAAAATCTATTAGCCCTCGAAGCAAAAATACTATGATGCATGCTCCTAGGGGGAGGTTGGTAGGAGTTAACCATCGCGCGCCCCCGACCTTCACGCAAAGATAAACAATCAAAATAAATGTGCGCCAATTTGGTTACATAGTTAGGAGACCATACGTGCATGCTTCGGGAATCACAAACCTTAACACCAATATTTCTACTAAACCACAATCATTCACTAGTACCTCCCACATATTAGCATCTATATATCACAAAACTATCGCAAGGAATCAAACATATCATATTCAACGATCTAAAAGTTTATGTAGGATTTTATGACTAACCATGTGAATGACCAATTCATGTCAACTCTCTAAATAGGTATAAGTGAATCAAGAGAGTTTTAGGTCTTTCTACAAAACATATGCCCACGCTCTAACAAATATAAGTGAAGTAAAAGAGCATTCTTCAAATGGCGGTTTTCTATGTGAGGAGAAACGGGCAATCCAAACTTCAAATGATATAAGTGAAGTACATGAAGCATTCTATAAAGCCATACTCAAAAGTTATAAGTGAAGTGCAAAGAGCATTCTATAAATCAACCAAGGACTATCTCATACCAGCATGGTGCATTAATTAAAGGAAAAATAAAAAGCACACGATGCTCCAAGAATTTACGCATATCATGTGAACGAAACGAATCTGAAAACATACCGATACTTGTTGAAGAAAGATGGGATGCCTTCCGGGGCATCCCCAAGCTTAGACGCTTGAGTCTCCTTGAATATTTACTTGGGGTGCCTTGGGCATTCCCAAGCTTGAGCTCTTGCCTCTCCTCCTTCTTCTCACATCGAGACCTCCTCGATCTTCGAACACTTCACCCACACAAAACTTAACCGAACTTTTAGTGGCGGGGTTAGTGCATATGATCAATGAAATCCCATCATGTACTGCTCTAACATTATTGTATAATTATGAAAAACATTACCCACTGTATGCTATCACAATTCTATGGCCCCAAGTCAAGGAGGCTTCAACAAAAATTCAAACATATGCAAATAATGAAGCTATAACAGCAATCTGTGAAAACATGACAGTTTGTAGTAATCTGAACATTAACCATACTTCTGTAACCCTAAAAATTATGGAAAAATAGGAAAATCAACAATTTGTATAGCAAGACTTTGCAAAAAAAAAAGATCCTTTCGGCGTTCCAGTAAAAAATGTAAAATCATGCACTACAGCCAAAGTTTCTATTTTTGCACCACACAAACCAACAAGCAGTTTAATCATCCTAAAGGAAAATCTTGGCACATTATTTTTTTAATACAACGGAATGGTACAAGGGGATAATTATTTTTGTTGAAAAGTTTCTGTAATTCAAGATTTACAAAGTTTCCATGGGCATGAACAAAGTTCAAGGAGCTCCCCATTTCAACGGTGCTCGTCCTTTTTACTTTCACTTTTCTTTTTGAAAAAGTTTTAGATTCCCCTCTTTATTTTTTATTTTTAAACTTTATAAAAGCACACAACATAAATAAATGACTATCTAAAACTTCCGGGTTGTCTCCCTGGCAGCGCTTTCTTTAAAGCCATTAAGCTAGGCATATAGTGCTCAAGTAATGGATCCACCCGGATCCCAAGGTATATCAAAGCCAATTTTAATTAGCAATGATTTGGCATTTAGTAGTGAGCACAAAGTGATATGTGTCATGCAAAAATGAAGTCTAACTCTCTTCCTATGCATCGGCATGTCATAAAAGAACAATTCATGCACACATAGTAAAGGCCAATGCATAGTATAAACAGTTTCTTGCAATTTTATCATATTGGAAACATAGAGAGGCGGATATGTAGTTCCTCTCTCATAATAATTGCAGGTAGGAGCAGCAAGCACATGCATATTATATCTATTAAAATCATCATGTGTAGTAGTAAAACGCAACCCATCAATATAATGCTTAATAAGTGCAAACTTCTCCGAAATAGTGTAGTCGGGAGAATTCAAAAAGATAATAGGACTATCATGTGTGGGTGCAATAGCAACAATTTCATTCATAACATAAGGAACTACAGCAAGTTCATTTCATATTGGCATCTTGGCCACAAGCATAGCAAGCATCAAGTTCGTCAAAAAGGGATATTTCAAACGAATCCAAGGGATCATAGCAATCATCATAGCATTCATCCTTCGGTAAGCACGAAGGGAAATTAAACAATGTATGAGTTGAAGAGTTACTCTCGTTAGAAGGTGTGCACGGGTAGCTAATCATCTCTTCCTCCTTTTGTTCTTCGCTCTCCTCGTCATCTTTTTCATCTAATGAGCTCACAGTGTCATCTATTTCTTCTTCCATAGTTTCCTGCAACATATTAGTGTCTTCTTGGATAGTGGAGATCTTCTCAATAAACGCATAAATATCGGAGTTATATTCATAATTCAAATAGCAATATTTCAATATAGCAAGATTTTCAGACCTATAAACATCATCATCAAAAGCATGATACTTTTTAAACAGAGATTCAATTTCATAAGCACCCTTAAAAGCAACGAATTCTTCTTTTTGTTCCACATCATAATAATCATACATACCATTAGCATAAGAAGCTAAGGTTTCATTATCACGAAATTTGCATGAAAAGGGAAGGTGTGGAGCCTTCATCCTAGAGCAACAACTATAATCATATCTCAAGCATAGTTGTCGAGCATACCAATGCAACATATGAATTTGATCCCATAATAGTTTCCATTTTTGTGTCAAGCGATAATCCCTAAAGTATTCACGTTGATCCAACGTTACTCCCATTATATAGTTGAATGGGGTTTTCTCAGGATTATCAAAGTAGTACATAATATATTTCACATAATGAGCATCGAGGGTTTTGGGAGGTTCCCCATCTCCATGAGTAGCAAGTACACCTAATTCTTTTGGTATATCGTGTTCCATATCCATAACTAAAGATAGAGAACAACTTAGAACAGCAAATAAAATCTACTTAGTGCTAAAGCAAACAAGCACACACGAGAATATTCACCCCACGCTATAACTCCCCGGCAACGGCGCCAGAAAAAGGTCATGATAACCCACAAGTGTAGGGGATCAGTTGTAGCCTCTTTCGATAATTAAGAGTGTCGAACCCAACGAGGAGCTAAAGTAGAACAAATATTCCCTCAAGTTCTATCGAACACCGATACAACTCTACGCACGCTTGACATTCACTTTACCTAGAACAAGTATAAAACTAGAAGTACTTTGTAGGTGTAACGGGGTAGGTTTGCAAGAATATAAAGAGCACGTAAATAAAAACTAGGGGCTGTTTAGGTAAAGAAACAATAAAGTTAGTATAGCGAGTGTGGAAAAGTGGTGGTAGGAGTTGTGAAATTTTCCCTAAGCAATTGACTACGTTACTAGACCGAAAGAAAGTTTTATGTGGGAGAGGCCACTGCTAGCATGTCATCCCTGACTTGGAATTCTATGCAGTTATAATTGGAACTATTAGCAAGCATCCACAACTACTAATGTTCATTAAGGTAAAACCCAACCATAGCATTAAGATATATTGGTCCCCCTTCAATCCCGTATGAGTCAATCTCTATGCTACATTGAAGCTTCTGTCACTCTTTCCCTCCAATACATAGTCCTATCAACATACAACTAACCCTATGGTGTGATCCACGCGCGCACTCATATGATGGGAACCAAAGGACAACAACATAACCACAAGCAAATTAAACCAATCATAGCAATTCACCAATTACCGATAGGACAACGAAAATCTACTCAGACATCATAGGATGGCAACACATCATTGGATAATAATATGAAGCATAAAGCACCATGTTCAAGTAGAGGGTACAGCGGGTTGCGGGAGAGTGGACCCCTGTAGATAGATGGGGGAAGGTGATGAAGATGTTGGTGAAGATGACGGAGGTGTTGGTGTAGATCGCCGTCACACGATGATGGCCCCGGTGGCACTCCGGTGCCATCAGAAGCGAGGGGGAGAGAGCCCCCCTTCTTCTTCTTCTTCTTCCTTGACCTTCTCCCTAGATGGAGAGGGGTTTCCCCTCTGGTCCATGGCCTTCATGGTGGCGGAGGGGCGAGAGCACCTCCGAGATTGGATATGTCTCTCTCTCTCTCTCTCTCTCTCTCTCTCTCTCTATGTTTCCGCGTTCCCAGATTCTGGCCTTTCACTGTTCTTATATTCTCGGAGATCCGTAACTCCGATTGGGCTGAATTTTTGACACGATTTTTATCTGGATATTGGCTTTCTTTCCGCGAAAGAAAGGCACCAACCACCTTACAGGGTGGCCACGGGGGTCAGGGGCGCGCCCCCTGCCTCGTGGCCCCCTCGGGCATCGTCTCGCGTTGATTCTTCTTCCCAAAAATCACATATATTCCAAAAAAAAATCTCCGTCTGTTTTTATCTTGTTTGGATTCCGTTTGATAAGGATATTCTGCGAAACAAAAAACATGCAACAAACAAGAACTAGCACTGGGCACTGGATCAATATGTTAGTCCTAAAAATAGTATAAAAAGTTGCCAAAAGTATATGAAAGTTGTATAATATTGGTATGGAACAATAAAAATTATAGATACAACGGAGACGTATCAGATCCCCGGAGGAACAGATGGCTCAATAGATCACTAGAGATCATGGCCACACAGGAGGCTCTCGAGCCCCTGGTCATCTCCTCGTGATCGGCAGTGTTCTACTACACGAGATCACGCTGGCGGCCTCGAACAGATCGTAGGTTCTGCCCCCGTAAAGGAACTCACCGGCCCGACGGCATCAACCCTAGGGCCAACTGACTTGCAAGGATCAAGCATCCCCCAGAGCCCGGCCCTGGAGCCAGGCTCTGGTAAATCGCTCGCGAGATCCCCTATCGAATTATCAGAGTGTTCGACACCTCCCCATGCCCAGCCAATAGACCACTTGGTAAACTTATTTCGTGTGATAGGGATCTCCATTACCAGGTCTACGACCTATGATCGGATCGGGCTTAAAACCGACGACCAGGAAATCAACACCCCCTAGTTACGCACCTCGTCGCCACTGTCGAGGAGGCCCAGGAGGGATCACAAGCTCATAAGCTAAGGACGGTATACACTCGAGCATCCAGTTCGGAGTCAGACACTACCCCGAAGGCACATCCGGACTTAGACCCCAGCGCGGAATCTATCCTTGAGCCGAATTGGCCGCACATAAGTTTGGACCCGAGCCCCGTAATGTCAGAACCAGATGTAATTCAACAACCCATCGATGATAGTCCAGGTCCGCGGCTAGAAGGGATCCTCAAAATTTTCCCACCCTCCCACCACATGGAATACTCTCCGGATTCGAGATGCCCGGACATATGGGACCTCATGTACGTCAAACAGCTGTCGAACGAGACAGTCCACCACTATTAGGCTAGATTTCTCCTGGTGAAAACAGGATGGCATCTTGCTATGACAAAGAAATAGTTAAAGCTTCCCAGTTTAACTGCACCGACGAGGGCCTCTTAAACGCCCTCACACGTCGCTGAATTCAGGACTTCACCGAACTATCTGACATGGTACACAAATATTGCACCAAGGAGAACACATGGAGAGCGCAGAAGATGAACATAGAGCCACACCCCGCCGCACACCATGTAAGGCCTCGCTTCAAGTGGGCCTATAAAAATTGGTCGCCGGAGCGTGCGCCTAATGAAAAGAAAACAAGACCCAGATTGGTGTTAGATGAATTACTGGATAAGCCGTGCCCAATACACTCGGTCTTACTAGATGCAAACCCAACTCACAGACTTCGAGCATGTTGGGTGGTAAGACAAGTGGCCAAATATGGCAAGCTAATCTTGGGCCTTACACTTCCAAACAAACAGCCCTCGCTTACACCATAGGACAACACTGTCCTTATGGTATACGAGACGTTCGCTTCCAACAATAGAAGGAAAAAGGCTCTTTGAGAGCTCAACCAAATATACCAGGTGATGGCCGCACAACAATGGGCAGCCGCGCCTATCACCTTCAACGATAAGGATGAGCCAAGCCACCATAACAACCACACACCAGCCGCACTAGTACTCGATCCCATTGTCAACGGTTTCCGATTAACTAAAGTGTTGATGGACGGAGGCAGCGGCCTCAACCTCATTTATGAGGACAGTCTAGACAAGATGCAGTTCAACAGGTCTCGAGTCGAACGCAGTCACACCATGTTCCGAGGTATAATACCTGGAAGGGAAGCACACTGCTTGGGACGCATGACACTGGATGTTGTGTTTGGCGCATATGATAACTACAGATCCGAACCCATGTTATTCAACATTTGGCCCTTCCGTAGCGGATATCACGCCCTTCTAGGATGTGAGGCATTCTCTAGATTTTAGGCAATACCACATTACGGGTATATGACACTTAAGAAGGGCCCAACGGGATGATCACTCTTCAAAGCGATCCAAGCAAGGCCTTGCGAGCCGGAAATAAAATAGTGTCACTTTCCCTAGAGGCACTATCTAAAGCCCTCACGGCTGAAGAACTGACGACGCTACGCACTACAATCGACACGGATGACGTGATCCTCAGTAAAAGACAAAGGCCCACATCATTTAAACCCGCGGATGAAATAGTCAAATTTCAAGTGCATCCAACGGACACCAATAAAATGGCATCCATAGGAGCACAAATGGACCCCACAGTCAACGAGGCGCCAAGGACATTCATGTGTGAAAACTGGGACATATTCGCCTAGCACCTGTCAGATATTCTAGGTGTACCACGAAGGCTAGTAGAACACATCCTTAACAATCTGAAGGGCTTTAAGCCCGTGAAACAAACCCTTCGCGAATTTTTCGAACCCAAACGACGGGCCATGGGTGAAGAGCTTGCAAAACTGCTAGAGGCCGGATTCATCCGCGAGATGAAACACCCCGGGTGGTTAGAAAATCTGATTGTGGTACCTAAGAAGGATAAGTCATGGTGGCTCTGCGTCGACTTCAAGGACCTCAACAAAGCTTGCCCTAAAGACCCATTCCCTCTGACGAGGATAGATCAGATCATCGACGCCACCGTCGGACACGACTCGCTATGCTTCCTCGACGTATACTCCGGATACCATCAAATTAAGATGAAGGAGTCTGATCAGGCAGCAACCGCATTCATCACCCGCTATGGCCCCTTCTGCTTCAATACCATGCCGTTCGGATTAAAAAACACAGGAGCCACATACTAACACATGATTCAAACATGCCTTGAATTTTTTTTGGCAAAACAGTCGAGGCATACATGGACGATGTGGTTGTCAAGGCCAAAAACATCGACCAACTAATCAACAACCTGCGCCAGACCTTCGACACCCTACGGGCCTACGACATACGGCTCAACCCAGAGAAATGTGTCTTCGGAGTACTGCTACTTCTTGAGCTTGCGTTGTATTCCCTCGAAGAGGAAAGGGTGATGCAGCACAGTAGCGTAAGTATTTCCCTCGGTTTTGAGAACCAAGGTATCAATCCAGTAGGAGACCACGCGCGAGTCCCTCGTACCTGCACAAACAAATAAGAACCTTGCAACGAACGCGATAAAGGGGTTGTCAATCCCTTCATGGCCACTTGCAAAAGTGAGATCTGATGGAGAAGATAAGATAATATTTTTGGTATTTTTGTTATAGGTTGAAAGTAAAGAAAGCAAAACAAAAGTAAAGTAAATAGTTGATGGAAGATAGACCCGGGGGACATAGGTTTCACTAGTGGCTTCTCTCATGATAGCAGATTTCTACGGTGGGTAAACAAATTACTGTTGAGCAATAGATAGAAAAGCTCATAGTTATGAAAATATATAGGCATGATCATTGTATATAGGCATCATGTCTGTGACAAGTAGACCGAAACAATTCTGCATCTACTACTATTACTCCACACATCGACCGCTATCCAGCATGCATCTAGAGTATTAAGTTCATAAGAACAGAGTAAGGCCTTAAGCAAATGACATGATGTAGAGGGATAAACTCAAGCAATATGATATAAACCCCATCTTTTTATCCTCGATGGCAACAATACAATACGTGCCTTGATGCCCCTGTTGTCACTGGAAAAGGACACCGCAAGATTGAACACAAAGCCAAGCACTTCTCCCATTGCAAGAACTACCGATCTAGTAGGCCAAACCAAACCAACAATTCGAAGAGACTTGCAAGGATATTTAAATTGTGCATAAAAGATTTCAGAAAAGAATCCAATATTGTTCATAGATAATCTTGATCATAAACCCACAATTCATCGGATCTCGACAAACACACCGCAAAAGGAATAACATCGAATAGATCTCCTCGAAGATCGAGGAGAACTTTGTATTGAGATCCAAAGAGAGAGAAGAAGCCATCTAGCTAATAACTATGGACCCGAAGGTCTGTGGTAAACTACTCACAACTCATCGGAGAGGCTATGGTGTTGATGTAGAAGCCCTCCGTGATCAATGCCCCCTCCGGTGAAGCTCCGAAACAGGCCCCAAGATGGGATCTCACGGGTACAGAAGGTTGCGGCGGAGGAATTAGGGTTTCATAGTGCTCCCCGATGGTTTCGGGGTACGTATGTATATATAGGAGGAAGAGGCACGTCAGGGGAGCCACGAGGGGCCCACAAGGGTGGGGGCGCGCCTACTCCCCTGGCCGCACCCCCTGCCATCGTGGCCACCTCCTTCGCTTCCTGGTGTGTACTCCAAGTCTTCTATGTTGATATTGTTCCAAAAACAACTCTCCCGAAGGTTTCATTCCATTTGGACTCCGTTTGATATTCCTTTTCTGCGAAACACCAAAATATGCAAAAAAAACAGCAATTTGCACCGAGCCTTGGGTTAGTAGGTTAGACCTAAAAATAATATAAAAAGTGTATAATAAAGCCCATTAAACACCCAAACCAGATAATATAATAGCATGGAACAATCAAAAATTATAGATACGTTGGAGAAGTATCAAGCATCCCCAAGCTTAATTCCTGCTCGTCCTCGAGTAGGTAAATGATAAACACAAATTTTTTGATGTGGAATACTACCCAACATAATTCTTAGTGTAATTTTCTTCATTGTGGCATGAATGTTCAGATCTGAAATATTCAAGACAAAAGTTTAATATTGACATAAGAATAATAATACTTCAAGCATACTAACAAAGCAATCACGTCTTCTCAAAATAACATGGCCAAAGAAAGTTAACCCTACAAAATCATATAGTCTGGCTATGCTCTATCTTCATCACACAAAATATTTAAGTCATGCACAACCCCGGTTTCAGCCAAGCAATTGTTTCACACTTCAATTTTTTCAAAGTTTTCAACTTTCACGCAATACATGAGCGTGAGCCATGGATATAACACTATAGGTGGACTGGAGTGGTGGTTGTGGAGAAGACAAAAGAGGAAGATACTCTCACATCAACTAGGCGTATCAATGGGCTCTGGAGACGTCCATCAATAGATATCAATGTGAGTGAGTAGGGATTGCCATGCAACGGATGCACTAGAGCTATAAGTGTACGAAAGCTCATCAAAAGAATCTAAGTGGGTGTGCATCAAACTCGCTTGCTCACGAAGACCTAGGACATTTAAGGAACCCCAGCATTGGAATATACAAGCCAAGTTCTTTAATGAAAATTCCCACTAGTATATGAGAGTAACAAAACAAGAGACTTCTCTTATAATGAAGATCATGGTGCTACTTTGAAGCACAAGTGTTAGCATTGTCCCTTCTCTCTTTTTCTCTTATCATTTTTTTCTCTTTTTCTCTTTTTTCTTCTTTGGGCCTTTTATCTTTTTTTATGGCCTGGGAGTCTCATCCCGACTTGTGGGGGAATCATAGTCTCCATCATCCTTTCCTCACTGGGACAATGCTCTAGTAATGAAAATCATCACACTTTTATTTACTTACAACTCGAAGAGTACAACTCGAAACTAGAACAAATATGACTCTATGTGAATGCCTCCGGTGGTGTACCGGGATGTGCAATGAATCAAGAGTGACATGTATGAAAAAATATGAACGGTGGCCTAGCCACAAATACGATGTCAACTACATGATCATGCATGGCAATATGACAATGATGAAGCGTGTCATAGTAAACGGAACGGTGGAAAGTTGCATGGCAATATATCTCGGAATGGCTATGAAATGCCATAATAGGTAGGTGTGGTGGCTGTTTTGAGGAAGGTATATGGTGGGTGTATGGTACCAGCGAAAGTAGCACGGTACAAGAGAAGCTAGCAATGGTGGAAGGGTGAGAGTGTGTATAATCCATGGACTCAACATTAGTCATAAAGAACTCATATACTTATTGCAAAAATCTACGAGTTATCAAAACAAAGTATTCAACGCATGCACCTAGGAGAAGGGTTAGTAGGAATTAACCATTGCGTGATCCCGACCTCCACACAAAGGATGACAATCAATAAATAAATCATGCTCCAACTTCATCACGTAACAGTTCACCATACGTGCATGCTACGGGAATCACAAACTTTAACACAAGTGTTTCTCAAATTCACAATTACTCCACTAGCATGACTGTAATATCACCATCCTCGTATCTCAAAACAATCATCAAGTATCAAACTTCTCATAGTATTCAATGCACTTTATATGAAAGTTTTTATTATACCCATCTTGGATGCCTATCATATTAGGACTAATTTTATAACCAAAGCACATTACCATGCTGTTCTAAAAGACTCTCAAAATAATATAAGTTAAGCATGAGAGATTCATAGTTTCTACAAAATAAAACCACCATCGTGCTCTAAGAGATATAAGTGAAGCACTAGAGCAAAACTATCTAGCTCAAAAGATATAAGTGAAGCACATAGAGTATTCTAATAAATTCTGATTCATGTGTATCTCTCTCAAAAGGTGTGTCCAGCAAGGATGATTGTGGTAAACTAAAAAGCGAAGACTCAGATCATACATGACGCTCCAAGCAAAACACATATCATGTGGTGAATAAAAATATAGTCTCAAGTAAAGTTACCGATAGACGAAGACGAAAGAGGGGATGTCTTCCCGGGGCATCCCCAAGATTAGGTTTTTGGTTGTCCTTGAATTTTACCTTGGGGTTCCTTGCAAGTACCCAAGCTTAGGCTCAATCCTTACCCAAAACTTGAAAACTTCAGAACACAAAACTTAATAAAAATCTCATGAGCTCCGTTAGTATAAGAAAGCAAACCACCACTTTAAGGTACTGTAATGAACTCATTCTTAGTTTATATCGGTGTTAAACCTATTGTATTCCAACTTCTCTATGATTCATACCCCCCGATACTACTCATAGATTCATCAAAATAAGCAAACAACACATGAAAAAACAGAATATGTCAAAAACAGAACAGTCAGTAACAATCTGTAACTTTCGAATACTTCTGTAACTCTAAAAAAATTGGTGGGCATGAGGAATTTGTCTATTAATCATATGCAAGAAGAATCAACTTAAAAGCACTCTCCAGTAAAAAATGGTAGCTAATCTCGTGAGTGCGAAAGTTTCTGTTTTCTACAACATGATCGCATAAACTTCACCCAAGTCTTCCCAAAGGTTATACTTGGCACAAACACTAATTAAAACACAAAACCACATCTAAACAGAAGCTGGATGTATTATTTATTGCTATATAGAAGCAAAAACAAAGAAAATAAACTTGGGTTGCCTCCCAACAAGCGCTATCGTTTAACGCCCCTAGCTAGGCATGATACAAGAATAGATCCAGGTATTGCAATCTTTGGTAGGCAATCCATAAGTGGCTCTCTTAATAGATTCATAAGGTAATTTGATTTTCTTTCTAGGAAACTGTTCCATGTCTTTCCTTAACGGAAATTGGAATCTAATATTTCCTTCCTTTATATCAATAATTGCATCAATCGTTCTAAGGAAAGGTCTACCAAGAATAATAGGACATGCGGGATTGCAATCTATATCAAGAACGATGAATTCTACGGGCATATAATTCCTATTTACAACAATAAGAACATCATTAATCCTTCCCATAGGTTTCTTAATGGTAGAAATCCGCAAGATGCAAATTTAAAGAGCAATCATCAAGTTCATGGAAACCTAGCATATCACACAAAGTTTTTGGAATTGTGGAAAACACTTGCACCCAAATCACATAAAGCATAGCATTCATGATCTTTAATCTTAATTTTAATAGTAGGTTCCCACTCATCATAAAACTTTCTAGGGATAGAAACTTCTAATTTAAGTTTTTCTTCATAAGATTGCATTAAAGCATCAACTATGTGTTTGATAAAAGCTTTATTTTGACTATAAGCATGCGGAGAATTTAGCATGGATTGCAACAAGGAAATACAATCTATTAAAGAGTAATTATCATAATTAAATCCCTTGAAATCCAAGATAGTGGGTTCATTGCTATGTAAAGTTTTAACCTCTTCAATCCCACTTTTAACACTTTTAGCATCAATATCTAAAAACTCTGAATCATTGGGATGCCTTTTAACTAAAGTAGACTCATATCCAGTCCCATCTTTATCAAGATTCATAATAGAAAACAAGGATTTAATAGGAGACACATCAATTACTTTTAGATCTTCATCTTTATTATCATGAAAACTAGAAGAACATGTTTTCATAAAGCAATCTCTTTTAGCACGCATCCTAGCGGTTCTTTCTTTGCACTCATCAATGGAAATTCTCATGGCTTTGAGAGACTCGTTGATATCATGCTTAGGTGGAATAGATCTAAGTTTCAAAGAATCAACATCAAGAGAAATTATATCCAAGTTCCTAGCCAACTCATCAATCTTAAGCAATTTTTCTTCAAGCAAAGCATTGAAATTCTTTTGCGAATTCATAAACTCTTTAACACTAGTCTCAAATTCAAAGGGCATCTTACTAAAATTTCCATAAGAGTTGTTGTAGGAATTACCATAATTATTAGAGGAATTACTAGGGAAAGGCCTAGAATTAAAGCTTCCTCTATATGCATTGTTACCAAAATTATTCCTACCAGCAAAATTCACATCCAAAGATTCATTATTATTCTCAATCAACGTGGACAAAGGCATATCATTAGGATCGGAAAAAGCACTCTTAGTAGAAAATAATTTCATAAGCTCATCCATCTTTCCACTCAAAACACTAATCTCTTCAATAGCATGTACTTTTTTACTAGTAGATCTTTTGGTGTGCCATTTAGAGTAATTAACCATAATATTATCTAAGAGTTTAGTAGCTTCTCCTAAATAGATTTCCGTGAAAGTGCCCCCTACGGCCGAATCAAAAAGATTTCTAGAAGCAAAATTCAAGCCAGCATAAAAGTTTTGTATAATCATCGAGAAGTTCAAACCATGTGTAGGGCAATTACGTATCATTAATTTCATTCTCTCCCAAGCTTGTGCAACATGCTCATGATCTAGTTGCTTAAAATTCATGATATCGTTTCTAAGAGAGATAATCTTCGGGAGGAAAATACTTAGAGATAAAGGCATCTTTGCACTTATTCCATGAATCAATGCTATTTCTAGGCAAAGAAAAGAACCAAGTTTTAGCACGATCTCAAAGGGAAAAAGGAAATAGCTTCAATTTGACAATATCATTATCCGTATATCTCTTCTTTTGCATATCTCACAAATCAACAAAGTTGTTTAGATGGATAGCGGCATCTTCACTAGAAAGGCCAGAAAATTGGTCTTTCATGACAAGATTCAACAGAGCAGCATTGATCTCACAAGATTCAGCATCTATAATGGGAGTGATCGGAGTGCTAATAAAATCATTGTTGTTGGTATTAGAGAAGTCACACAATTTGGTATTGTATTGAGCCATAGTGACAAGCAAGCAATCCAACACACAAGCAAACAAGAAGCAAGCGAAAAGAGGCAAACAGAAAAAGGGCGAATAAAACGGCAAGGGTGAAGTGGGGGAGAGGAAAACGAGAGGCAAATGGCAAATAATCTAATGTGAGGGATAAGTGTTTGTGATAGATACTTAGTATATGACTTTTTGTGTAGATCTCCTCGACAACGATGCCAGAAATTATTCTTCCTACTTCTCGAGCTTGTGTTGTATTCCCTCGAAGAGGAAAGGGTGATGTAGCATAGTAGCGTAAGTATTTCCCTCAGTTTTGAGAACCAAGGTATCAATCCAGTAGGAGACCACATGCGAGTCCCTCGTACCTGCACAAACAAATAAGAACCTTGCAACCAACGCGATAAAGGGGTTGTCAATCCCTTCATGGCCACTTGCAAAAGTGAGATCTCATAGAGAAGATAAGATAATATTTTTGGTATTTTTGTTATAGGTTGAAAGTAAAGAAAGCAAAAGAAAAGAAAAGTAAATAGTTGATGGAAGATTAATATAATGGAAGATAGACCCGGGGGCCATAGGTTTCACTAGTGGCTTCTCTCATGGTAGCAGATTTCTACGGTGGGTGAACAAATTACTGTCGAGCAATTGATAGAAAAGCGCATAGTATAACATCCCAAATTTTCAATTTGGAATGTTATACATAGATCATATTGCATTGCATGCCCTTTTGCATTTTTTTTGTGGCGTTCCTCGAAATTCGAAGCAACTCAAGGACGTACGGAGAGAGTTGGGAATTTTACCATTTTCGTATTTGAGTTCGCTCGAATACCGGTACGAGGACAATGTGATTCTAATTATTTTTCTCTCCTAAAAATATTTCTAAATACAAAATATGAGCGGAGATAATATGACTTCTCCAAAATAACCAAAATATTGGAGGAAAAATGTTAAAATCACTTTTGGTATTTTTTCTGGATTTATTTGCGATTTTTTTTTTGCATAGGAAAAATGTGCGTTTTTTCAAAATTGCATTTAGGTCCGAGAAAAATGTTCACTTTGTCCTAAATATTATTAGAGGACGGTGAAAGTTTATTTCGGGATTTTTGGAGTCTGTTTAGTATTTCTTTCGTTAGTTTTTCTGCGCCACGACTCTATAAAAAAAGATGCAAACCGACTTGGAGCCGTAGAGGCCCGGGACTCTCGGCTTTAATAGCCACCGCCCGGGGCCCAAGCCAGCCCAGCCCCGCGCCGTCCCTGCCCTAGCGCCGCCGCCGCACTTCGCGCCGCCGCCGCCTCGCGCCCGCGCCGCCGTCGCCGCCCCGCCACCGCCTACGACCGCGCCGCCGCACCGCCGCCTCGCCGCCACCCCACCACAGCCGCGCCACCGCCCGCCTCGCCCGCCGGACCGCCGCCGCCGTCGGACCGCCGTCGCGCCGGAGTTCATCGTTGAGGTAGTCATCGGTTTTTTTTAGAACCGATCGGTTTTCGTAAACCGTAGATCTGTTTTTTTTATTAGATTAGATCGGTTCGGTTTTCCGTCGGTTTAGTTATTTAGCGGATGTTCCTCCGTATGTTCGTTTTAATGATCGGTTTTCGTCCGTTAGCCGCAGACAGCGAACGTTCGTTCGTTAGCCTATTCGTCCGTTTTCTTTTTCGGGGTTTTTAACCGCGGTTATTCCGATCGCGATTTCTGCCCTGATCTTGTTTTTCGTTTTTATTTTCGCTCGAGAGTCGGAATCAGGTGATTCAAAATCCCAGATCTTCGTCTCGATGCCCTCTTTACGTTTAACCAACTTGAACAAGGTTTTGGCTACTGTAAAATTTGAATTTAGGCCAATTAGCAAACCAGAGCTCGTTTCTTTCGCAGTTTGAGTTTCGTTGCTTCTTTCGAGTTGATTCTTTTTGCAAACCGGAGTTCTTAAGTTGAACTTTCTGGTTAGATCTCTTATTTGAGTTTTACCCGTGCATTAGTTAAGTACTTATTGTGTGCTTGTTTGTTTGTGATAGAGTACCCGGAGTGCGCCGCTTGCTACTTTGAATCTCTAGGTTTTGCGGATCATCAGCAAGGCAAGTAACACTTTGATCATGCTTTCCAATTACCCAGTTTTCATTGCATTAGTCAAACCCTCACACATTGCATGAGTATGATCAATTAACTTGTGGGACTGGGAAGTAGATTGAGGTAGTACCTATTACCTGCATTACATTCAAACCTTTGGGAGTTACTTCTACGTTTGCTGTTAGGCCATGCTATGCTCGTAGACGTGGATTGGGTGAGTGTATTCCATGACAGATGTGAGATTGTTAATTAATGGTTCAACTTAAGGTGGCAACTTTAACACACATCTGGGTGGATTGAGGCACCTGGGTATTCCAGCGATTGCCTGTTTTTCTTTTGGACCGCCACCCAGGCTCAAAGGGATCATGAGATTATTCATACTAGAAACTTCCGTGTGCAGCCACATGCCAATATGGGCTCTGGCATAGTTGAGTAAGGTGTGGGAAACCTTTCCATGATGGGCTAGCAGATGTAGAGGCATTATAGGTGTACCGGCCTATCTATCTGGTTAAGGGGACCTCTTCGGAAAGACTGTGTCTTGGTCATCCGTTTCTCAAACACCATGCAGTGCGAGAAAACAAACGGAGGCGATCGCGTCTTGTGGGAAAAGTGCACAAACCTCTGCAGAGTGTACAAACTGATCATGATTAGCCGTGTCCCCGGTTATGGACGTCTTGAGTATCTGGTACTTGGATTATCATGTGAATCTCATCATGTTACTCTAATTAATATTGTTGGGTTTAATGATGATTTTTAATTGGGGTTGAGAGGATGTCTATCTTCTCAACGATGTTTCAACTACCATGATAGTTAATTAAAATCTATTCCTTTGAAGTAGGGAATTGGCTTTACGCAAAAACTGTAACCATAGAGCTTTCCACCAGCCATATTGCATATAGTATAGCTTTACTTTCATTGCTCTCTTGTGTTACTTTGCCAGCATATTCCATGTGCTGACCCGTTTTCGGGATGCAACGTTCATGTTGCAGACTTTTCAGACGACGAGTAAGGTGCCTTTTAGGTCGTGGTTCTATACTCAGTGATGCCTCTGGAGTTGATGGACTCACTTATCTTCCAAGCCTTCCGATGTTATCGTTTTAGATGGCCTTACGCCATTTTTATTGTAATAAGTTCATCGTTGGAACTATCGATGTAATAAGTGTGTGATTGCTACTCTGTTATAAATCCTTCAAGTATTGTGCGTGTCAGCATTACTGATCCAGGGATGACACTGATGCATAGAGATCAGACTGTTTGAGGTCTGATCGCTACAAGATGGTATCAGAGCACACCCTGGGCGTACAGCACCTCGAGGTTAGAGGAGACTCAAATCTGGCGATCTCTCAAGTAAACGGCGAATTCGATGCCAAAGACCCCAATAAGGTGGCGTACAGGAACGCTGTCCTCCGGATATCTGCTCAGTTCGAGGGCCTAGAGTTTCACCATGTCGCTAGAGACATCAATCAAGCAGCCGCGTCCTTGCCCGCATGGGCGCCAAACACGACCCGGTTCCTAGGACCACCTTCCTCGAACGGCTCTTTAAGCCCTCCGTGGTATGGCAAGGTGACGCCTCCGGTGCACCACTTGATGAGCCCACTCACAATGCCTTGCATGAAAACAAACAAGACGATCGGGTCATTGCCGGCTTCACACTCGAAGAAACACCCTCCACACATGAGGTAATGGCCGTCAACCCACCCTGGACAGAACCCTTGCTTGCCTACCTCACACAACATCAGATTCCGGAGGACCAAATGGAAGCTTGGCGCATAATCCACCACTCTAAAGGATACAAGGTCCATGAAGGTGAACTCTATAAGAAGAGTACCACGGGAATACTACAAAGGTGCATCTCCAAAGAAGAGGGGCAGTAGCTTCTGGCAGAGATACACGCAGGCATGGGCAGACACCACGCAGCAGCTCGGGCTTTGGTCAGCAAAGCTTTCCTAGCGGGTTTTTTCTGGCCTACTGCCCACGAGGACACCTGGGCACTAGTCCAACACTGCGGCGGATGCCAGCTGTTTGCAAATCAAAGCCAGATGCCTCCCATGGCACTTCGGACGATACCAATAACTTGGCCTTTTGCGGTCTGGGGGCTCGACATCGTCGGGCCACTCAAAGGGGGAACGAAGAAAAAGAAATACCTGTTGGTCATGGTTGATAAATTCACCAAGTGGATTGAGGCAAGGCCCATCACTTCGGCGGAATCCGGACCGGTCGTTGACTTCCTATCCGACGTTATACACCGTTATGCAGTCCCCCAGAACATAATTACCATTAATGGTACCAACTTCACCGCCCAGGAAGTTAAAGACTGGTGTGATGAAATGGGCATTAAAATCAATTATGCCTCGGTATACCACCCAGATACTAATGGACAAGTCGAACGAGCCAATGGACTCATCATGAGCGGCATTAAGCCTCGTCTAGTTTGATCCCTTGAACAATCAGACTGTCAATGGGTCGAGGAACTCAATTCCATACTATGGGGGTTGCGCACCACTCCCAACCGATCAACCAGATACACACCATTTTTATGGTGTATGGTGCGGAGGCGGTCCTCCCATGCGATCTTATCCACGAAGCACCTCGAGTGTGCATGTATGAAGAAAAGGAAGCCGAGCTAGATCGGCGGGATGACTTGCATGCTCTCGAAGGAGAACGGGATATAGCTCGGGCTCGAGCCGCGCTTTATCAGCAGCAAGCGTGGCGCTACCAAAGCCGCGAAGTCCGGGCAAAGAGCATGGCAAACGATTCCTTGGGAGGGGGTGCTGCCAGCCCCTATGGGCTGCCTCTCACTTTCCTTCATGGCCCACTATGGCCCAATACTCCCCCGGGGGGGTTCCGGTAACCCCTCCGGCACACCGGTTTTCTCCGAAATCACCCGGAACACTTCCGGTGTTCGAATATAGCCGTCCAATATATCAATCTTTAAGTCTTGGACATTCCGAGACTCCTCGTCGTGTCCTTGATCTCATCCGGGACTCCAAACTACCTTCAGTAAATCAAAACTCATAAACTCATAATACCGATCGTCATCAAACATTAAGCGTGCGGACCCTACGGGTTCGAGAACTATGTAGACATGACCGAGACTCATCTTGTGACGCCCGAAGACCGACGCCCCAGAAGATTCCAGATGTTCTGGGGTTTTCCTGCGTGTTTCAGTTTTGCTTGCTCTGTTTTTTTATTGTGCATTGCATCATGTCATCATGCCATCATGTCATAAATCTATTGCTTCTTAGCTAAATAAGCTGTGTGGACCTTCGGTCCATTTAAATCGAGGGAAGGATGACTTCTCTTTATAACATATCCTCCTAATATTTAGGGAGCTATAATAAAATTATTCCATTGCTTTGGAATCACCATAACCCACTTGCAATTTATTCCTGCCTCTTCTGCTTCAAGTTTTTGACAAATATCGAATTCCCAAGGCAAAGTTCTTTCCTTCTTTATTTCTATTCCAAATTCAAGTTGCATTTTTCTACGTCAGAAAAATGTTCAATATCTTCCTTTAAATATTAGATCATGCCAAGACCACCTCCTCCAATTTTTATGTCTTTCAGAAGTGCTTTGGTTGGCCTAAAGATTTATGCAAGTTTGAGTTATTTTCGAACTTGCATAAATTTGTAGTCTCTAAAAGTTGCCCAAGCATTTTATTAAAATATCCCACAATTCCAGGTTTCTAGGGATATTTTTATCTTAGCTAAAACCTTCTCCTAACTCCCTGATCTTTTTCCGAAACTCATGTTTTATTATTAAACAGAATATGAGTTTAAGTGGGGGAATACGGAGGGCCAACCAGGCCCCTGTTTTTTCCCATCTCCATCGCATGGCCCATGGCCCAGCCGGCCACTAGGCCTCCATAGGCCAACTCCAGCGCCCCTGCGAAACCCTAGGCCCCGGTCGACCACTCCTCCTGATTCCCTCGTCCTCCCCATCGCTCGTTCCTGCGCCGCCGGCAGACCAACTCGCTCGCCTCCCTCCCCTTCCTCACCACGCGTGCTTGACCTCATCCTCATTGCCTTGGCCCCGCCGCCTCTCTTCCTCGTCCGGACGCCGCTCCTCCGCGCCATCCTCCGAACCGTGCCACGCCCCCTCCTCTGCTCCACCTCCGTCTGCATCATCGTCGACCCGCGTCTCGCCGCTGGAGCGCAGCCGCCGCTGCCTCCCCGCCACCAGCAACGGCCACCGCACGGCCTCCTCCCCGAGCATGGCCCCGTCTCTCCGCTGAAGCGCCGGCCGGCCAAAGCGCCATCTCCCGCTGCCCCGCCATGGCGCCGCGGCCCTGTCGGGCGTTGGTGACCCCGAGCCATCCAGCGCCGCGACCACCTCTCCTCTACAGCCGTCGCCCCGCCAAGTCCAGCGCCCCTCCTCCTGCGGACGTCGCCGGCCCCATCTCCCGCTAGTCATGGCCGCCACCGCAAAGCTTCTAGCCTCCGACAGCAATAGTTGTAGGTCTGGCAGCCACGTATCCCGCCGTGGCCATCCCCACGCGCATCTTGCTGGCGCCTTTGCTCGAGCTTGGCACAGCGTTGCCAGCGCTTGTGCTTTGCCCTGTTTGCGTTGCCGCTGCTCTTCTGGTTCTCGTTGACCTTCACGTCTCGCTGGAACCGCAAGTACCACCAACGCCCTCTGGATTCGGCAAGTTCAACGACGACCATAGTGACGTGACGACAAGTACCACTACGACGCGACAAGTACCTCTACGGAAACATGAACATCTACGAAACGCGTACGAATACCGCCGCCGAAGACCTTCGACATGTACATCTACCACCGTCATGGAACCGCCAAGATGACAAGTACCTCTCCGAGATAACGAGAACGACTACATCCTCTACCGTCGACCTCGGAGACCCGTGGATGCGCCAAGTACCCCTTCGGTCCGGAACGCGGCAAGTACCACGACACGATAACATGAACGGCTACAAAACGTGTACCACGACCCGCGAGTACCACTACTTCCTCTACGACCTCGAATCCTCCCCGAAACGAACGTTCCGAAGGTATAACCCCGAGACGATGACCCGTGGACTGCATGTGTTGTATTTGATGTATCGAATGTTTGCATCGTGTCCGTTGTGGCCCTCGTTTGCCTTGGCGGCAACCCGTGGGAACCCGGTGACGGGATCACCCCACCTATTATTCTTGTTCGACTCGCTCACGCCACCTTTCTTTTGCACCGGTCTCTCGACGAGTTCCGGAACCGATATTTTGCGTGGCATCATTTTCGGATTCGCCGCCGTGGCCCCTTTCTTTCCACCACGGTGACAGATACTTCATATCTCTTCATGTTAACTTTTACTAAAATTTGCATAAAACTTGATCATGTCATCCAAATCATGTTAACAACATTAAAATGTGTGAATTGTTGTTTGCTTTAATAATTGCTAAATATGCACATGGGGTTTTTCCAGAATTATTGTTGTTATTTCCGGCCTCATTTAAAATGCCTAGATAGTGCAGTTTTACTTATGCTTCACCTCTTGCCATGTTTAATAAAAACATTTAATCTTGTCTTGTAAATAAACGAGAGTCAACTAAATAAATAAAATGTGGTGTTTCATCAATATGCAACTCGTTGGATATTGAGCTCCACTTAACTTGTAGTTTTGTTTGTGCACCTTGCCATGCCATGCATATTTAAACCGGACATGCATCATACTTGGATGTGCATCATATGCCATGTTTATGCTTGTGTGTTTACCGTGTTGTTTGCTTCTTTCTGGTTGCTTCTCTTGTTAGCTTCGGTTCCGTTGCGGAGTTGTGAGGATTTGTTCGACTACTTCATGGACCCGTTCTTCTTCCTTGCGGAATCCCAGGCAAGATGATCATACCCTTGGATACCTTTACTACCATTGCCATGCTTAGTTGTCTCGATGCTATCGTTATATGTAGAGCTACCCATCATTTATGTCAGCCTCTCCTTGTTGCCATGAAACCTCTAACCTTTGACACCTTCCTAGCAAAACCATTGTTTGGCTTGTTACCTGCTTGCTCAGCCCCTCTTATAGCGTTGTTACTTGCAGGTGAAGATGAAGATCGTTCCAGGAGGGAACTTGTTGTTGGAATATCACAATATGTTATATATATAATAACACACCTATCTACTGGGCATGGGTGGAAGGCTTGGCCTTTTGCTCGGTGTTTTGTTCCACTCATGCCACCTTAGGCGCCGATAAACCGGCATTATGTTCCTTGATTTTGCGTTCCTTACACGGTTGGGTATATGAGGACCCATTGACACTTCCTCTTTGAATAAAACTCCTCCAGCAAGGCCCAACATTGGTTTTAACTTGCCTCATAATAACAACTTAATTAATTAATTATTTGCATAGGGAATTAGCGCTACCCGAGGATTCTTTCTACATAGCAGGGGGGGCAGTGCTGATGGTGTTGGTCCCAAACGGGGGTTCCGCGGGGCCACCACGGGGAAACTCGAGGATTGGTTTTACTCGTACTATTGCCCTTCCGGTCGTGGCCTGAGACGAGATACGCGCGGCTACTATCAGGGTGTCGACACACCGGGAGGTCTTGCTGGACTTGTTTTACCATTGTCGAAATGTCTTGTGCACCGGGATGCCGAGCCTGATCGGATTTCCCTAAGATAAGGGGTGATTATATTATATTTATCACTTCAGCTGATCATGAGAGCTTGTGATGGGCTAAGTTGGGACACCCCTACAGGGTTATGATCTTTCGAAAGCCGTGCCCGCGGTTATGTGGCAGATTGGAATTTGTTAATGTCCAGTTGTAGAAAACATGACAGAGGATCCGATGTAAAACACACAACTGTGTGAGTAACCGTGACTGTCTCTTTTAACTTTGAGAAGAGAACACGGTGGGGTTATGTTTGACTCGTAGGTAGTTCAGGATCTTTAGCGATCACGACTAGTTTGCGACCGTTTGCGTAGATGCTCATCTTATTCTTGTACTCGTAAGTTAGCCACCATATTATGCTTAGCCGCCGCTGCAACCTCACAACTTTACCTCTTCCTCCCCATAAAGCTTTGCTAGTCTTGATACCAATGGTTATGGGATTGTTGAGTCCTCATGGCTCACAGATACTACAACACCAGATGCAGGTTCAGCCGAGAATGATGCAGGAGTTGGTTCAAGTACTTCACTAGGAGCTCGATGAAGAGAGTGGCCGTATGTGTGTGACGTGTTTGAACGATCAGTAGTGGTTTCTACTAGGGGCGATTCAGACATGTGGCTTAATGTTTTTGGTATCTTTCATTTGGATCTTCGCCCGTAGTCGGGTTGTGATGTTTGGATGATGATCTGCTTATGTAATGTATTGTGTGACGTGGCGAGTGTAAGCTAACTATCCTTTTGCAATTTCATCCCTATTTTTACATGAGTCGTGCAAAGATACCAAACTTGAGATCATTCTAGAATGGGCTTATACCTTTAAGTCGTGGCTCGACACGTAGGAGGTATAGTCCCATCCTGGGCATTACAAGTTGCTATCAGAGCCTTCTCCGACCTAGGATCCCCCACTGATTGATCGAATCGTTGACGGTTGAGTCTAGGCACACACATGAAAATTATTTTGAGTCCTATATATATATCGGAGAGTAGGATTTCTTTTGCTCCTCATCTCTTTTCACTCTGGTGAGGACTCCTGACGATTACTCTTGTCTATTCTACTCTCAAAATTCACCATTTTTTTAGGATCACGCGAGTATTATTTGGATTGTCCTGATGTCTTTGTGACGAGAACATTGTTCTCGATGCCTCCTGTCATTTAGGGGTTGTGGCAGTGTCCCGGGGAGTTGAGCTCCGAGGTGTTGTCGTCACAAATATATCGCAGCAGTTCTGGAATACTTAAAATGGCCGACATCGAAAACTCTCCTATGCGGTTAGTGGCAAGATAACCCCGACATCACCCAGTACTGGGGAGGTAGTTCGGGAGTATTGCCATAGCTTGTATAGTAGATGCGTTTCGAAGGTCCGAGGTAAATGGTTTTCGGAAATAACTGGTTATGTGTTGAAGGATGGATACAGCTGGATGCAGGATTAGAGTTGACTGCGTGATGCTTCCCCTGTATCCCCAACACCTGATTGCATAACTGGAAACTTTCAGAAATTAATAGGTGGGTTCATCTAGTAGCTCGTAGGCATTCTTCCAATGAATGCATGATATGGAGTTCGGGATTCTACATTGAGTGAAGTAGTTTTATGGGCGTTGTTCCGATCGGGAGTTGCATCTTAAAGGGTCCTTGGCTATGCTGATCCGGGGATTGCAAAACCCTTTTGTAACACGTTCCATAAGCTTTCAGCACGAATATGTGGAACGAAGCTTCTATCTTGTATTTGTTCTATCTGCTCCTTCTTGTTTTTATTTACCTTTTGTTCTCCCAAGTGGCTTCTCGACAAGTTGATGTACCATTAAGCTATGGAATTCATTCGTTCAATTCTTCGTTCGAATGATATTGTGAAGATAATGTTGCAACATATCTATCCGCTGTTTTCATTTTGATTCTGGTATTCGAGTTGCTTCGATGTCAAGTGTTGATTCCATACCTTTCCTAAGCGGCGTTCTCATATTTCTATGGGAGTGCTAGTCCTTCTTGATCATCGAGCTTGTCATGTTAATCCTTTTCAATCGGTGTGCCTTCTCGTCAAGTTATTCCATACGGACGCCGTTGAGAAATCTGACGATTTGTCTGTTTCATTCATCCCAAGTTGTCTTTGTTTCCCCACCCTCCCAACCTTCTTCTTCTCGGAGCAAGAAATCTCAAATGAAGTATCCATTTTATTCATGTGATATTTCTTCATTCATTTCCTTCAATGTTCTTATCCGGTGATTCTCAGGAAGATGCTCAGGAAACTTCAAGTTCATCATTCTTTTGTTCTCAAATCTTGTCGGTGGATGTAATTCAAGCTTGGTGTTGATCATATATGTTCCTCTTGTTTCACATGTTTTTATTCCATGTTGGAAATTTCTTATCCGGAGTCTCTCCTAGTTATTCAATTCTCTAATTCTTATCCGGAGAGCTGAAGGTATCTCAGAAGATTCGCGTTCCCATTCTTAATCCGTTCAAGCTATTTTGAGGATTGCTATCTTATTCAAGCCATTTAATTCAACTGGTGCAATACCTCTTAAGCAATCTTTTTCAACGGTGATTTCTTTTGAGTGGGACCTAACCCACAGGTCTTTTCCCAGAATCTTACATGACTCTTCTAATTTTTCCGGAGTTATTCTAAAATTCTTTTCAAAGTGTGACGTAAGTATGAATCCCATCAGTCACAGTCCTTCTCCAGGACCGCTTTCAAATTCTTTTTCATCATTGGTTCAACCTTCTTCTTTTCATTCTTCCGGAGTATTTCATGAATTAATTCTATTGTGTTCCTCCGAAGGTCATCATTTCAGAAGATTTCGTCGTTCTCAGTTTTCAACTTCGTCCTCCAACTATTCTTAATTCATGCCTCTTCGTTCGTTTCCACATTCTTACGGTGGTTCATTCAAGTTTACTCTTCCTTGTTATTGTATTAATTCACTCATTCTTTTCATAATCCTACCGGTGGTTCGTTGAAAATTTACCCAAGTTTGTGCGAGATCTCTCTTGAATTCTTGGTAAGAAGAATAAGTAGTAGGCCAAATCCGTTTGCTTGTCATCAATTTAATCTGATGAAGGATAAGCATACAATAAATCTTATTCTTATTTCCTCGAAGTGATTAATCTCTTTTTCCAGATCTTGTTCATCATATCATATTCTCGGTCCTAAGTTGTTCATCTTGTTTTCCGGAGCTCCAATTATTTCTATTATATCATTTCAAAGCTCCATCTAATTCACCGCAGGCCTTGAATCTTATTATTTTCATCTTACACTTCCCATGCTTTCATTACCGGAGCTCTTCATGGTGGTTCATCATGATTTAATTCACCCTCGAAGTCTTCATCAAGATTCTTGTTGGAGCTCAAGTATTCTCCATCTTGCATTTTGAAGTGCAATTCTTTCTACCTTATCTTTTGAGATGGTGGTATGCCATTTTTGACAATTTCCCTTCATGTTTCATGATTCACAAGTTGTCAGGGATGAGATATTTAAACCCATCATTTTTCTTTGTTCAGGAGATCTTTCCAACCATTCAATTTATTTGTTGGAGTAATCTTGGGTTGTATTTCACCTAAAAGCTTTCCCTAAGGATTGTTGCTAATTATGGTGCTTACAAATGACCCAATTTCTCCATTTATCCTCTTGGTGAAAGAAGTTTGCATCTCTTCGCTCATCTCAAATCAATTGTTTTTTACTAGTGGCAGAATTTCACCTCAAGTTGAGATGTTTTCCATAAGACCACATCAAGCTCATTCTCCTCCTTGAATTTCCAACAACCTTGTCCAATCCATCTTTGTAAGGATGCTCTTTCAAATTCAATTTTGAGAGAAGTTGTCATATTTTCTCCGTTCATTTCTTTCATGGATGTATATTCTATTCTTTCATTCTGGAGGCATTGTGATATTGCTCTCTTTGACCATCTTCTCGTTTTTATCAAGATCATATTATTCCCTTGTTTGTCTATTTAACCGGAATGTCGTGTCCTCCATTCAAGTTCCGTCATCTATCTAGTTTTTCCTCTCTTTTCAACCGGAGTGCTGTCTGAATCCTTCTTACCCCTTGTGCCATTCCTTCGATTGTTTCAGAGGCAATATGCTGTCGATTTCATCAAGATCATCCAATCTTCTCAAGTTCTTGTTAATTCCTTCCATTTTCTGACGAAGTGCCGTCCAAATTAGGTCATTCTTATTCCTTGGCTATACCATTGCAGTTTCATATTCTTTTGGTTCGTAAGCTCTTGTTTCATGTCATTCAACCTACAAGGTTCTCGTAGTGTTCCTTGTTCCTCTTTTCTAACGGAGTGTTTTCATCTTCGTTCATCTCCATTGTATTCTTATTCATATTGTTCAACCTCTCAAGGTTCGAGGTTTCACTCGTTTGTCAAAAAAGCAACCTTGTTTTACCTCTTCCTCTTCCGTTTTACCCGGTGCCATCTCTAGGATCTCGGGTCAAGATCCTCTGTTAGTGTGGGAGAGTTGTGACGCCCAAAGACCGAAGCCCCAGAAGATTCCAGGTGTTCTGGGGTTTTCCCGCGTGTTTTAGTTTTGCTTGCTCTGTTTTTTAATTGTGCATTGCATCATGTCATCATGCCATCATGTCATAAATCTTTTGTTTCTCAGCTAAATAAGTCGTGTGGACCTTCGGTCCATTTAAATCGAGGGAAGGATGACTTCTCTTTATAACATATCCTCCTAATATTTAGAGAGCTATAATAAAATTATTCCATTGCTTTGGAATCACCATAACCCACTTGCAATTCATTCCTGCCTCTTCTGCTTCAAGTTTTTGACAAATATCGAATTCCCAAGGCAAAGTTCTTTCCTTCTTTATTTCTATTCCAAATTCAAGTTGCATTTTTCTACTTCAGAAAAATGTTCAATATCTTCCTTTAAATATTAGATCATGCCAAGACCACCTCCTCCAATTTTCATGTCTTTCGGAAGTGCTTTGGTTGGCCTAAAATTTATGCAAGTTTGAGTTATTTTCGAACTTGCATAAATTTGTAGTCTCTAAAAGTTGCCCAAGAATTTTATTAAAATATCCCATAATTCCAAGTTTCTAGGGATATTTTTATCTTAGCTAAAACCTTCTCCTAACTCCCTGATCTTTTTCCGAAACTCATGTTTTATTATTAAACAGAATATGAGTTTAAGTGGGGGAATACGGAGGGCCAACCAGGCCTCTATTTTTTCCCATCTCCATTGCATGGCCCAAGGCCCAGCCGGCCACTAGGCCACCATAGGCCAACTCCAGCGCCCCTGCGAAACCCTAGGCCCCGGTCGACCAATCCTCCTGAGCCCCTCGTCCTCCCCCATCGCTCGTTCCCGCGCCATCGGCAGACCAACTCGCTCGCCTCCCTCCCCTTCCTCACCACGCGCGCTCGACCTCATCCTCATTGCCTTGGCCCCGCCGCCTCTCTCCCTCGTCCGGACGCCGCTCCTCCGCACCGTCCTTCGCGTCGTGCCACGCCCCCTCCTTTGCTCCACCTCCAACTGCATCATCGTCGACCCGCGTCTCGCCGGTGGAGCGCAGTCGCCGCTGCCTCCCCGCCGCCAGCGACGGCCACCGCATGGCCTCCTCCCCGAGCATGGCCCCATCTCTCTGCTGAAGCGCCGGCCGGCCAAAGCGCCATCTCCCGCTGCCCCGCCATGGCGCCGCGGCCCTGCCGGGCGTTGGTGACCCCGAGCCATCCAGCGCCGCGACCATCTCTCCTCTACAGCCGTCGCCCTGCCAAGTCCAGCGCCCCTCCTCCTGCGGACGTCACCGACCCCATCTCCTGCTAGTCATGGCCGCCGTCGCGAAGCTTCTAGCCTCCGGCAGCAACAACTGTAGGTCCGGCAGCCTCGTATCCCGCCGTGGCCATTCCCACGCGCATCTTGCTGGCGCCTTTGCTCGAGCTTGGCAGAGCGTTGCCAGCGCTTGTGCTTTGCCCCGTTTGCGTTGCCGCTGCTCTTCTGGTTCTCGGTGACCTTCACGTCTCGCTGGAACCGCAAGTACCACCAACGCCCTCTGGATTCGGCAAGTTCAACGACGACCACAGTGACGTGACGACAAGTACCACTACGACGCGACAAGTACCTCTATGGAAACATGAATATCTACGAAACGCGTACGACTACCGTCACCGAAGACCTTCGACATGTACATCTACCACCGTCATGGAACCACCAAGACGACAAGTACCTCTCCGAGATAACGAGAACGACTACATCCTCTACCGTGGACCTCGGAGACCCGTGGATGCGCCAAGTACCCCTTCGGTCCGGAACGCGGCAAGTACCACGACACGATCATGTGAACGGCTACAAAATGTGTACCACGACCCGCGAGTACCACTACTTCCTCTACAACCTCGAATCCTCCCCGAAACGAACGTTCCGAAGGTATAACCCCGAGACGATGACCCGTGGACTGCATGTGTTGTATGAGATGTATCGGATGTTTGCATCGTGTCCGTTGTGGCCATCGTTTGCCTTGGCGGCAACCCGTGGGAACCCGGTGACGGGACCACCCCACCTATCGTTCTTGTTCGACTCGCTCACGCCACCTTTCTTTTGCACCGGTCTCTCGACGAGTTCCGGAACCGATATGTTGCGTGGCATCATTTTTGGATTCGCCGCCGTGGCCCCTTTCTTTCCACCACGGTGACAAATACTTCATATTTCTTCATGTTAACTTTTACTAAAAATTGCATAAAACTTGATCATGTCATCCGCATCATGTTAACAACATTAAAATGTGTGAATTGTTGTTTGCTTTAATAATTGCTAAATATGCACATGGGGTTTTTCCGGAATTATTGTTCTTATTTCCGGCCTCATGTAAAATGCCTAGATAGTGTAGTTTTGCTTATGCTTCACCTCTTGCCATGTTTAATAAAAACATTTAATCTTGTCTTGTAAATAAACGAGAGTCAACTAAATAAATAAAATGTGGTGTTTCGTCAATATGCAACTCATTGCATATTGAGCTCCACTTAACTTGTAGTTTTGTTTGTGCACCTTGCCATGCCATGCATATTTAAACCGGACATGCATCATACTTGGATGTGCATCGTATGCCATGTTTATGCTTGTGTGTTTACCGTGTTGTTTGCTTCCTTTCGGTTGCTTCTCTTGTTAGCTTCGGTTCCATTGCGGAGTTGTGAGGATTTGTTCGACTACTTCATGGACCTGTTCTTCTTCCTTGCGGAATCCCAGGCAAGATGATCATACCCTTGGATACCTTTACTACCATTGCCATGCTTAGTTGTCTCGATGCTACCGTTATATGTCGCGCTACCCATCATTTATGTCAGCCTCTCCTTGTTGCCATGAAACCTCTAACCTTTGACACCTTCCTAGCAAAACCATTGTTTGGATTCTTACCCGCTTGCTCAGCCCCTCTTATAGCGTTGTTAGTTGCAGGTGAAGATGAAGATCGTTCCAGGAGGGAACTTGTTGTTGGAATATCACAATATGTTATATATATAATAACACACCTATATACTGGGCATGGGTGGAAGGCTTGGCCTTTTTCTCAGTGTTTTGTTCCACTCATGCCACCTTAGGCGCCGATAAACCGGCATTATGTTCCTTGATTTTGCGTTCCTTACACGGTTGTGTATATGGGGACCCCTTGACACTTCATCTTTGAATAAAACTCCTCCAGTAAGGCCCAACATTGGTTTTAATTTGCCTCATAATAACAACTTAATTAATTATTTAATTGCATAGGGAGTTAGCGCTACCCGAGGATTCTTTCTACATAGCAGGGGGGGCAGTGCTGATGGTGTTGGTCCCAAACGGGGGTTCTGCGGGGCCACCACGGGGAAACTCGAGGATTGGTTTTACTCGTACTATCGCCCATCCGGTCGTGGCCTGAGACGAGATACACGCAGCTACTATCAGGGTGTCGACACACCGGGAGGTCTTGCTGGACTTGTTTTACCATTGTTGAAATGTCTTGTGCACCGGGATGCCGAGCCTGATCGGATTTCCCTAAGATAAGGGGTGATGATATTATATTTATCACTTCAGCTGATCGTGAGAGCTTGTGATGGGCTAAGTTGGGACACCCCTGCAGGGTTATGATCTTTCGAAAGCCGTGCCCGCGGTTATGTGGCAGATTGGAATTTGTTAATGTCCGGTTGTAGAAAACATGACAGAGGATCCGAAGTAAAACACACAACTGTGTGAGTAACCGTGACTGTCTCTTTTCACTTTCAGAAGAGAACACGGTGGGGTTATGTTTGACTCGTAGGTAGTTCAGGATCTTTAGCGATCACTACTAGTTTGCGACCGTTTGCGTAGATGCTCATCTTATTCTTGTACTTGTAAGTTAGCCACCATATTATGCTTAGCCACTGCTGCAACCTCACCACTTTACCTCTTCCTACCCATAAAGCTTTGCCAGTCTTGATACCCATGGTTATGGGATTGCTGAGTCCTCGTGGCTCACAGATACTACAACACCAGATGCAGGTTCAGCCGAGAATGATGCAAGAGTTGGTTCAAGTACTTCACTGGGAGCTCGATGAAGAGAATGGCCGTATGTGTGTGACGTGTTTCGACGATCAGTAGTGGTTTCTACTTGGGGCGATTCGGACCTGTGGATTAATGTTTTTGGTATCTTTCATTTGGATCTTTGCCCGTAGTCGGGTTGTGATGTTTGGATGATGATCTGCTTATGTAATGTATTGTGTGACGTGGCGAGTGTAAGCCAACTATCCTTTTGCAATTTCATCCCTATTTTTACATGAGTCGTGCAAAGATACCAAACTTGAGATCATTCTAGAATGGGCTTATACCTTTAAGTCGTGCCTCGACACGTAGGAGGTATAGTCCCATCCTGGGCATTACAAGTAGTTGTGACGCCCGAAGACCGACGCCCCAGAAGATTCCAGAAGTTCCGGGGTTTTCCCGCGTGTTTCAGTTTTGCTTGCTCTGTTTTTTTAATTGTGCACTGCATCATGTCATCATGCCATCATGTCATAAATCTTTTGCTTCTCAGCTAAATAAGTCGTGTGGACCTTCGGTCCATTTAAATCGAGGGAAGGATGACTTCTCTTTATAACATATCCTCCTAATATTTAGGGAGCTATAATAAAATTATTGCATTGCTTTGGAATCACCATAACCCACTTGCAATTTATTCCTGCCTCTTCTACTTCAAGTTTTTGACAAATATCTAATTCCCAAGGCAAAGTTATTTCCTTCTTTATTTCTATTCCAAATTCAAGTTGCATTTTTCTACTTCAGAAAAATGTTCAATATCTTCCTTTAAATATTATATCATGCCAAGACCACCTCCTCCAATTTTCATGTCTTACGGAAGTGCTTTGGTTGACCTAAAGATTTATGCAAGTTTGAGTTATTTCCGAACTTGCATAAATTTGTAGTCTCTAAAAGTTGCCCAAGCATTTTATTAAAATATCCCACAATTCCAGGTATCTAGGGATATTTTTATCTTAGCTAAAACCTTCTCCTAACTCCCTGATCTTTTTCCGAAACTCATGTTTTATTATTAAACAGAATATGAGTTTAAGTGGGGGAATACTGAGGGCCAACCAGGCCTATGTTTTTCCCATCCCCATCGCATGGCCCAAGGCACAGCCGGCCACTAGGCCTCCATAGGCCAACTCCAGCGCCCCTGCGAAACCCTAGGCCCCGGTCGACCACTCCTCCTGATTCCCTCGTCCTCCCCCATCGCTAGTTCCTGCACCGTCGGCAAACCAACTCGCTCGCCTCCCTCCACTTCCTCACCACGCGCGCTCGACCTCATCCTCATTTCCTTGGCCCCGCCGCCTCTCTCCCTCGTCCGGACGCCGCTCCGCCGCGCCGTCCTCCGCGCCGTGCCACGCCCCCTCCTCTGCTCCACCTCCGTCTGCATCATCGTCGACCCGCGTCTCGCCGCTGGAGCGCAGCCGCCGCTGCCTCCCCGCCGCCAGCAATGGCCACCGCACGGCCTCCTCCCCGAGCATGGCCCCGTATCTCCGCTGAAGCGTTGGCCGGCCAAAGCGCCATCTCCCGCTGCCCCGCCATGGCGCCGTGGCCCTGCCGGGCGTTGGTGACCCCGAGCCATCCAGCGCCGCGACCACCTCTCGTCTACAGCGGTCGCCCCACCAAGTCCACCGCCCGTCCTCCTGCGGACGTCGCCGGCCCCATCTCCCGCTAGTCATGGCCGCCGCCGCGAAGCTTCTATCCTTCGGCAGCAACAGCTGTAGGTCCGGCAGCCTCCTATCCCGCCGTGGCCATCCCCACGCGCATCTTGCTGGCGCCTTTGCTCGAGCTTGGCACAGCGTTGCCGGCGCTTGTGCTTTGCCCTGTTTGCCTTGCCGCTGCTCTTCTGGTTCTCGCTGACCTTCACGTCTCGCTGGAACTGCAATTACCACCAACACCCTCTGGATTCGGCAAGTTCACCGACGACCAAAGTGACGTGACGACAAGTACCACTACGACGCAACAAGTACCTCTACGGAAACATGAACATCTACGAAACGCGTACGACTACCGTCGCCGAAGACCTTCGACATGTACATCTACCACCGTCATGGAACCGCCAAGACGACAAGTACCTCTCCGAGATAACGAGAATGACTACATCTTCTACTGTCGACCTCGTAGACCCGTGGATGCGCCAAGTACCCCTTCGGTCCAGAACGCGGCAAGTACCACGACACGATAACGTGAACGGCTACAAAACGTGTACCACGACCCGCGAGTACCACCACTTCCTCTACGACCTCGAATCCTCCCCGAAACGAACGTTCCGAAGGTATAACCCCGAGACGATGACCCGTAGACTGGATGTGTTGTATGAGATGTATCGGATGTTTGCATCTTGTCCGTTGTGGCCCTCGTTTGCCTTGGCGGCAACCCGTGGGAACCCGGTGACGGGATCACCCCACCTATCATTCTTGTTCGACTCGCTCACGCCACCTTTCTTTTGCACCGGTCTCTCGACGAGTTCCGGAACCGATATGTTGCGTGGCATCATTTTCGGATTCGCCGTCGTGGCCCCTTTCTTTCCACCACGGTGACAAATACTTCATGTCTCTTCATGTTAACTTTTACTAAAAATTGCATAAAACTTGATCATGTCATCCGCATCATGTTAACAACATTAAAATGTGTGAATTGTTGTTTGCTTTAATAATTGCTAAATATGCACATGGGGTTTTTCCGGAATTATTGTTGTTATTTCAGGCCTCATTTAAAATGCCTAGATAGTGCAGTTTGACTTATGCTTCACCTCTTGCCATGTTTAATAAAAACATTTAACCTTGTCTTGTAAATAAACGAGAGTAAACTAAATAAATAAATGTGGTGTTTCGTCAATATGCAACTCGTTGCATATTGAGCTCCACTTAACTTGTAGTTTTGTTTGTGCACCTTGCCATGCCATGCATATTTAAACCGGACATGCATCATACTTGGATGTGCATCGTATGCCATGTTTATGCTTGTGTGTTTACCGTGTTGTTTGCTTCTTTCTGGTTGCTTCTCTTGTTAGCTTCGGTTCCGTTGCGGAGTTGTGAGGATTTGTTCGACTACTTCATGGACCCGTTTCTTCTTCCTTGCGGAATCCCAGGCAAGATGATCATACCCTTGGATACCTTTACTACCATTGCCATGCTTAGTTGTCTCGATGCTATCGTTATATGTCGCGCTACACATCATTTATGTCAGCCTCTCCTTGTTGCCATGAAACCTCTAACCTTTGACACCTTCCTAGCAAAACCATTGTTTGGCTTGTTACCCGCTTGCTCAGCCCCTCTTATGGCGTTGTTAGTTGCAGGTGAAGATGAAGATCGTTCCAGGAGGGAACTTGTTGTTGGAATATCACAATATGTTATATATATAATAACACACCTATATATTGGGCATGGGTGGAAGGCTTGGCCTTTTGCTCGGTGTTTTGTTCCACTCATGCCACCTTAGGCGCTGATAAACCGGCATTATGTTCCTTGATTTTGCGTTCCTTACATGGTTGGGTATATGGGGACCCCTTGACACTTCGTCTTTGAATAAAACTCCTCCAGCAAGGCCCAACATTGGTTTTAACTTGCCTCATAATAACAATTTAACTAATTATTTAATTGCATAGGGAGTTAGCGCTACCCAAGGATTATTTCTACATAGCAGGGGGGCCAGTGCTGATGGTGTTGCTCCCAAACGGGGGTTCTGCGGGGCCACCACGGGGAAACTCGAGGATTGGTTTACTCGTACTATCGCCCATCCGATCGTGGCTTGAGACAAGATACGCGCGGCTACTATGAGGGTGTAGACACACCGGGAGGTCTTGCTGGACTTGTTTTACCATTGTCGAAATGTCTTGTGCACCGGGATGCCGAGCCTGATCGGATTTCCCTAAGATAAGGGGTGATGATATTATATTTATCACTTCATCTGATCGTGAGAGCTTGTGATGGGCTAAGTTGGGACACCCCTGCAGGGTTATGATCTTTCGAAAGCCGTGCCCGCGGTTATGTGGCAGATTGGAATTTGTTAATGTTCGGTTGTAGAAAACATGACAGAGGATCCGAAGTAAAACACACAACTGTGTGAGTAACCGTGACTGTCTCTTTTCACTTTCAGAAGAGAACACGGTGGGGTTATGTTTGACTCGTAGGTAGTTCAGGATCTTTAGCGATCACTACTAGTTTGCGACCGTTTGCGTAGATGCTCATCTTATTCTTGTACTCGTAAGTTAGCCACCATATTATGCTTAGCCGCTGCTGCAACCTCACCACTTTACCTCTTCCTACCCATAAAGCTTTGCTAGTCTTGATACCCATGGTTATAGGCTTGCTGAGTCATCGTGGCTCATATATACTACAACACCAGATGCAGGTTCAGCCGAGAATGATGCAGGAGTTGGTTCAAGTACTTCACTGGGAGCTCGATGAAGAGTGTGGCCGTATGTGTGTGACGTGTTTCGACGATCAGTAGTGGTTTCTACTAGGGGCGATTCGGACCTGTGGCTTAATGTTTTTTGTATCTTTCATTTGGATCTTCGCCCGTAGTCGGGTTGTGACGTTTGGATGATGATCTGCTTATGTAATGTATTGTGTGATGTGGCGAGTGAAAGCCAACTATCCTTTTGCAATTTCATCCCTATTTTTACATGAGTCATGCAAAGATACCAAACTTGAGATCATTCCAGAATGGGCTTATACCTTTAAGTCGTACCTCGACACGTAGGAGGTATAGTCCCATCCTGGGCATTACAAGTAGTTGTGACGCCGGAAGACCGAAGCCCCAGAAGATTCCAGATGTTCCGGGGTTTTCCCGCGTGTTTTAGTTTTGCTTGCTCTGTTTTTTTAATTGTGCATTGCATCATGTCATCATGCCATCATGTCATAAATCTTTTGCTTCTCAGCTAAATAAGTCGTGTGGACCTTCGGTCCATTTAAATCGAGAGAAGGATGACTTCTCTTTATAACATATCCTCCTAATATTTAGGGAGCTATAATAAAATTATTCCATTGCTTTGGAATCACCATAACCCACTTGCAATTTATTCCTACCTCTTCTGGTTCAAGTTTTTGACAAATATCGAATTCCCAAGGCAAAGTTCTTTCCTTCTTTATTTCTATTCCTAATTCAAGTTGCATTTTTCTACTTCAGAAAAATGTTCAATATCTTCCTTTAAATATTAGATCATGCCAAGACCACCTCCTCCAATTTTCATGTCTTTCGGAAGTGCTTTGGTTGGCCTAAAGATTTATGCAAGTTTGAGTTATTTCCGAATTTGCATAAATTTGTAGTCTCTAAAAGTTGCCCAAGAATTTTATTAAAATATCCCACAATTCCAGGTTTCTAGGGATATTTTTATCTTAGCTAAAACCTTCTCCTAACTCCCTGATCTTTTTCCGAAACTCATGTTTTATTATTAAACAGAATATGAGTTTAAGTGGGGGAATACGGAGGGCCAACCAGGCCTCTGTTTTTTCCCATCTCCATCGAATGGCCCAAGGCCCAGCCGGCCACTAGGCCTCCATAGGCCAACTCCAGCGCCCCTGCGAAACCCTAGGCCCCGGTCGACCACTCCTCCTGATCCCCTCGTCCTCCCCCATCGCTCGTTCCCGCGCCATCGGCAGACCAACTCGCTCGCCTCCCTCCCCTTCCTGGCCACGCGCGCTCGACCTCATCCTCATTGCCTTGGCCCCGCCGCCTCTCTCCCTCGTCCGGTCGCCGCTCCTCCGCGCCGTCCTCCGCGCCGTGCCACGTCCCCTCCTCTGCTCCACCTCCGTCTGCATCATCGTCGACCCGCGTCTCGCCGCTGGAGCGCAGCCGCCGCCGCCTCCCCGCCGCCAACGACGGCCACCGCACGGCCTCCTCCCCGAGCATGGCCCCGTCTCCCCGCTGAAGCGTCGGCCGGCCAAAGCGCCATCTCCCGCTGCCCCGCCATGGCGCCGCAGCCCTGCCGGGCATTGGTGACCCCGAGCCATCCAGCGCCAAGACCACCTCTCCTCTACAGCCGTCGCCCCGCCAAGTCCAGCGCCCCTCCTCGTGCGGACGTCGCCGGCCCCATCTCCCTCTAGTCATGGCCGCCGCCGCGAAGCTTCTAGCCTCCGGCAGCAACGGCTGTAGGTCCGGCAGCCTCGTACCCCGCCGTGGCCATCCCCACGCGCATCTTGCTGGCGGCTTTGCTCGAGCTTGGCACAGCGTTGCCGGCGCTTGTGCTTTGCCCTGTTTGCGTTGCCGCTGCTCTTCTGGTTCTCGGTGACCTTCATGTCTCGCTGGAACCACAAGTACCACCAACGCCCTCTGGATTCGGCAAGTTCAACGACGACCACAGTGACGTGACGACAAGTACCACTACGACGCGACAAGTACCTCTACGAAAACATGAACATCTATGAAACTCGTACGACTACCGTCGCCGAAGACCTTCGACATGTACATCTACCACCGTCATGGAACCGCCAAGACGACAAGTACCTCTGCGAGATAACAAGAATGGCTACATCCTCTACCGTCGACCTCGGAGACCCGTGGATGCGCCAAGTACCCCTCCGGTCCGGAACGCGGCAAGTACCACGACACGATAACGTGAACGGCTACAAAACGTGTACCACGACCCACGAGTACCACTACTTTCTCTACGACCTCGAATCCTCCCCGAAACTAACGTTCCGAAGGTATAACCCCGAGACGATGACCCGTGGACAGCATGTGTTGTATGAGATGTATCGGATGTTTGCATCATGTCCGTTGTGGCCCTCGTTCGCCTTGGCGGCAACCCGTGGGAACCCGGTGATGGGATCACCCCACCTATCATTCTTGTTCGACTCGCTCACGCCACCTTTCTTTTGCACCGGTCTCTCGACGAGTTCCAAAATCGATATGTTGCGTGGCATCATTTTCGGATTCGCCGCTGTGGCCCCTTTCTTTCCACCACAGTGACAAATACTTCATATCTCTTCATGTTAAATTTTACTAAAAATTGCATAAAACTTGATCATGTCATCCGCATCATGTTAACAACATTAAAATGTGTGAATTGTTGTTTGCTTTAATAATTGCTAAATATGCACATGGGGTTTTTCCGGAATTATTGTTGTTATTTCGGGCCTCATTTAAAATGCCTAGATAGTGCAGTTTTGCTTATGCTTCACCTCTTGCCATGTTTAATAAAAACATTTAATCTTGTCTTGTAAATAAACGAGAGTCAACTAAATAAATAAAATGTGGTGTTTCGTCAATATGCAACTCGTTGCATATTGAGCTCCACTTAACTTGTAGTTTTGTTTGTGCACCTAGCCATGCCATGCATATTTAAACCGGACATGCATAATACTTGGATGTGCATCGTATGCCATGTTTATGCTTGTGTGTTTACTGTGTTGTTTGCTTCTTTCCGGTTGCTTCTCTAGTTAGCTTCGGTTACGTTGCAGAGTTGTGAGGATTTGTTCGACTACTTCATGGACCCGTTCTTCTTCCTTGCGGAATCCCAGGCAAGATGATCATACCCTTGGATACCTTTACTACCATTGCCATGCTTAGTTGTCTAGATGCTATCGTTATATGTCGCGCTACCCATCATTTATGTCAGCCTCTCCTTGTTGCCATGAAACCTCTAACCTTTGACACCTTCCTAGCAAAACCATTGTTTGGCTTGTTACCCGCTTGCTCATCCCCTCTTATAGCGTTGTTAGTTGCAGGTGAAGATGAAGATCGTTCCAGGAGGGAACTTGTTGTTGGAATATCACAATATGTTATATATATAATAACACACCTATATACTGGGCATGGGTGGAAGGCTTGGCCTTTGCTCGGTGTTTTGTTCCACTCATGCCACCTTAGGCACCGATAAACCGGCATTATTTTCCTTGATTTTGCGTTCCTTACACGGTTGGGTATATGGGGACCCCTTGACACTTCGTCTTTGAATAAAACTCCTCCAGCAAGGCCCAATATTGGTTTTAACTTGCCTCATAATAACAACTTAATTAATTAATTAATTGCATAGGGAGTTAGCGCTACCCAAGGATTCTTTCTACATAGCAGGGGGGCAGTGCTGATGGTGTTGGTCCCAAACGGGGGTTCTGCGAGGCCACCACGGGGAAACTCGAGGATTGGTTTTACTCGTACTATCGCTCATCCGGTCGTGGCCTGAGACGAGATACGCGCGGCTACTATCAGGGTGTCGACACACTGGGAGGTCTTGCTGGACTTGTTTTACCATTGTCGAAATGTCTTGTGCACCGGGATGCCGAGCCTGATCAGATTTCCCTAAGATAAGGGGTGATGATATTATATTTATCACTTTAGCTGATCGTGAGAGCTTGTGATGGGCTAACTTGGGACACCCCTGCAGGGTTATGATCTTTCGAAAGTCGTGCCCGCGGTTATGTGGCAGATTGGAATGTAGAAAACATGACAGAGGATCCGAAGTAAAACACACAACTGTGTGAGTAACCGTGACTGTCTCTTTTCACTTTCAGAAGAGAACACGGTGGGGTTATGTTTGACTCGTAGGTAGTTCAGGATCTTTAGCGATCACTACTAGTTTGCGACCGTTTGCGTAGATGCTCATCTTATTCTCGTACTTGTAAGTTAGCCACCATATTATGCTTAGCCGTTGCTGCAACCTCACCACTTTACCTCTTCCTACCCATAAACCTTTGCTAGTCTTGATACCCATGGTTATGGGATTGCTGAGTCCTCGTGGCTCACAGATACTACAACACCAGATGCAGGTTCAGCCGAGAATGATGCAGGAGTTGGTTCAAGTACTTCACTCGGAGCTCGATGAAGAGAGTGGCCGTATGTGTGTGACGTGTTTCGACGATCAGTAGTGGTTTCTAGTAGGGGCGATTCGGACATGTGGCGAGTGTATAATATCATTTGGGTCTTCGCCCGTAGTCGGGTTGTGATGTTTGGATGATGATCTGCTTATGTAATGTATTGTGTGACGTGGCGAGTGTATGCCAACTATCCTTTTGCAATTGCATCCCTATTTTTACATGAGTCGTGCAAAGATACCAAACTTGAGATCATTCCAGAATGGGCTTATACCTTTAAGTCGTGCCTCGACACGTAGGAGGTATAGTCCCATCCTGGGCATTACACATCTTCAGTCAATAACCAATAGCGGAACCTGGATGCTCATATTGGTTCGTATATATTCTACAAAGATCTTTATCTGTCAAACCGCATAACAACATATGTTGTTCCCTTTGTCATCGGTATGTTAATTCCCCGAGATTCGATCGTCGGTATCATCATACCTAGTTCAATCTTGTTACCGGCAAGTCTCTTTACTCGTTACATAATACATCATCTCGTGACTAACTCATTAGTCGTTTGCTTGCAAGGCTTATTATGATGTGTATTACCGAGAGGGCCCAAAGATACCTCTCCGACACTCGGAGTGACAAGTCGTATTCTCGATCTATGCCAACACCACAAACACCTTCGGAGACACCTGTAGAGCATATTTATAATCATCCAGTTATGTTGTGATGTTTGATAGCACACAAGGTGTTCCTCCGGTATTCGGGAGTTGCATAATCTCATAGTCATAGGAACATGTATAAGTCATGAAGAAAGCAATAGCAGTAAAACTAAATGATCAAGTTGCTAGGCTAACGGATGGGTCTTGTCCATCACATCATTCTCCTAATGATGTGATCCCGTTGATCAAATGACAACTCATGTCTATGGCTAGGAAACATAACCATCTTTGATCAATGAGCTAGTCTAGTAGAGGCATACTAGGGACACTCTTGTTTTTTCTATGTATTCACACATGTACTAAGTTTCCGGTTAATACAATTCTAGCATGAATAATAAACATTTATCATGATATAGGGAAATACAAATAACAACTTTATTATTGCCTCTAGGGCATATTTCCTTCAGTCTCCCAGTTGAACTAGAGTCAATAATACAGATTACATAGTAATGATTCTAACACCCATGGAGTCCTGGTGCTGATCATGTTTTGCTCGTGGAAGAGGCTTAGTCAATGGGTCTGCGACATTCAGATCCTTATGTATCTTGCAAATTTCTATATCTCCCTCCTTGACTTAATCGCGGATGGAATTGGAGCGTCTCTTGATGTGCTTGGTTCTCTTGAGAAACCTGGATTCCTCCGCCAAGGCTATTGCTCCAGTGTTGTCACAAAAGATTTTCATTGGACCCGATGCACTAGGTATTACACCTAGATCGGATATGAACTCCTTCATCCAGACTCCTTCATTTGCTGCTTCCGCGGCAGCTATGTACTCCGCTTCACACGTAGATCCCGCCATGACGCTCTGCTTGGAACTGCACCAACTGACAGCTCCACCGTTCAATAAAAATACATATCCGGTTTGTGACTTAGAGTCATCCGGATCAGCATCAAAGTTTGAATCAACATAACCATTTACGATGAGCTCTTGGTCACCTCCATAAACGAGAAACATATCCTTTGTCCTTTTCAGGTACTTCAGGATGTTCTTGACCGTTGTCCAGTGATCTACTCCTAGATTACTTTGGTACATCCCTGCTAAACTTATAGCAAGGCACACATCAGGCCTGGTACACAGCATTGCATACATGATAGATCCTATGGCTGAGCCATAGGGAATGACTTTCATTTTCTCTCTATCTTCTGCGGTGGTCGGACATTGAGTCTTACTCAACTTCACACCTTGTAACACAGGCAAGAACCCTTTCTTTGACTGATCCATTTTGAACTTCTTCAAAACTTTATCAAGGTATGTGCTTTGTGAAAGTCCAATTAAACGTCTTGATCTATCTCTATAGATCTTGATGCCTAATATATAAGCAACTTCACTGAGGTCTTTCATTTAAAAATTCTTATTCAAGTATCCTTTTATGCCATCTAGAAATTCTATATCATTTCCAATCAACAATATGTCATCTACATATAATATCAGAAATGCTACAGAGCTCCCACTCACTTTCTTATAAATACAGGCTTCTCCAAAAGTCTGTATAAAACCATATGCTTTGATCACCTCATCAAAGCGTATATTCCAACTCCGAGATGCTTGCACCAGTCCATATATGGATCGTTGGAGCTCGCACACTTTGTTAGCACCTTTAGGATCGACAAAACCTTCTGGTTGCATCATATACAACCCTTCTTTGAGGTATCCATTTAGGAATGTAGTTTTGACATCCATTTGCCAGATTTCATAATCATAAAATGCGGCAATTGCTAACATGATTTGGACAGACTTAAGCATCGCTACGGGTGAGAAAGTCTCATCGTAGTCAACTCCTTGAACTTGTTGAAAACCTTTCGCAACAAGTCGAGCTTTGTAGACAGTAACATTACTGTCAGCGTCGGTCTTCCTCTTGAAGATCCATTTATTTTCAATGGCTTGCCGATCATCGGGCAAGTCAACCAAAGTCCATACTTTGTTCTCATGCATGGATCCCATCTCAGATTTCATGGCCTCAAGCCATTTTGTGGAATCTTGGCTCATCATCGCTTCCTCATAGTTCGTAGGTTCATCATGGTCTAATAACATGACTTCCAGAACTGGGTTGTCGTACCACTCTGGAGCGGAACGTACTCTGGTTGACCTATGAAGTTCAGTAGTAACTTGATCCGAAGTTTCATGATCATCATCATTAGCTTCCTCGCTATCTGGTGTAGGAATCACTGGAACTAGTTTCTGTGATGTTCTACTTTCCAATTCGGGAGAAAGTACAATTACCTCATCAAGTTCTACTTTCCTCCCACTCACTTCTTTCGAGAAAAACTCCTTCTCTAGAAAGGATCCACTCTTAGCAACGAATATCTTGCCTTCGGATCTGTGATAGAAGGTGTACCCAACAGTTTCCTTTGGGTATCCTATGAAGACACATTTCTCCGACTTGGGTTCGAGCTTATCAGGTTGAAGTTTCTTCACATAAGCATCGCAGCCCCAAACTTTAAGAAACGACAACTTTGGTTTCTTGCCAAACCATAGTTCATAAGGCGTCGTCTCAACAGATTTAGATGGTGCCCTATTTAACGTGAATGCAGCTGTCTCTAAAGCATAACCCCAAAACGATAGTGGTAAATCAATAAGAGACAGCATAGATCGCACCATATCTAATAAAGTACGATTACGACATTCAGATACGCCATTACGCTGTGGTGTTCCGGGCGGCATGAGTAGTGAAACTATTCCACATTGTTTCAAATGAAGACCAAACTCGTAACTCAAATATTCGCCTCCACGATCAGATTGTAGAAACTTTATTTTCTTGTTACGATGATTCTCTACTTCACTCTAAAATTCTTTGAACTTTTCAAATATTTCAAACTTGTGTTTCATCAAGTAGATATACCCATATCTGCTCAAATCATCAGCGAAGGTTAGAAAATAACGTTACCCTCCGCGAGCCTCAACACTCATCGATCCACATACATCAGTATGTATGATTTCCAATAAATCAGTTGCTCGCTCCATTGGTCCTGAGAACAGAGTCTTAGTCATCTTGCCCATGAGGCATGGTTCGCAAGCACCAAGTGATTCATAATCAAGTGATTCCAAAAGTCCATCAGTATGGACTTTCTTCATGCGCTTTACACCAATATGACATAAACGGCAGTGCCACAAATAAGTTGCACTATCATTATCAATCTTGCATCTTTTGGCTTCAATATTATGAATATGTGTATCACTACGATCGAGATCTAACAAGAATAGACCACTCATCAAGGGTGCAGGAACATAAAAGATATTACTCATATAAATAAAACAATCGTTATTCTATGATTTAAATGAATAACCATTTCGCAACAAACAAGATCCAGATATAATGTTCATGCTCAACGCTGGCACCAAATAACAATTTATTTAGGTCTAATACTAATCCCGGTGGTAGATGTAGAGGTAGCGTGCCGACGGCGATCACATCGACTTTGGAACCATTTCCCACGTGCATCGTCCCCTCGTCCTTAGCTAATCATTGTTTAATCCATAGCCCCTGTTTCGAGTTACAAATATTAGCAACCAAACCAGTATGAAATACCCAGGTGCTACTACGAGCATTAGTAAGGTACACATCAATAACATGTATATCAAATATACCTTTGTTCACTTTGCCATCCTTCTTATCCGCCAAATACTTGGGGCAGTTCCGCTTCCAGTGTCCAGTCCCTTTGCAGTAGAAGCACTCAGTTTCAGGCTTGGCTCCAGACTTGGGTTTCTTCGTGGGAGTAGCAACTGTCTTGCTATTCTTCTTGAAGTTCCCTTTCTTTCCCTTGCCCTTTTTCTTGAAACTAGTGGTCTTGTTAACCGTCAACACTTGATGCTCCTTTTTGATTTCTACCTCCGCAGCTTTGAGCATAGCGAAGAGCTCGGGAATTGTCTTTTGCATCCCTTGCATGTTATAGTTCATCACGAAGCCTTTATAGCTTGGTGGCAGTGATAGAAGAACTCTATCAATAACACTATCTTCATCAACTTTGCAACCAAGTTGAGTCATATGATTATAGTACCCAGACATTCTGAGCAAGTGTTCACTGATAGAACTGTTCTCCTCCATCTTGCAGCTATAGAACATATTGGAGACTTCATATCTCTCAATTCGGGCATTTGCTTGAAATATTAACTTCAACTCTTGGAACATCTCATATGCTCCATGATGTTCAAAACGTCGTTGAAGTCCCGATTCTAAGCCGTAAAGCATGGCACACTGAACTATCGAATAGTCATCAGACCGCGTCTGCCAGACGTTTAAGGCGTCTACATTAGCAGGAGGGGGCTTGTCACCTAGCGGTGCTTCAAGGACATAATTCTTCTGTGCGGCAATGAGGATAATCCTCAAGTTACGGACCCAGTCCATGTAGTTGCTACCATCATCTTTAAACTTAGCTTTCTCTAGGAACGCATTAAAATTCAAGGGAACGGTAGCATGGGCCATTAATCTACAACAACATAGATATGCAAAAACTATCAGGACTAAGTTCATGATAAATTAATGTTCAATTAATCATATTACTAAAGAACTCCCACTTAGATAGACATCCCTCTAGTCATCTAAATGATCACGTGATCCAAATCAACTAAACCATGTCTGATCATCACGTGAGATGGAGTAGTTTTCAATGGTGAACATCTTATGTTGATCATATCTACTATATGATTCACGCTCGACCTTTTGGTCTCTAGTGTTTCGAGGCCATGTCTGTACATCCTCGGCTCGTCAAGTTTAACCCGAGTATTCTGCATGTCCAAAATTGTCTTACACCCGTTGTATTTGAACGTAGAGCTTATCACACCCGATCATCACGTGGTGTCTCGGCACGACGAACTTTCGCAACGGTGCATACTCAGGGAGAACAATTGTACCTTGAAATTTTGTAAGGGATCATCTTATAATGCTACCGTCGTTCTAAGCAAAATAAGAAGCCTAATAAGATAAACATCACATGCAATCAAAATATGTGACATGATATGGCCATTATCATCTTGTGCTTTTGATCTCCATCTCCAAAGCATCGTCATGATCTCCATCGTCACCGGCTAAACACCATGATCTTCATCGCAACGTCGTGGTCGTCTCGCCAACTATTGCTACTACTACTATCGCTAACTCATAGTGATAAAGTAAAGCAATTACATGGCCTTCACAATTCATACAATAAAGTGACAACCATAAGGCTCCTGTTGGTTGTCGATAACTTTACAAAACATGATTATCTCATAGAATAACGTATAACTCATCACGTCTTGACCATATCACATCTCAACGTGCCCTGCAAAAGCAAGTTAGACGTCCTCTACTTTGTTGTTGCAAGTTTTACGTGGCTGCTACAGGCTTAGCAAGAATCGTTCTTACGTACGCATGCAAAACCACAACGATTTTTTATCAAGTGTGTTGTTTTAACCTTCACAAGGACCAGGCGTAGCCACACTCGATTCAACTAAAGTGAGAGAGACAGACACCCGCCAGTCACCTTTAAGCAACGAGTGCTCGTAACGGTGAAACCAGTCTCGCATAAGCGTACGCGTAATGTCGGTCTGGGCCGCTTCATCTCACAATACCGTCGAATCAAAGTATGACATGCTGGTAAGCAGTATGACTATTATCGCCCACAACTCATCGTGTTCAACTCGTGCATATCATCTACACATAGACCTGGCTCATGATGCCACTGTTGGGGAACGTAGTATTTCAAAAAGAATCCTACGATCACGCAAGATCTATCTACTAGAAGCATAGCAACGAGAGGGGAGAGTGTGTATACGTACCCTCGTAGACCAAAAACGGAAGCGTCTAGTGACGCGGTTGATGTAGTCGAACGTCTTCGTGATCCAACCGATCCATGCACCGAACGTACGGCACCTCCGCGTTCAGCACACGTTCAGCGCAATGAAGTCCCACGAGCTCTTGATCCAGTTGAGCTTCACGGGAGAGTTTCGTCAGCACGACGGCGTGGTGACGGAGATGATGAAGTTACCGGCGCAGGGCTTCCCCTAAGCACTGCAACGATATGATCGAGGTGTGTTTCTGTGGAGGGGGCACCACACATGGCTAAAACAATGTTGCTTGTGTGTTCTAGGGTGCCCCTTGCCCCTATATATAAAGGAGCAAGGGGGAGGGCCGGTGTAATGCCCCAGATGTAACACTTCCCAAATATGGCAATATATGAAACTTTGGCTTCATCAATTCCATTTCGGGCTCTTCTTTCATTTCGGGTTCTTCGTTTTGTCGTGTGCATGTGTGCATTTCATCCATGTCATGTTGTCATGTGCATTGCATTGCATTTGTGTTGTCAATTGCACCCGGTCCCACTCGTCTCTTCCTGTTGTCCGTTTCGAGTTCCGACACTCACACACGTGCCCGTGGCATCCCCGACTCCTTCTTTCATGTGTGGCCTTGTATCGTTCCTGGAATGACGTGAGTCTTGTCGTGCGTTGTTGTTTTGGTACGTGTAGGCCGCATGTCAAGTTTCGTCGCGTTTGGAGTTCATTTGGTACTCCAACGGTTAACCTAGTGGGCTAAAAGAACCTCTTCTTTAAGGCCCAAGACCCCCTCCACAACAGCCCATTAACCCAGCACAACCCTTCCCATCATCTCGGTCGTCGAATCGTGATCGTGTGGCCGAAAATCGCTCCCCATTTGGAGTCTCCTAGCTCCCTATGCCTATAAAAACATCCACACCCCTCCATTTTCGCAGATGAAACCCTAGCAACTCCTCCCCGCAGCCGCCGGACACATCCCCGCCGGCCGGACATGTCCGACTAGCCCCGCCGCGCCACGTGTCAGCTCCCCGTTGGGCGAGCCGTCGCGCCCACTTCCCCGCCGCCGACCGGGCTCGCAAGCCCGAGGCCGGCCCGCCCTGGGCCGCGCCGGGCCTCTCCGCCCCTGACCGCCTCCGAGCGCGCCCGCAGCTCGCTCCGTTCGCCGCCGCCGCGGAGCACCTCGCCGGCGCCGGCCAACCTCCATCGCACCGCCCGACGCCGGCCGCCGACCGCCGCCGCCCTGCGGACCTCCGCCCTCCCGCCGGCCTCGCCGCCGCGCCCCGCGGCCACTTCCGCCACCGCACCCGCCGGCCGGCCTCGCCACCCCGGCCTCGCCCCGCCGGCTGCCTCTCCGCTCCGGCCGCCGTCGATCCACCGCGCCTCGGCCGATCCGATCCGCCGCTGCAACCCTAACGGGTTCGATCGGATCCGCCCGACCCGATCCGCACTGTACGACCCGATCCGCTTGAACTTGTTGCCTTTTTTTCTCTAAGTCATTTTTAAACTTGTTGTCTGATGGCATCTTTGCATGGCTGTATCTTTTATTGTGCTTGTCCAAATTGTGCATATGATATATCAAAATGACCGTGGTGATGTGCTCTACGTTTTGTTCCATTGTGTCATGCTTGTTTGAGTTCATCTAGAGGTCCTAATCTCCGTTGCAAGAATGCTACTTGTTATAAACTGCTGCTACTTGTTATTTTCATGCCATGTTTGAGATGTGATAACTTGGTGCATGTTTATCCAAATGAAGCAAATGATATGTCAAAATGTTCATAGTGAGATGCTCTACATGATGGTTGTTGTAGCATGCATGTTAGGGTTCATATTGCCATGTTAATCTCTGTTGCAAAAGTGCATGTGGCTGTTAAGTTTTGTAACATGTTATGAGATGCTGATTTAAAGTGCTCGTTGCTATTGATGTGTTTGTCCCCATGTCACATGTTAATATGTTTTAGAATCTCCATCATGTGGTCTTTGCTGTGGTGCAAACCATTTTCCATGATATGCCCTGAGGTGACTTAAACATGCTTGCAAACATGCCATGCCAACTTAACTGTTTTATACTTAGTGAAATTTCTGCTAAGTCTGGAATCTGTCATATCCTGATGCTATGTTTGCTTGATGCCCTAGACAAACCCATGATTGTTTTGGAGTGGCCAATGATTATTCCTTGTTGTACATGTTGTTGTATATCCATACATGCCCTCACTTGCTCATATAGGTTGCTGTAGCTTATTTATTTCTTGCTCCCAAGTTGCTATAAATTATAACTGTCAGGTTTTTAACGTCATGATCAATTTGGCGTAGCTTGTTGCTATTGATCCATGCCTCCTATGGAGTTGCTCCAGTGAAGTTGTTTGCTTTAGGATATGTATACTTCATGTCCATGCTTATTTTCATGATGTTTGGGTGTTGTAGAGTATATATTTCTTGCTCCAAAGTTGCTATGTGGCTGTTAATTTCAGCTTTGCATTGTATCTTGTTTCGAGTGTATGTGTTGAACCGTTGCTCCGTTTTGAGCGTGCCCTATATGAAACTTGTGTGATTTTTCATGTAGAATCATAATATCAAGTTGTTAACATGTTTGGAGTGTGTTTGCTTGATGTTTGGGTGCATCTTGCACCGTTGCCATGCTTGTCTTGTTTTGCTCATATCTTCTAGACCGTAGCTCCGAATTAAACAAACTTTATATGAAACTTGACTAGAATTTCGTGTAGATCATCTTGGTGCATGTTAACTTGCTGTTTAACTACTTTAACTTAAGGTTTGTTCAGATCTGGACCATTTTCATTATATGCATATGAGGACTTACCGGATTCGCTATATGTGGATTCCGGCCTCATTTGAACTTGTTGTCTTGTGTTGTTCTTGTGTGCTTCATCCCTTGACTTGTATTGCATCATAAGTGCATCATACTTGCATCATGTTGATTGTGCATTGCACCTTGTTTGATTTCATGCCTCGTTGTGTTCTTGTGTTGAGTAGAGCCGGAAGCCGAGACCGAGAACGAGGTTACTACCGAGGTTGAGTACGAGGAGCCATCGTACGATCCCATCGACGACTCGACAGGCAAGATGACCTGACCCAGATATCATTACTATCTTTGCCTATTGCTATAAGTCTCGCTCTTTAGCTTATTGCCTCGATGCCCATGTTTTTTTGTCAGCCTCCTATTGTAACCATGAATCTGTCTAACCACCCAACCTAGCAAACCTTTGTTTGGCTACGTAAGCTTCGCTCAGCCCCTCTTATAGCATTGCTAGTTGCAGGAGAATGTTTGAAGATTCTTGCTTCATGTTGAAGATATTGTTGGGATATCACACTATATAAACTCTTAAACTAAATCATCTATATATTGGTAATGGGTGGAAGGCTAAGCCTCTTGCTTGGTGATTCGTTCCACTCATGCCACCCTAGGAACTGTATAAAGCGGTGTTATGTTCCTTGATTATGCGTTCCTCACACGGTTGGGGTTATGGGACTCCCTCAATAAACCGCTTGCCGCTAAGGCTTTTCCAGCAAGTCCCAACATTGGTACTACATTTGCCTAATCAACTAAAAACTTGCATCGAGAGTTATAAACCCTCTTATTAATCAACAACCCGGGCCAGTGCTCCACATGAGTGTTGGTCCAAACTGGGGAGTCTGTCGAGGAAACTCAAGGCCTGGTAAAAACCTGTAGAATCGCCCATCCGGTCGTGGCCTGAGACGAGATACGCGCGGCAACTATCAGGGTGTCAGCACGCCGGGAGGATTTGCTGGATTAGTCTTACCTTAGTCGGAGTATCTTGAGCACGGGATTCCGAGAATACTCGGGCCTTCCCACCTTGGAGTTGCGACTCCGCGGAACGTGAGCTTGTAATGGGCTAAGTTGGGACACCCCTGCAGGGTTTTGAACTTTCGAAAGCCGTGCCCGCGGTTATGTGGCAGATGGGAATTTGTTAATATCCGGTTGTAGAAAACTTGACACCATGTTCAGAACACACTACCAGCGTGAGTAACCGTGACGGTCATTTTCCGAAAGGGGTTCGGAAAGTGAACACGGTGGGGTTATGATTGACGTGCTTAGATAGGATCACTTCGTGATCACTTTGACGCTCGTGGCACTTCTCTTCTCGCTCTAAACACGTAAGCTAGTGCTAGTGCAGCTGCAACCTTTTATTGTTCTTCAGCCTTGTTCCACACCCAAGGCTTAGATAGTTTTGCTACCCGGGAACGGGATTGCTGAGTCCTCCGTGGCTCACAGATTCTACACCACACCTGATGCAGGTACTCAGGTGACGGCACGAAGCTGTACTGGGAGTTCGATGAAGAACGTAGTCGATACTATGTGCACTATCCCGATGATCAGTAGTGGTTTCTACTAGGGGCGATTCGGACCTTGTGGCTTTATGTATTTGGTATCTTTCATTTGGATCTTCGTCCGTAGTCGGACTGTGATGTTATTTGGATGATGATTTGCTTATGTAATGTATTGTGTGACGTGGCGAGTGTAAGCCAACTATCCTTTTGCAATTTCATCCCTATTTTTACATGAGTCATGCAAAGATACCATACTTGAGATCATTCTAGTATGGGCTTATACCTTTAAGTCGTGCCTCGACACGTAGGAGGTATAATCCCATACTGGGCATTACAGCCGGCAGGCCCTAGGGGCGTGCCATAGAGGGAGCAATCCTACTCCTAGTAGGAGTAGGACTCCCCTTTCCTACTCCTACTAGGAGTGGGAAAGGAAGGAAGAAGAGAAGAAGGAAGGAGAGGGACGCCTCCCCCCCCCCCACTCCTAGTCCAATTAGGATTCCTTTGGAGGGGCGCGGCCAGCCCCTATAGGATGCCTCTCACTTTCCTTCATGGCCCACTATGGCCCAATACTCCCCCGGGGGGTTCCGGTAACCCCTCTGACACTCCGGTTTTCTCCGAAATCACCCGGATCACTTCTGGTGTCCGGATATAGTCGTCCAATATATCAATCTTTATGTATCGGACATTCCGAGACTCCTCGTCATGTCTGTAATCTCATCCGGGACTCCGAACTACCTTCGGTACATCAAAACTCATAAACTCATAATATCGATCGTCATCAAACGTTAAGCGTGCGGACCCTATGGGTTCGAGAACTATGTAGACATGACCGAGACTCATCTCCGGTCAATAACCAATAGTGGAACCTGGATGCTCATATTGGTTCCTACATATTCTACGAAAATCTTTATCGGTCAAACCGCATAACAACATACGTTATTCCCTTTGTCATCGGTATGTTACTTGCCCGAGATTCGATCGTCGGTATCATCATACCTAGTTCAATCCCGTTACCGACAAGTCTCTTTACTTGTTCCGTAATACATCATCTTGTGACTAACTCATTAGTCGTTTGCTTGCAAGGCTTATTATGATGTGTATTACCGAGAGGGCCCAGAGATACCTCTCCGATACTCGGAGTGACAAATCCTATTCTCGATCTATGCCAACACCACAAACACCTTCGGAGACACCTGTAGAGCATATTTATAATCACCCAATTACGTTGTGATGTTTGATAGCACACAAGGTGTTCCTCTGGTATTCGGGAGTTGCATAATCTCATAGTCATAGGAACATGTATAAGCCATGAAGAAAGCAATAGCAGTAAAACTATATGATCAAGTTGCTAGGCTAACGGATGGGTCTTGTCCATCACATCATTCTCCTAATGATGTGATCCCGTTGATCAAATGACAACTCATGTCTATGGCTAGGAAACATAACCATCTTTGATCAATGAGCTAGTCTAGTAGAGGCATACTAGGGACACTCTTGTTTTGTCTATGTATTCACACATGTACTAAGTTTCCAATTAATACAATTCTAGCATGAATAATAAACATTTATCATGATATAAGGAAATACAAATAACAACTTTATTGTTGCCTCTAGGGCATATTTCCTTCATAACTCTCCGCACATGTTTCGTCTGTTCGAGTCGGATGTCCAGATTGCCTGGCTCCCCAAGAATTGCCTTGTTTCTCAAAGCATATAATGCGGAGCACTTCTCGACCACTGGTCGGGGAGGTAGAAGCCGATGGTCGGTTAAGACAACATTCTTTTAAAACAAAAACAAGAATGCAGATCGAGCCAGGTCAACATAAAGTACATATATACATAGAATTGACTGAACTACTCATTCTCGACATTGTCTGTCAATTGTTCTAAGGCACAGTCCTTCTGCGAATAATGAGCGGCTTGCATTACTTCCTCCTTCACTAAGCTTAGTGGTATATCTTGACCGTCAGGGCCTACGAGACCAATCCGGGCCATATGCACCGGGTCTAGCTTGGTGAAGCAGGTCTTTACCATCGCCCACGCCTCGCGCGCTCCTTCTCGGCAAGCCGAGATCTTCCACAACTCAAACCTTCGCCGAGCCCCTTCAAAGCGACTGTCTAGTTCGGCCAAATTGTCCAGCGGCGTGTTCGATGGCCATAATGCCTTTGCCATGCTCTTCATGGCTTTCCGGGCTCTTTCATAGGTGTCCGACGGTTCCTTTAGAAGGTTCCTGTCATAAGTGACCGCCTCTTCCTCAGGTCGCCCAGTAAGGAGACCTAACAAGAAGGTGTCGCCCATCATCACCAACAGCATCAATGACATATGTCAAGCAACACAGTATGATTAAATACTTGCTGAATATACCACCTTTCAGCTTTTGGTTTTCACCCATGGTTTGTGCCAGCTGAGCTCACAAGCTTTTAATTTCTTCAGCTTGCCACTGATTTTCGGCCTTGAGCTCGTTTTTCTCCTCATGACTTCGATTCAACACTCGTTTGCCAGCTTCTAGCTCCTTTTTCAATTCGCGCATGGTCTCTGTGGTTGCATGCAGAACAAGGTGTTACTACATACATACACCACGCATCCTTTTTAAGGAACATTTTTTCTATATACCGGACAAATCATTGGTGTCTTTTCGAGCCGCATCCCGTTCGGCCTTGGCTTCAATCAATTGCGCCCAGTTCGCCATAAGGTCCTCAATCATCTTTTTGCTTCGCTCTCTTGCGGCCTACGTATATAATATCACTAGCAAGCCTTAACCCAGCTGTCCTACCCAAATTAAGGCTTGGGGCTGGTAGGATAGGGAACATGCTTAGTTTTTAAGCTACTTTCATTGCGCACCTGTGTTCTGGTGACAAACAGTTTGGCAATCCCTTCAAGACCCGCCCAGGCCGCCCCAAGATACGCGTCCACCGAATTAAAGGCATTAAAATATTGATTGGGCAAGGTATCCTGGCGTAGGGCCTCCTTCCGAGGACAATGATTCATCACACTCTCGACTTCATAGTTGGTAACCGAAACATCATCAAAATCCACTAGAGGAGGGATGTCGGTCGTCTGTTTGGGAGAAGCTTTGACTCGTGCCGAAGACCTGGGGCCGAAGTTGGGGTTCAGTACACCCGGAGAATCTTTGGATTGGCGCAGGGGCGTCCTTCTTCTGCAAGAAATTTAAACAAAGTGTTATGTAAAAGGGGTGCGAAAAGTGCCCATCACTGCAATTACATTGTGCATCACCTCTGGGTCGAGGAGATAGGCGCTTCTGCTTTGGCGAAAGCCTTCCTCTTCGATCTCCTATTGGGGGGCGGAGCTGAAGCAATCCGGAATCCTCCCTGTGTGGATTGACGCGTAGAACGGCGACCCTTGGGAGCAGAAGTCAGCATGCTGGGAATAGCACGTTTTGTGCATCCTGTTCGGGAGGGGATCTTCTTATCACTTACTCTCGAAGAAGGAAGAATCCCAGGATGGTCAGCTATCACAGCAACTTTGGCGCGATCAAGGCCCTCCTGATAAAATACCACGTCTTCAAAGACGATTGATGTCTCTAGGTCATCATGATACTCTAGATCGTCATCACGCGAATGGTCCTCTGGTTGAGGAGGAGGAGATTTAATTATTTCAACTTGACGCCTCCAGCCCTGTTCGAACATAACTAGTTAGAACCGGGACATAATCTGGATACTTGAGTCAATAGGTTATGGCCTACCCAGTCCGCCGGATTATATCTGGAGCACCCTTCTCGGATGCTCATTCGTGCAAAGTCCGCTTGCTCTCCCTTGAAGAGGCCGGCCAGTATTTTTGCCAAAGCAGCCTTATTATTCGGCCCTTGGCACTGGTAGTGGGTCACGTCGTTGGTGCCATTATAACACCATAGGGGATGGCCCCTTTGCTGGAGAGGTTGCATGCATCAGGTGATGGCGATGGCCATTACCTCAATCATGGTCAGCTTACTGTTGGTCAACATCCTTACCTTGGCTGACAGCACGTGCACTTCTTCACTGTCCTGATGTGAAGGGCCTCCGGGCCGTGAGTTGTACCGCTTTATTGGCGGATCATTTGAGTATTTGGACAACCCTTGTTGCACTGGATCGGTGAGGGGCGTCTTCAATATAAAACCGTTTCGAGGCCCACTCCTCGGGATCCTCCCGAGGGGTGCCGATTGGGTACCCAATCTCAGCTATCCGCCATACTTTGGCGCCGCTCACCTCGAATATAGATCCCCCTCGGTGGCGTGGGACCATGGAGAAGTACTTCCTCCACAAATCAAAGTGGGCCTCCGATACGTCCATTTTGCATCCTGATTTTATATTGATATTTATTGCATTATGGGTTATTATTACACATTATATCACAATACTTTTGCCTTTTCTCTTTTACTCCCTCTATCCCATAATATAAGAACGTTTTTTGTACTAGTGTAGTGTCAAAAACGTTCTTATATTATGGGACGGAGGGAGTATTTTACAAGGTTTACATGAAGAGGGAGAATGCCGGCAGCTGGAATTCTCGACAGAAAAATGAGAAAATATTAGAGACCTAATCTGCGCAACTCCAAAAGTCCTGAATCTTCACGGAGAATATTTTTGGAGTATATAAAAAATATTGGACGAAGAAAGCACTAGAGGGGAGCCACCAGCCAGCCACAAGGGTGGAGGGCGTGCCCTACCCCCTGGGCGCGCCCCCGCCCTTGTGGACCCCCTGGCACGCCTCCGACTCCCATATTTTGCTATATCACGTGTTTTCACTTGGAAAAAATCATAAGGAGGTTTTCGGGAAGAAGCGCCGTCGTCTCGGGGCGAAACCAATCTAGGGCTCCGTGTAATGCCCCGGATGTAATATTTTCCCTTTTGGGCATATAATATATCTCTGGCTTCATCAATTCCATTCCGGGTTCTTTGTATTTCGGGTTTTTGTCGTTTTGTTGTGTGCGTGTGTGGCATTCATTCATATCATATAGTCATGTGCATCGCATTGCATTTGTGTTGTCGTTTGCATCCGGTTCCACGTGTTCATTCCCGTTGTCCGTTTCACGTTCCGGAGCTCCCTTACGTGTCTGTGGCGTCCCGTAGGCCTACTTTGGTGTTTGGCCGTGTAACGTTTCCGATTTGGCGCGAGACTTGTCGTGTGTTGTTGTTTTGGTGTGAGTAACCCGCCTGTCAAATCTCGTCGCGTTTCGAGTCTGTTTGCTACCCCAACAGTTATTCTCGTGGGCTCAAAGTGCCTCCACTTTGAGGCCCAAGACACCCCTCCAACAGCCCACCAACCACTCCTAGCCACTTCTATCATCTAGGCCATCCAAATCTGATCATGTGGCCGAAAACCGCACTCCATTTGGGCAACCCTAGCTCCTTGTGCCTATATATTTGTCCACTCCCCCAAATTTTGCCCCAAATTAAGGAAACCCTAGCTCCCCTAGCCACTTCTCTTCCACCTCCAGCCACCTCGCCGGAGTTTCGCCGGAATCCCGCCGGAAGTTCGCTGGAATACCACCACCTCGCCGGAAAAGCATCTTCTCCACCTTCCTCTCACCGTGCCGCCGTCCCACGCACTCTGGCCAGCCGCCGGAGCCACCTCGCGGGCCCTTGCCTCCTCCTCCCGGCGACCAGCGCCAGCTCCTTCCTCTCCCGTCGACGAGCTTCCTCGGGAGCTCGGGGATCCCGCCGACACCCCGCTGGATCCCGATCCAGAGTCAACGCCGCTTTCCCGATCGCCGCCTGAGCTTCCTTCACCCGAGCCCCAGATCCTCGTCGTCCCGCGCCGGCTGGCCCAAGGCCGCTTCTTCCCCCGCGTCGCCAGGCCATGCTAGCACCGACCGATCCGCCGCACCCCTCCCTGGGCCTCCACTCCTTAGCGCCGCAGGCCCAGCAGCCGGCCTCCACCGCCCCGCGCGTGGGCCTTTAGCCGCTCCGCCAGGCCGCCTCCACTCCGCGCCGAGGGCCTCCTCCAGCCGCCCCGAGATCTACATCATCGAGCCGCTCGGGCCTTCCTCGTTTCCCGCCGGCCCAAGAACCCTCCTGGGCCCGAGGTTCCCCAGCGCTTCTCCACCGCCGAACGCCAGGCCGGCCCTTCTTCGCTTCGCCAGATCCGCGGGGCCTGACGGCCCGATCCGCCGGGTTGACCGCGGCCCGCTTCTCCGCCGCGTGCCGCCAGATCCGCCGGGCCGCCGGCCCGTCTCCACCGATCCGCTTCATTTTTTCCCCAGATCTGGAGGTTGCTCTCTCTCTCACTAAGTCCCTGTGATTATTTGCTTGTCTGATGCATATTTCAAACTATGATAACTTTGTGTGTGTTGATCCGTTTTGCGCAAATGACATGTCCAGACGTTCGTGGTGACTAGCACTACGTTTCATTCCATTGTGCCATGCATGTTTGAGATCATCTAGATGCTTATTTTTCTGTTGCAAGAGTGCATCCCGTTATAAACTGCTGCTATGTGTTGTTTTTATGCCATCTTTGCATAGTGATATCTTTTAGCTCGTTTATCCGAATGATGCAAATGACATGTCCACGTGTTCGTCTTGCCATGCTCTACATGTTGCTTGTGTTAGGTTGCATGATAGATTTAATCTTGCCATGTTTATCTTCGTTGCAAAGTGCTATGTGGCTGTTTAGTTATTTAACTTGTTATGAAATGACATCTTGTTGAGCTCATTGCTATCGTTGTGTTTATCTCCTTGATGCATGCTTGTATGTTTCGGAATCACCATCATGTGTACTTTGATGTGGTGCTTACCACTTGCCATGTTTAGTTTCGAGGTGACTTAAACTTGCTCTTATAGATGCCATGATGAAACTGCTGTTTTAACACTTAGTGAAATTTCACTAAGTCTGGAATCTGTAATGTTCCGATGCCATGTTTGCGTGCTGTTCTAGGACAAACCATGATAGTTTTGGAGTGTCTCTTGATGGTTCCTTGTAGTATATATTGTTGGCTGTCCATTCATGTTCTCACATGCTTATTTAAGTGGTTGTAGCATATTTAACTTTTGCTCCAAAGTTTCAATAAAATTCTGCTGTCAGGATTTTGTTGTCAAGTTCAATATGTCCAAGCTTGTTGCTATTGATCCGTGGCTCCTTTGGGGGTGCACCTTTGGACTTATTTGCTGTAGGATATGTCTAGTTTATGTTCATGCTCTTTTCCATGGTGTTTGAGTGCTGTAGCTTATTTATCTAGTGCTCCGAAGTTGCTATGTTGCTGTAATTTTCAGCTTTCGCATGTTTCTTGTTTCGGGCATAACTTTTAGTCCGTAGCTCCGATTGCAGCAAATCTTATATTAAACTTGATTGATTTTCCGTGTAGATTCATAATATCCTATTGTTATCATGTTTTGAAGCTTTTGCTGGAATGCTTATTTTCCGTGCTCCGTGTGCTTCCTTAGTGCATCCATCATGCATCCATCATTTTTGTGTGCGCATTGCATCTTGTTGATTCGTGCCTTGTGTGATTGTAATGTTTAGAGCCGGAAGCTGAGACCGAGTATGAGTACGAGAACGAGGATACCACCGAGCTTGTGAACGAGGACCCTTCTTAAGATCCGAATGACAACTTTTCAGGCAAGATGACCGAACCCGGATACCCTTACTATTTTTTCCTATTGCTAGAAGTCTCGATCTATAGTTTTGCCTCGATGCCCATGTCTTTCTTGTCAGCCTCCTACTTGTAACCATGACCATGTTTAACCACCCTACCTATGCAAACCGTTGAATGGCTAAGTACGCTTCGCTCAGCCCCTCTTATAGCATTGCTAGTTGCAGGTGAAGTTGAAGATGCTTGCTTCATGTTGAAGTTTGTTGGGTTATATCACACTATATAAATGCTTAAAAATGAAATCATCTATATATTGGCAAGGGTGGAAGGCTAAGCCTTTTGCTTGGTGATTTGTTCCACTCATGCCGCTAGGAACCGTATAAACCGGTGTTATGTTCCTTGATTATGCGTTCCTCACACGGTTGGGGTTTATGAGGCCCCCTCGATAAACCGCTAAGTGCTAAGTCTTTTCCAGCAAGTCCCAACATTGGTACTATTTGCCTAATAACTAATAAACTTGCATAGGGAGTAATTAACCCTCTTTCTTAATCAACAACCCCGGGTCAGTGCTCCACATGAGTGTTGGTCCGAAACGGGGAGCCTGCGGGGCCACCACGAGGGAACTCGAGGTTTGGTAAAAACCCGTAGCTTCACCCATCCGGTCGTGGCCTGAGACGAGATACGCGCGGCTACTATCAGGGTGTCGGCACGCCGGAAGGATTTGCTGGATTAGCCTTACCTTAGTTTGGAGTATCTTGAGCACGGGATTCCGAGAATACTCGGGTCTTCCCACCTTTGGAGTTGCGACTCCGCGGATCGTGGGCTTGTCATGGGCCAAGTTGGAACACCCCTGCAGGGTTATGAACTTTCGAAAGCCGTGCCCGCGGTTATGTGGCAGATGGGAGCTTGTTAATATCCGGTTGTAGATAACTTGACACATTGTTCTAATACACTACCAGCGTGTGTACCGTGACTGTCAATTTCCGGATAGGGATTCGGGAGTTGAACACGGTGGGGTTATGTTTGTTGAGCTGTAGTTAGGATCACTTCGTGATCACCTCTCGACCGAGGCACTTCTCTTCTCGCACTCTTTCACATAAGCTAGTGCTAGTTGCTGCTGCAGACACTTATTATTTTCTTCAGCCTTATCCTCTCCCAAGGCTTAAATAGTCTTGTTACCCGGGAACGGGATTGCTGAGTCCTCTGTGGCTCACAGTTACTTCACCACACCAGATGCAGGTCCGATGGTGAGCTATCCAGGTGATGGCACCGAGCTAGACTGGGAGTATGATGAGGAGCGTAGTCGGTACTATGTTCGTTATCCTGATGATCAGTAGTGGAGACTTCTACTAGGATTCGATCCGACCTGTGGTTTTAAATTATGTTTGGTATCTTGTCATTTGGATTTTACCCTTAGAGGGCTGTGATGTTTTATTGAATGATGATTGAGACATGTATTGTATTTGTGTGACGTGGCGATTGTAAGCCAACTATTTTATGTTTTCCATCCCCATCTTTTACATGAGTTGTGCAAAGATACCAGACTTGCGATCATTCCAGCATGGGGTTATGTCTCTAAGTCGTGCCTCGACACGTAGGAGATATAGTCCCATCCTGGGCATTACAAGTTGGTATCAGAGCCTTCTCCGACCTAGGAGCCCCCACTGATTGATCGAATCGTTGACGGTTGAGTCTAGGCACACACTGAAAATATTTGAGTCCTATATATTATATCGGAGAGTAGGATTTCTTTGCTTCTCATCTCCTTTCTCTCTGGTGAGGATTCCTGACGACTACTCTTGTCTCTTCTATCTTCAAAATTGCACCAAATTTTTTTTTAGGAATCTCGCGAGTATTCTGGGATTGTTTCGATGTTCTTGTGACGAGAATATTGTTCTCGATGCCTCCTGACATTAGGGGTTGTGGTAGTGTCCCGGGGAGTTGAGCTTCGGGGTATTGTCGTCACAAGCATATTGCGGCAGTACTAAATACTTAAGACGGCCGACATCGAAAATCTCTCCTATACGGTTAGTGGCAAGATAACCCTGACATCACCCAGTACTGGGGAGGTAGTTCGGGAGTATTGCCATAGCTTGTTATAGTGGATGCTTTTCGAAGGTCCGAGGTAGACAGTTTCCGAGAAAGACTGGTTATGTGTTGAAGGATGGATACAGCTGGATGTAGGTTTAGAGTTGATTGCGCGGTGCTTCCCCTGTATCCCCAACACCTGATTGCATAACTGGAATCTTTCGGAAATTAATAGGTTGGTTTATCCAGTAGATCGTAGGCATTCTTCCAACGAATGCAGGTTAGCGAGTTCGGGGTTCTACATTGAGTGAAGTGGTATTATGACCGATGTTCCGATCGGGAGTTGCATCTTAAAGGGTCCTTGGCTATGCTGATCCGGGGATTGCAAAACCCTTTCGTAACGCGTTCATGAGCTTACAGCACAAACATGTTAGAATGAAGCTCCCATCTTGTGTTTGTTTCCATCTGTACCTTGTTGTTTTTCTTATTTTACCTTTTGTCCCCTATGTGGCTTCTCGTGAAGATTGATGTTATCATTTAACTGAGAATTTCATTCGTTCCTCTTGTTCGAATGATTATTGAGAAGACTTGTTGCAATTCATTCCATTGATTCAGCTTATACCTTCTGTCAATCAATTGCTGATTCGTGGTCATCTCTTTCAGGATGGCTCCGAAAAGGGTTCCCAACGCTAACCCAGAGGGTGAAGAGGTTCCAGATCGTCCTCCTTCCCCTCCTCCTCCGTCTGAGGCTTGGAGAGCGATTATGCAGACTACAACTCAGAACACCCAGATGTTGATGCAGATAATGCAGCAGATGCAAGCTAATCAAGCTAATCAGGGTGTTCCAGGGAATCAAGGCAACTTCTTCAACCAGCAGCACCATGCTACTCTCAACCAGTTCTTGGCCAATAATCCAAAAGCTTTCATTTACTGTGTTGACCCTCTTGATGCTGAAGATTGGTTAACCAACATAAAGAAGCATTTTGAGTGCAGTAACGTGAAGGAAGAGGACTATGTGAAGTTTGCAGCCTTCCAACTCAAATACCAAGCAGCTGACTGGTGGCAGCAGTACAAAAACTCCAGGCCAGGTCGTGTGATCTCTTGGGAGGATTTCTGCAAGGACTTTCGCTCTCACCACATTCCTACAAGTGTCATCGAGGGTATGCGTGAGCAATTCCGCAACCTGAAGCAGGGCTCTATGACAGTCTATCAGTATAATGTCAAGTTCCAAAACCTTGCCCGCTATGCTAAGCAAGACATTCCTGACGCCAAGAGCAAAATCTACCAGTTCCGCGGAGGTCTGAAAGATGAACTTCAACTTGCTCTCACCTTGTTCGAGCCCGATGAGTTCGACAAATTGTCAGGACCGGTTTTCCAGGATATAAATTTCCCAGTCAATGGTCCTTGTGCTCACCAGCCCCAGGATTACTGTTAGCTGATGAGACACAAACTTGATACAGAAATTCCAAGCAAAATACCAAATATGTAGTACAAGACCATTCTGGTCAATGAGTACAACATAAGGTTTCTAGTGGTTGATGGCGGAAGCGGGTTGCGATACATCAGCGTCTATGGGACTTCATTTCCCACAGGAACAGCTGACCTGGATAACTCCTATCTTCGCGAGGCTGCTATCTCCATTGCCTAGGTTCCGGGGCTGTCATCGCAGCGCTCCTCTTCCAGCAAGAAATCTGGCCAAGACAATAGCCAGGGACAAGCCAGTGAGTACTTTGAATGTACTCGCAAACATTATGAACACAGGTACAATATAACAAATGATAATCATGCACTGAAACATTCCATGATCATTTTGTTAGTCACGAAATAAAATTCATGACACACGCAAGCAGGTTATCCTTATAAAACATGAATAAGCAATCAGAGAATAAAAATAAAATGCACCGATCGGGTGTCTGAAGCGACGCCTCGAAAGGATAATAAAATAAAGCATGCCTCAGTCGGACGTCTGAGCGACGTCACATAAAGGGCTTATAAGAATAAATAATAATAAGCATGCCACAGTCGGGCGTCTGTGCGACACCACATAAAGGGCTTATAGGGAAAATAAATAATAAGCATGCCACAGTCGGGCGTCTGAGCGACACCACATAAAGGGCTTATAGGAAAAATAAATAATAAGCATGCCACAGTCGGGCGTCTGTGCGACACCACATAAAGGGCTTATAGGAAAATAATCACAGGGAATATCCAGGAGGTAGAACCATCCCAGGGATACTCAATAATTTAAATAATACAAATGGTTAGTCCATAATAATAATAATAATAATAATCATATGTCATATGTTATGATCAATGTTCTGGCTTAGCAGTTTTTCCTCCAAAGACCGACACTAAGACCGACACTTGACCCATCCCAGACTGTAATCCTTAACCGCGGACACGGCTATTCGAATAGATATAACCTCTGCAGAGGGTGTACTCTTTACCCACGAGTAATGGATTCCTTCAGTCCATCGGGACTAATTCCATTTACGGTCTTTTAATTGCAAACACACCTGACCCGCACACACCAGCTTAACTTACCAGTGACTGGAATCACCCATGACATCTGTTAAGCAAAACTCTAAGTGGGGAGGCTACAACCTCGAGTAGCATGGGATCACAGAATTTATAATGCGCGCAAACTAGGGGAGCTACCCCCTCGGCCCCAACCGGAAACACCCATGCCCCGGACCAGGTGGCATGCCTACCGGATGCCTCCGGTATCTTCCATCATGGCCTCTCTGTACGGTGTGTGCCAAGAAAGGGGTTGACAACTTACTGGACTGTACCCTACCTGCGGCAGGAACAAGTGGTAGTACGAAACAAGTATGGGGGTTACCGGAACAAGGCCCGATCTACGGTCGACTCAGGAGGTTAAAGCAACACCTGCATGATTAGCATAACAAATATAATCCTCACCAACAGGTTCACCGCCCATCATGCCTCGTCATGCCTTCACTGATCTCTCTCGTCACCATGAGGTACCATTTTCACGGTCATACTTTACCCATGACAAAGCTTCTCCCCGAAGTTTGTCCGGACCAGCTCAGGCATACTTGGCATGAGGCAGTAACCATTTCACATGTATATCACATGATCACAGCAAATCAACTTTTCATCCAATGCATTCATGCATGACTTGTCATTATATGCAAAACTCATTATTTCATGTGACATAAACATAGCTTACTGCTCCTAGCAAGCATTCAAAAAAAATATCATATCTGTGTTCAAGATGCTTGCCTTCTGAGAGTGTGAGGGTGGGTTGCATTTTTGAAAGTTGCTTCCCTCTCCAAAATCCTATTTTAAGAAAATTCAAATCAATACATAATTCAAAAACAGTACAAAAAAGTTGTTCAGAAATTTTTCAAATAAATATGAAAATAAACTAGACAAAGTTTTAGAAACAACAGAAAAAGAATCAAGTCAAAAGGACTTTTATTTTAAAAGTTATAGCCAGTCAAAGTCTGGTCAAAATTCTGTTTTTTAAAAAAAATTCAGAGAAAGAAAACGGTTCGACGAGAATACGCTTTCGGGGCAGAGGAGACGTACTTCTGAGGTTTATGCCTCCACTTAAACCAGCGTGGGCTGGCTCGGGGTCACTGACAGTGGGTCCCTCGGGCCCACTGGTCAGGTTTGACCAGTCGCCCGTGCCCTCTCCCTCCTCTGGCCGAGCCGAGGCGGGCTCCGGCGATCGACGCCGGCGAACAGTGGCTCTCCACGGGGTTCTGAGGGTGGGGATGGATCCGCTAGTCCAGGGCGGTCCTCCCGGTGGTTGCTAGGTCCGCGGGAGTGGAGGGAGTCGCCGGCGGCGAGCTCTGCGGCGGACGTCGTCTCGGGAAGATTTGGGGTTTCGAGCTACGGTGGTTCTTGATCGAGCTAGAGAGGTGGGGCGGCTCCGTACGGTCGAGGGGAGGCGGATGGTGGCGACCGAAGGACTAGGGGGGTTCTGCTCGCGGTGGGTTGGACCGGAGTGCGGCGGCGGCCGAAGCTGCCGGAGGCGGGGAAGACGGCCTTCTCCAGATGATTTTGAGCGAGGGGGAGAACTCTACGGCTTGCCTGAGGATCTGGACGAGCTCGAGGGCTCCTTTTATAGCGCCAAAAGGTCGGTTCCGCGGCTCCGAGGATAAGAACGGCGGCGGCCGAGGATAAGATCGGCGAACCGCCTGCTCAGTTGCGGCAGGGCGACGTGGCGAAGGCTAGCGGTGGCTGCAGTGACCTCGCGGATATGATCGTGCTGTTCAAGGGGCAGCTGGCGCGCACGCGTGGCTGGGGCAGTGCTGCCATGGCAGGAGACCTGCTGCCGTCGCTGGCGTAGCGCCAAGATGCTTGCTGCGGCGGTGCTGCAGGGCGCCAGGGGGCGGTCGAGTGCGGCCGAGACACGGCGGCACCAGTGGATCAGATCGAGCTCGAGGGAGGGGTCAACCTGGGACGCGGCAGCTCGGACGCACGCACGTGCAAAACGCGCGCTCCGGCCGCGCCCAGAGCACGCACGCCATGTGCTCGACAAAATGCCAAAGCATGCTGGGGGGCTCGGGTGCAGCTGCAATTTAACATGAGGGTTAGGGTGAAAGCAATAGGTCTAATAGACATGGTTGTTGGGTCAGGGAATCAAGTTCACAAAGTAATCACAAAACTATGCCAAATCTGGCCAGACACACAAAGTGCTCGACAGAATGCCATGGGCATCTAGGCATTTCTTCTGGTGGCCAAAAGCTCCAGAGCAGAGTCTCTTTAGATGATAAAGAGGGTGGCAATGTTAGTTTGTCAAAAGCAAAAACTTCCTAGTGCAAGTTTTTGAGAAAACCAAATCTGGACAGAAAATAAAGACTATTATTGCATGGACCAAAATTATTCAAATGGGTCCAATCTCCTGGACTTAAGAGTTTGGTAGGGTGTACTCATAGCAGGAGAAATCTCATGGGTAATAGGGTAAGATAAAATGGGGTTGCATTAGAAAATGCCAAACTGGACCAGAGAGCAAAAGAGGATGTTCTGCTCAATTTTTTCAAAGAACACCAATGGGTTTTTGCATAGAAATGAATTATATACTTCTACCAACATCTCCAAATTTTGGTGGAATTTTTAAATGCATTTTTCAAAGGGTTGCAGTGCAAAAGAGACTCCAAAACTTATGAGAAACCACTTTAAAAGCAATAAAGCTTTAGGGAAATATTTATAGAAATATTTCCACTGATAAAAGAAATGATCTTGAGACGGTATACAAGTCCAACAATATTTATTTTTGAAAAGTTCCCCTTGGAGGGAAAACTCCACAATTCAGAAGAAAAGAATGGTTCTGAAATCAAAAGAAAGTCCAGAAAAGGAAAATTTAATTTCCTGGCAAAATTTTAATAAATAAATCATGGTTAAAATTTTTGGGGTGTTACAACACTACCCCCCTTAAGAAAAATCTCGTCCTCGAAATTTGCTAAGGACGATCTCAAAATATCCATCCTATTATCATAAAGTATGAAAAAGGAACGAGCATTCTAAACACGTAATACACTGAGGTTACTGCGAGAGGGCAAAAAAAATGGCACAACCACAGTGGGGTACTGGTGCTATGTGGAAAATCTTTGGTTTGGGAAACCGAGAAATTACTACTTTCGGCTATGGTAAAATTAGAACAACAATCTAATTTCACGAATTACGCTGGTCGTACCCGAGTGCATAGAGCTCTCTCTGGCTGACAGGTGGACCCGAGGTCCACTGTCAGTCTCTTCTTCTACCTCTGGCTCTCTTTCTCCCTCTCTCTCGCGTGCTCTCCCGCGCTTTCTCCACCGGCGACGCCTAGCGCGTAGGGCATCTAGGCCGTACTGCGGTAGTGCGCGGCGTGCTAGCTGCCGGCGCAGCGTGCACTCACCTCGCGGGCCAGTGCATTGTCGGCACTGCTCGCGGATTCGCCTCCGAACACCGGCGATCGAGCGACGAGCGGTGCTGGTGGACTTAGCCCACCGTACACCGATCTCGAGCTATAAAATGGTCGCGGTGCTCCTCTCTTCTTCCTCACACCTGGCCTCGCCTCTTCTTCTCCTTCCTTCTCCTCCATTTCTGTTTGCAGGAGCTCGCGACGAGGCTCTAATGGCGGAGGTGATGCCGGACTGGTACGTGATCCTGATGTGCGGAGGGTTGGCGGCATTGCTGGGGTTCTCCGTGCTCTTGTGCGCGATGATCCTCAGTGATCGTTGTGATGCTGCTGCTCGAGTGTTAGCCCTTCGCGGTGGCGGCGATCATGAGAATTAAGTGTGGTTGTGAGGTTCTGACTGCTGTCAGTGTGCTGGAGGCAACTTGTATTCGAATAATCATCCACAAATTTCTCCTCTAGAAACTGTGGTGTGTTAGCGAGGTAATCAGTTAGGTGCAAAAATATGCACGTGGTCGTGCAATTGGTGCATGCAGTCGAATGGTTGTGAGCCTGCTGTCGTGGTGCTGCGGGAATTAAGATACACGTCATGTAGAATTTATGTGCTGCAATAACATTAAGGAAAAAGGACAATCCCACCTCTGAATTTACCGAGAGCAAAAACAGTCCATCAAAATGAACAGTAGTAAAAACCTCTCACATTAATCGAAAACAAACATTTAATTCATCGCACAGACTTAGGATACAACGCATAAGTTGAAATACATAAATAAGTGCTAGGATAACAAACATAGTAGTGATGTCTATGATATAAACGGAAAATGGACAAGGTCCTGAGGAAATGTCTCCGGCACTGGGACACATTCCTCTTCTATCGGGGGAAGCGGATTGACTAGTCGAAAAATGCGTCTCCCCCGTACTGGCCTCAGTGGCTCGCCAATGGCGATCCGAGGATTTAAATCAGCGAGGCTCTGGAGATAACCCATTACTCGCTGTGTCAAACGCTCCTGAGCGATGACATACTGGACAAGGTTGGCCAGTACTGGGTCCTTCTCAATTCGTCTACCAGGCAAAGATGCTACTCCTCCGGGTGCTGCTCGACTCGGGAAGTAATAATACCCCCGTTCGCTGGCATAGGGTACTGCGAATCGTAAGCGAGCAAGCGCTTCATATGCAGCAGCTTCTATGGCCATTTGCGGAGTCGGCATAGATTTCCCCATGAAGGATACTTCCGTTGGGTCTTGGTTTGGGTTTGTGGGAGGGATATGCACTACTGCCCAATATTTCGAGGTGGAAGGGGTGATCCTCGTTTTGAGCAGCTTGTACTGGGGTGGATGGGTAGCACTCATGGTACTGCAGGTAAAGTCCCACAATATTTTAACAAAACTACCGGGGGTTGCATCTGGAGTTCTCAGATGAATACTGGGGCTCGGCATTGCAAAAATGGGTTGGGCGGGCTGTGCACAAGTGAGGGATGCTTGGTAAGGTCACGAGGTGGCCTTTTATAAAGCATCAGGGTTGGGTTATCGAGGATGGTGTGGGGCAACTAGTTTGTCGATTCTGCCCTATGGGGTCGGGGTCAATGCCACAGATACACATATCTCATAAAAGTGACGTTTTACTGTGGCACCGACGGGGTGGTTTTTGGTAGCTACGCCTGGAATTAAAATTGTAACCGTACGCCAACATACTTATGCATGGCTACTATTCAAAACAGAGGCGCACAAGCAGACTGCATTAAAATATGGCGATACAAGGTCACATTACTACAAAACGTGGAAATACTAAGCCTCGGTACTACTCGAGTGGTTTAGTCTACTGCGTTAATATCTAAACGGGCGTGCCTTGTGGACGTCGAGGCCTCTCCATGGGCTTCTCCGTCGGGGTTAGCTGGCTGGGGTTGAGGATCTGCAGGGTCGGGGTAGCGATGATGACCATCGCGGGGATTGTTGGCTATAATCCCGCTGGAGCGTGTTCCCAAAAGGCGACGAAACACTTCTGGGGACACCAAAGCATTTTGGTCAGTGGCCGGGGCAGATCTTAAGGATTCGATCGGTTGCCCGAACAGTACAACTGGGTTGTTGGCGTCGGGCTCCTCTTCCTCTCTTGCCGGGGCTCGGCGAGCAAGTTCCCCACGAGCGGCGATCAGATCAAGGGTGATCTGATCGAACAATGCCTCTAGTGCACTTACATAGCGCACCAGGTGCAACAACGCAGGGTCCGTCTCGTGGTCTCCGTTGGCAACCTGGGGTGGCCTACCATACCCTTCACGGCTGGGGTAGTAGTAGAACGAACGGCAGTTAACCCTGGGCGACAGGTGCCGGAGTTGCACTACAGCCTCTCGAGCGGCCAGCTGGATGGCTTGAGGCTCAAAGGAAGTTGTCCTTCCGGTGAACCTGTAGGGGCGTTCGGGCAAAATGCCTCTACCATAGACGTGCACTGTGGCCCAGAATTGACGGCTCTCGCCGCCCATGGGCCCTTGGTACACAACATACTCCGGGGGTTCTTCTAATGCAAAGGCACGGCGGGTGAGGTTTGCTAGCACGGTCACAAAACCTCCAAGGTTGGTTGCTGTGGTCTCATTGTGAACAACGGGGCCAGGCATCTTGGCTTGGTTTTGGGGTAGAGGCTGTGCTGTGCTGGGTTGGGGCTAGCGTGTCCTTTTTATAGAAAAAGGAAACGGAGTCTTCCTTCGGACGCTTGCGAATGAGACAATTTAGGTGTCGGTCACTGGCGCGTGATCGACATGCTAGACTGATAGGTTAGGCACCGACTGCCGAAAGGTGTCGGGGTCACTATGTGGCTATCTTGCACGAGAAGTTTGGCTGGGTTTAGGTTGAGGTTTGGTGGATTGTTTAACCTAGGTTTATCGACCTGGCTAAGATAGGATTAGCCAATGGTCAGCCTGGCTCTGATACCAAGGTTGTCAGGACCGGTTTTCCAGGATATAAATTTCCCAGTCAATGGTCCTTGTGCTCACCAGCCCCAGGATTACTGTTAGCTGATGAGACACAAACTTGATACAGAAATTCCAAGCAAAATACCAAATATGTAGTACAAGACCATTCTGGTCAATGAGTACAACATAAGGTTTCTAGTGGTTGATGGCGGAAGCGGGTTGCGATACATCAGCGTCTATGGGACTCCATTTCCCACAGGAACAGCTGACCTGGATAACTCCTATCTTCGCGAGGCTGCTATCTCCATTGCCTAGGTTCCGGGGCTGTCATCGCAGCGCTCCTCTTCCAGCAAGAAATCTGGCCAAGACAATAGCCAGGGACAAGCCAGTGAGTACTTTGAATGTACTCGCAAACATTATGAACACAGGTACAATATAACAAATGATAATCATGCACTGAAACATTCCATGATCATTTTGTTAGTCACGAAATAAAATTCATGACGCACGCAAGCAGGTTATCCTTATAAAACATGAATAAGCAATCAGAGAATAAAAATAAAATGCACCGATCGGGTGTCTGAAGCGACGCCTCGAAAGGATAATAAAATAAAGCATGCCTCAGTCGGACGTCTGAGCGACGTCACATAAAGGGCTTATAAGAATAAATAATAATAAGCATGCCACAGTCGGGCGTCTGTGCGACACCACATAAAGGGCTTATAGGGAAAATAAATAATAAGCATGCCACAGTCGGGCGTCTGAGCGACACCACATAAAGGGCTTATAGGAAAAATAAATAATAAGCATGCCACAGTCGGGCGTCTGTGCGACACCACATAAAGGGCTTATAGGAAAATAATCACAGGGAATATCCAGGAGGTAGAACCATCCCAGGGATACTCAATAATTTAAATAATACAAATGGTTAGTCCATAATAATAATAATAATAATAATCATATGTCATATGTTATGATCAATGTTCTGGCTTAGCAGTTTTTCCTCCAAAGACCGACACTAAGACCGACACTTGATCCATCCCAGACTGTAATCCTTAACCGCGGACACGGCTATTCGAATAGATATAACCTCTGCAGAGGGTGTACTCTTTACCCACGAGTAATGGATTCCTTCAGTCCATCGGGACTAATTCCATTTACGGTCTTTTAATTGCAAACACACCTGACCCGCACACACCAGCTTCACTTACCAGTGACTGGAATCACCCATGACATCTGTTAAGCAAAACTCTAAGTGGGGAGGCTACAACCTCGAGTAGCATGGGATCACAGAATTTATAATGCGCGCAAACTAGGGGAGCTACCCCCTCGGCCCCAACCGGAAACACCCATGCCCCGGACCAGGTGGCATGCCTACCGGATGCCTCCGGTATCTTCCATCATGGCCTCTCTGTACGGTGTGTGCCAAGAAAGGGGTTGACAACTTACTGGACTGTACCCTACCTGCGGCAGGAACAAGTGGTAGTACGAAACAAGTATGGGGGTTACCGGAACAAGGCCCGATCTACGGTCGACTCAGGAGGTTAAAGCAACACCTGCATGATTAGCATAACAAATATAATCCTCACCAACAGGTTCACCGCCCATCATGCCTCGTCATGCCTTCACTGATCTCTCTCGTCACCATGAGGTACCATTTTCACGGTCATACTTTACCCATGACAAAGCTTCTCCCCGAAGTTTGTCCGGACCAGCTCAGGCATACTTGGCATGAGGCAGTAACCATTTCACATGTATATCACATGATCACAGCAAATCAACTTTTCATCCAATGCATTCATGCATGACTTGTCATTATATGCAAAACTCATTATTTCATGTGACATAAACATAGCTTACTGCTCCTAGCAAGCATTCAAAAAAAATATCATATCTGTGTTCAAGATGCTTGCCTTCTGAGAGTGTGAGGGTGGGTTGCATTTTTGAAAGTTGCTTCCCTCTCCAAAATCCTATTTTAAGAAAATTCAAATCAATACATAATTCAAAAACAGTACAAAAAAGTTGTTCAGAAATTTTTCAAATAAATATGAAAATAAACTAGACAAAGTTTTAGAAACAACAGAAAAAGAATCAAGTCAAAAGGACTTTTATTTTAAAAGTTATAGCCAGTCAAAGTCTGGTCAAAATTCTGTTTTTTAAAAAAAAAAAAATCAGAGAAAGAAAACGGTTCGACGAGAATACGCTTTCGGGGCAGAGGAGACGTACTTCTGAGGTTTACGCCTCCACTTAAACCAGCGCGGGCCGGCTCGGGGTCACTGACAGTGGGACCCTCGGGCCCACTGGTCAGGTTTGACCAGTCGCCCGTGCCCTCTCCCTCCTCTGGCCGAGCCGAGGCGGGCTCCGGCGATCGACGCCGGCGAACAGTGGCTCTCCACGGGGTTCTGAGGGTGGGGATGGATCCGCTAGTCCAGGGCGGTCCTCCCGGTGGTTGCTAGGTCCGCGGGAGTGGAGGGAGTCGCCGGCGGCGAGCTCTGCGGCGGACGTCGTCTCGGGAAGATTTGGGGTTTCGAGCTACGGTGGTTCTTGATCGAGCTAGAGAGGTGGGGCGGCTCCGTACGGTCGAGGGGAGGCGGATGGCGGCGACCGAAGGACTAGGGGGGTTCTGCTCGCGGTGGGTTGGACCGGAGTGCGGCGGCGGCCGAAGCTGCCGGAGGCGGGGAAGACGGCCTTCTCCAGATGATTTTGAGCGAGGGGGAGAACTCTACGGCTTGCCTGACGATCTGGACGAGCTCGAGGGCTCCTTTTATAGCGCCAAAAGGTCGGTTCCGCGGCTCCGAGGATAAGAACGGCGGCGGCCGAGGATAAGATCGGCGAACCGCCTGCTCAGTTGCGGCAGGGCGACGTGGCGAAGGCTAGCGGTGGCTGCAGTGACCTCGCGGATGTGATCGTGCTGTTCAAGGGGCAGCTGGCGCGCACGCGTGGCTGGGGCGGTGCTGCCACGGCAGGAGACCTGCTGCCGTCGCTGGCGTAGCGCCAAGATGCTTGCTGCGGCGGTGCTGCAGGGCGCCAGGGGGCGGTCGAGTGCGGCCGAGACACGGCGGCACCAGTGGATCAGATCGAGCTCGAGGGAGGGGTCAACCTGGGACGCGGCAGCTCGGACGCACGCACGTGCAAAACGCGCGCTCCGGCCGCGCCCAGAGCACGCACGCCATGTGCTCGACAAAATGCCAAAGCATGCTGGGGGGCTCGGGTGCAGCTGCAATTTAACATGAGGGTTAGGGTGAAAGCAATAGGTCTAATAGACATGGTTGTTGGGTCAGGGAATCAAGTTCACAAAGTAATCACAAAACTATGCCAAATCTGGCCAGACACACAAAGTGCTCGACAGAATGCCATGGGCATCTAGGCATTTCTTCTGGTGGCCAAAAGCTCCAGAGCAGAGTCTCTTTGGATGATAAAGAGGGTGGCAAGGTTAGTTTGTCAAAAGCAAAAACTTCCTAGTGCAAGTTTTTGAGAAAACCAAATCTGGACAGAAAATAAAGACTATTATTGCATGGACCAAAATTATTCAAATGGGTCCAATCTCCTCGACTTAAGAGTTTGGTAGGGTGTACTCATAGCAGGAGAAATCTCATGGGTAATAGGGTAAGATAAAATGGGGTTGCAGTAGAAAATGCCAAACTGGACCAGAGAGCAAAAGAGGATGTTCTGCTCAATTTTTTCAAAGAACACCAATGGGTTTTTGCATAGAAATGAATTATATACTTCTACCAACATCTCCAAATTTTGGTGGAATTTTTAAATGCATTTTTCAAAGGGTTGCAGTGCAAAAGAGACTCCAAAACTTATGAGAAACCACTTTAAAAGCAATAAAGCTTTAGGGAAATATTTATAGAAATATTTCCACTGATAAAAGAAATGATCTTGAGACGGTATACAAGTCCAACAATATTTATTTTTGAAAAGTTCCCCTTGGAGGGAAAACTCCACAATTCAGAAGAAAAGAATGGTTCTGAAATCAAAAGAAAGTCCAGAAAAGGAAAATTTAATTTCCTGGCAAAATTTTAATAAATAAATCATGGTTAAAATTTTTGGGGTGTTACACAAATTCTATAACATGGCTTTGAAACAAGAGGCAGCTCAGCTCAAGATGGAGGCTTCTAAAAAGAGGATTCGAGATGCCGTTCACTCCTCCTCATCTTCTCAAGTGGCTGTGAAACAACAGAAATTTTGGCTTCCTCCTCCTACAGTGATTCGAGCTCCCTACAACAACTCCAACAACTCCAACAGCAACAAGAACTCTAGTGGACGTGGTTTCTCCCACCCACCCAACCCGAGCAACCAGTCGAGGAACCAGTTTCAGTCTCAAGGCTCCAAGTCAAGTGGTTCTCATTTCCGTCCTCTCTCAGAAGTGACTTGCAACAAATGCACTCAGAAAGGTCACTATGCCAAAAGATGTCCGAACCCGAAGCGCCTTCCACCTCCTCCTCCTGTCAGTTCAGCTATTGTCAAGCCTAACCCCAAGCAAGCAAGGGTCAATCTGATAAGTGCAGCGCAAGCGGAGAATTATTCTGATGTCATTTTGGGTAACCTTCCAGTTAACTCCATCCCTGCTAAAGTTTTGTTTGATTCGGGTGCTTCATGTTCTTTCATGTCTCAACCATTTGCATCCAAGTATAATGTTGACGTCCAAAGTCTGCCTCAGAAGTTGCAAGTTATTTCTCCGGGGAGACGTATGACTTCTAATATATATGCTCCGGATGTTTCCATTCGCATGGGTGATTATCGCTTTCTGGCTTCTCCGGTGGTTCTTGTTAATTCCGACATCGACCTCATCCTCGGGATGGATTGGCTTTCTCAGCATGATGCTCACATTGATTGTGCACGGAAGGAAGTCAAGATGACTCATCCTGATGAAGATGTGATTATCTTTGCCTCCGGGGATAACACTATCAGGCTTTTCTCTCTCAATGATAAGGGCGAAATTAATGCCATATCTCAAATTCCGGTGGTGAACGAATACCAAGACGTCTTTCCTGAAGAACTTCCAGGCATGCCTCCACATGGTCAGGTGGAATTCGTCATTGAACTCGAGCCGGGTACTGAGCCAGCATGCCGGCGTCCGTACAAGCTTTCTCCTGATGAATTGAAGGAATTGAAGAAGCAGCTTGATGAACAGGAGCGTATGGGTCTCATCAGGCCTAGTACGTCTCCTTGGGGCTGTGGTGTCTTATTTGTCAAGAAGAAAGATGGCACAGAGCGTCTCTGCGTTGATTACCGTCCATTGAACAAGAAGACAATAAAGAACAAATATCTGCTCCCCAACATCAACGAACTGTTCGAACAGCTCAAAGGAGCTAAAGTGTTCTCTAAGCTCAACCTCCGAATGGGCTATCACCAAATTCGCATTCGCGAGAAAGACATTCCCAAGACTGCCTTCAGAACGAGTTTCGGTTCATATGAGTATACCGTCATGTCCTTTGGTCTCGCCAATGCTCCTCCTACCTTTTCGAGAATGATGCACTACATCTTCAACCCCTATACTGGCGAGTTTGTGCTTGTGTATCTGGATGATATTCTGGTATTTTCCAAGAATGAAGAAGATCACGAAAAGCACTTACGTCTGGTTCTTGATCGACTTCGTGAGCATAAGTTCTATGCCAAGTTCTCCAAGTGCGAGTTTTGGCTCGATAAGGTTTTGTACCTGGGCCATATCATCTCAGCTGACGGTATTGCGGTTAACCCCGAGAAAGTTGAAGCAATTGTCAACTGGGAAGCTCCTCAGAACGTCAAGCAACTCCGCAGTTTTCTGGGTCTTGCCGGCTATTGCAGAAGGTTCGTTGAGAACTTCTCCAAGATTGCCAAGCCTCTTTCCAACTTGCTTCAGAAGAATGTCAAATACTTTTGGTCTCCAGAGTGTGAAGTGGCATTCAAAACTCTCAAAGAAAAGCTCGTCTCTGCTTCAGTTCTAACTCCTCCAGATGAGTCCAAGCCCTATGAAGTATTCTGTGATGCTTCTCTTCAAGGACTTGGTGGTGTGCTTATGCAAGATAAGAGAATTGTGGCATACACTTCTCGTCAGCTAAAGCCAAGTGAGAAGAATTATCCCACACATGATCTCGAGCTAGCAGTTGTGGTACATGCTTTGATTACGTGGAGACATTTGTTGTTGGGCAGAAAAGTCGACATCTTCACTGATCACAAGAGCTTGAAGTACATCTTCACACAGCCTAATCTGAACCTTCGCCAGACTCGTTGGGTTGAAATGATCCAAGAGTATGATCCCAGCATTGAATACACTCCTGGCAAGGCGAATGTGATTGCAGATGCTTTGAGCAGAAAGGCATATTGCAACAGCCTTCTTATCAAGCCGTTCCAGCCTGAGCTTTGTGAAGCATTCAGGAGACTCAACCTCCAAGTTGTTCCGCAGGGTTTTCTTGCAAATCTTCAAGTTGCTCCTACCTTGGAAGATCAAGTCCGTGAGGCCCAACTCAATGATGCCATGGTGCAGAAGGTGAAACATGGTATTGCAAAGGGCACTCCTAAATACAAGTGCTTTCGTGTTGATGAGAGAGATACCTTGTTCTTCGAGGACAGACTCGTTGTTCCCAAAGGTGATCTCAGGAAGCTCATAATGGAAGAAGCACATGATTCTCTCCTTTCCATTCATCCTGGCAGTTCCAAGATGTACCAAGACCTCAAGCAATCTTACTGGTGGACACGCATGAAAAGGGAGATTGCCCAATTCGTGAATGAATGTGATGTTTGCAGGAGAGTGAAAGCAGAACATCAACGTCCAGCCGGTCTTCTCCAACCTCTTCCTATTCCCGAGTGGAAATTCGACCACATTGAAATGGATTTCGTCACTGGCTTTCCTAAGTCCAAGAGAGGGAATGATTCTATCTTCGTGGTGATTGACAAGCTTACCAAAGTCGCTCACTTCCTTCCAGTCAAAGAATCAATCAATGCAGCTCAACTTGCAGAGTTGTACACTTCCAGAATTGTGTCCTTACATGGCATTCCTCAAGTCATCTCCTCAGACCGTGAAAGTTTGTTCACATCCAAGTTCTGGGACTCCTTTCAGTCCGCCATGGGCACTAAGATCAGGTTCAGCACTGCTTTTCACCCTCAGACTAGTGTTCAAGTCGAGCGAGTGAATCAGATTCTAGTAGACATGCTCAGAGCCTGTGTCATATCTTTTGGCATGAAATGGGAAGACTGCCTTCCATTTGCCGAGTTCTCTTACAACAACAGCTATCAAGCAAGTGCAGGCAAAGCTTCGTTTGAAATCCTCTATGGCAAAAAGTGCCATACCCCTCTCAACTGGTCTGAAACAGGTGAACGTCAACTTCTTGGCAATGACTTGATCTCAGAAGCCGAAGAGATGTGCAAAGTCATACGTGAGAATCTCAAGGCCGCTCAGTCGCATCAGAAGAGCTACTATGACGGCAAGCATCGTGATTTGGCTTTCAACATTGGTGATCATGTTTATCTCCGTGTTTCTCCGATGAAAGGCACCCAAAGATTCGGTATCAAAGGAAAGCTTGCTCCTATATACGTCGGGCCTTTCAAGATTCTTGGCAAAAGAGGCGACCTAGCCTATCAACTTGAGCTCCCTTCCAACTTCGCCAGTGTTCATGATGTGTTCCATGTGTCTCAACTCCGCAAATGCTTCAAGGCACGTGAGCGCATGATTTCGTTTGAAGAGATTGATCTTCAACTAGACATGTCTTACCGAGAGCATCCCGTTGCTATTCTCGAAGAAACCAAACGCAAGACCCGCAACAAGTCCATCAAATTCTTGAAAGTCAAGTGGTCACATCACACCGACCAAGAAGCTATGTGGGAACGAGAAGATCATCTTCGTTCCGAGTACCCTTCCTTTTTCCAGTCCTAGATCTCGGGACGAGATCTTTTTGTAGTAGAGGAGAGTTTGTAATGCCCCGGATGTAATATTTTCCCTTTTGGGCATATAATATATCTCTGGCTTCATCAATTCCATTCCGGGTTCTTTGCCTTTCAGGTTTTCGTCGTTTTGTTGTGTGCGTGTGTGGCATTCATTCATATCATATAGTCATGTGCATCGCATTGCATTTGTGTTGTCGTTTGCATCCGGTTCCACGCGTTCCTTCCCGTTGTCCGTTTCGCGTTCCAGAGCTCCCTTACGTGTCCGTGGCGTCCCGTAGGCCTACTTTGGTGTTTGGCCATGTAACGTTTCCGGTTTGGCGCGAGACTTGTCGTGTGTTGTTGTTTTGGTGTGAGTAACCCGCCTGTCAAATCTCGTCGCGTTTCGAGTCCGTTTGCTACCCCAACAGTTATTCTCGTGGGCTCAAAGTGCCTCCACTTTGAGGACCAAGACACCCCTCCAACAGCCCACCAACCACTCCTAGCCACTTCTATCATCTAGGCCATCCAAATCTGATCCTGTGGCCGAAAACCGCACTCCATTTGGGCAACCCTAGCTCCTTGTGCCTATATATTTGTCCACTCCCCCAAATTTGGCCCCAAATTAAGGAAACCCTAGCTCCCCTAGCCACTTCTCTTCCACCTCCAGCCACCTCGCCGGAGTTTCGCCGGAATCCCGCCGGAAGTTCGCCGGAATACCACCACCTCGTCGGAAAAGCCTCCTCTCCACCTTCCTCTCACCGTGCCGCCGTCCCATGCACTCGGGCCAGCCGCCGGAGCCACCTCGCGGGCCCTTGCCTCCTCCTCCGGGCGACCAGCGCCAGCTCCTTCCTCTCCCGTCGACGAGCTTCCTCGGGAGCTCGGGGATCCCGCCGACACCCCGTTGGATCCCGATCCAGAGTCAACGCCGCTTCCCTGATCGCCGCCTGGGCTTCCTTCGCCCGAGCCCCAGATCCCCGTCGTCCCGCGCCGGCTGGCCCAAGGCCGCTTCTTCCCCCGCGTCGCCAGGCCACGCTAGCACCGACCGATCCGCCGCGCCCCTCCCTGGGCCTCCACTCCGCAGCGCCGCAGGCCCAGCAGCCGGCCTCCACCGCCCCGCGCGCGGGCCGTTAGCCGCTCCGCCAGGCGGCCTCCACTCCGCGCCGAGGGCCTCCTCCAGCCGCCCCGAGACCTACAGCATCGAGCCGCTCGGGCCTTCCTCGTTTCCCGCCGGCCCAAGAACCCTCCTGGGCCCGAGGCTCCCCAGCGCTTCTCCACCGCCGAACGCCAGGCCGGCCCTTCTTCGCTTCGCCAGATCCGCGGGGCCTGACGGCCCGACCCGCCGGGTTGACCGCAGCCCGCTTCTCCGCCGCGCGCCGCCAGATCCGCCGGGCCGCCGGCCCGTCTCCACCGATCCGCTTCATTTTTTTCCCAGATCTGGAGGTTGCTCTCTCTCTCTCACTAAGTCCCTGTGATTATTTGCTTGTCTGATGCATATTTCAAACTGTGATAACTTTGTGTGTGTTGATCCGTTTTGCGCAAATGACATGTCCAGACGTTCGTGGTGACTAGCACTACGTTTCATTCCATTGTGCGATGCATGTTTGAGATCATCTAGATGCTTATTTTTCTGTTGCAAGAGTGCATCCCGTTATAAACTGCTGCTATGTGTTGTTTTTATGCCATCTTTGCATAGTGATATCTTTTAGCGCGTTTATCCGAATGATGCAAATGACATGTCCACGTGTTCGTCTTGCCATGCTCTACATGTTGCTTGTGTTAGGTTGCATGATAGATTTAATCTTGCCATGTTTATCTTCATTGCAAAGTGTTATGTGGTTGTTTAGTTATTTAACTTGTTATGAAATGCCATCTTGTTGAGCTCATTGCTATCGTTGTGTTTATCTCCTTGATGCATGCTTGTATGTTTCGGAATCACCATCATGTGTACTTTGATGTGGTGCTTACCACTTGCCATGTTTAGTTTCGAGGTGACTTAAACTTGCTCTTATAGATGCCATGATGAAACTGTTGTTTTAACACTTAGTGAAATTTCACGAAGTCTGGAATCTGTAATGCTCCGATGCCATGTTTGCGTGCTGTTCTAGGACAAATCATGATAGTTTTGGAGTGTCTCTTGATGGTTCCTTGTAGTATATATTGTTTACTATCCATTCATGTTCTCACATGCTTATTTAAGTGGTTGTAGCATATTTAACTTTTGCTCCAAAGTTTCAATAAAATTCTGCTGTCAGGATTTTGTTGTCAAGTTCAATATGTCCAAGCTTGTTGCTATTGATCCGTGGCTCCTTTGGGGGTGCATCTTTGGACTTATTTGCTGTAGGATATGTCTAGTTTATGTTCATGCTCTTTTCCATGGTGTTTGAGTGCTGTAGCTTATTTATCTAGTGCTCCGAAGTTGCTATGTTGCTGTAATTTTCAGCTTTCGCATGTTTCTTGTTTCGGGCATAACTTTTAGTCCGTAGCTCCGATTGCAGCAAATCTTATATGAAACTTGATTGATTTTCCGTGTAGATTCATAATATCCTATTGTTATCATGTTTTGAAGCTTTTGCTGGAATGCTTATTTTCCATGCTCCGTGTGCTTCCTTAGTGCATCCATCATTTTTGTGTGCGCATTGCATCTTGTTGATTCGTGCCTTGTGTGATTGTAATGTTTAGAGCCGGAAGCTGAGACCGAGTACGAGTACGAGAACGAGGATACCACCGAGCTTGTGAACGAGGACCCTTCTTACGATCCGAACGACAACTTTTCAGGCAAGATGACCGAACCCGGATACCATTACTATTTTTGCCTATTGCTAGAAGTCTCGATCTATAGTTTTTCCTCGATGCCCATGTCTTTCTTGTCAGCCTCCTACTTGTAACCATGACCATGTTTAACCACCCTACCTATGCAAACCGTTGAATGGCTAAGTACGCTTCGCTCAGCCCCTCTTATAGCATTGCTAGTTGCAGGTGAAGTTGAAGATGCAAACTTCATGTTGAAGTTTGTTGGGTTATATCACACTATATAAATGCTTAAAAATGAAATCATCTATATATTGGCAAGGGTGGAAGGCTAAGCCTTTTGCTTGGTGATTTGTTCCACTCATGCCGCTAGGAACCGTATAAACCGGTGTTATGTTCCTTGATTATGCGTTCCTCACATGGTTGGGGTTTATGGGCCCCCCTCGATAAACCGCTAAGTGCTAAGTCTTTTCCAGCAAGTCCCAACATTGGTACTATTTGCCTAATAACTAATAAACTTGCATAGGGAGTAATTAACCCTCTTTCTTAATCAACAACCCCGGGTCAGTGCTCCACATGAGTGTTGGTCCGAAACGGGGAGCCTGCGGGGCCACCACGAGGGAACTCGAGGTTTGGTATAGCTTCACCCATCCGGTCGTGGCCTGAGACGAGATACGCGCGGCTACTATCAGGGTGTCGGCACGCCGGGAGGATTTGCTGGATTAGCCTTACCTTAGTTCGGAGTATCTTGAGCACGGGATTCCGGGAATACTCGGGTCTTCCCACCTTTGGAGTTGCGACTCCGCGGATCGTGGGCTTGTCATGGGCCAAGTTGGAACACCCCTGCAGGGTTATGAACTTTCGAAAGCCGTGCCCGTGGTTATGTGGCAGATGGGAGCTTGTTAATATCTGGTTGTAGATAACTTGACACATTGTTCTAATACACTACCAGCGTGTGTACCGTGACTGTCAATTTCCGAATAGGGATTCGGGAGTTGAACACGGTGGGGTTATGATTGTTGAGATGTAGTTAGGATCACTTCGTGATCGCCTCTCGACCGAGGCACTTCTCTTCTCGCACTCTTTCACGTAAGCTAGTGCTAGTTGCTGCTGCAGACACTTATTCTTTTCTTCAGCCTTATCCTCTCCCAAGGCTTAAATAGTCTTGTTACCCGGGAACGGGATTGCTGAGTCCTCTGTGGCTCATAGTTACTTCACCACACCAGATGCAGGTCCGATGGTGAGCTATCCAGGTGATAGCACCGAGCTAGACTGGGAGTATGACGAGGAGCGTAGTCGGTACTATGTTCGTTATCCTGATGATCAGTAGTGGAGACTTCTACTAGGATTCGATCCGACCTGTGGTTTTAAATTATGTTTGGTATCTTGTCATTTGGATTTTACTCTTAGAGGGTTGTGATGTTTTATTGAATGATGATTGAGACATGTATTGTATTTGTGTGACGTGGCGATTGTAAGCCAACTATTTTATGTTTTCCATCCCCATCTTTTACATGAGTTGTGCAAAGATACCAGACTTGCGATCATTCCAGCATGGGGTTATGTCTCTAAGTCGTGCCTCGACACGTAGGAGATATAGTCCCATCCTGGGCATTACACTCCGGCAGGGTTGTTCTGCCGGGGACACTTCCCTCCGGGAGGGGGAAATCGAAGCCATTGTCATCACCAACAATCCTCTCATCGAGGGGGGGGGGGTCAATCTCCATCAACATCTTCACCAGCACCATCTCCTCCCAAGCCCTAGACCATCTCTTATATTCGATCTTTGTCTCAAAACCTCAAATTGGTACATGTTGGTTGCTAGTAGTGTTGATTACTCCTTGTAGTAGATGCTAGTTGGTTTATTCCGTGGAAGATCATATTTCAGATCCTTAATACTATTCAATACCCCTCTGATTATGAACATGAATATGCTTCGTGATTAGTTACATTTGTTCCTGAGGACATGGGAGAAGTCTTGTTATAAGTAATCATGTGAATTTGGTATCAGTTCAATATTTTGATGAGATGTATGCTGTATTTCCTCTAGTGGTGTTATGTGAACGTCGACTACATGACACTTCACCATTATTTGGGCCTAGGGGGAGGCATTGGGAACTAATAAGTAGATGATGGGTTGCTAGAGTGATAGAAGATTAAACCCTAGATTGTGCATTTCTTCGTAAGGGGCTGATTTGGATCCATATGTTTCATGCTTTGGTTAGATTTATCTTAATTCTTCTTTCATCGTTGCGGATGCTTGCGAGAGTGGTTAATCATAAGTGGGAGGCTTGTCCAAGGAAGGGCAGCACCCAAGCACCGGTTCACCCACATATCAAATTATCAAAGTAACGAACGCGAATCATATGAGCATGATGAAAAGTAACTTGACAACAATTCCCATGGGTCCTCGGGAGCACTTTGCTTTATATAAGAGTTCGTTTAGGCTTGTCCTTTGCTACAAAAAGGATTGGTCCACCTTGCTGCATCTTAGTTACTTTTGTTACTTGTTACCCATTACGAATTATCTTATCACACAACTATGTGTTACCGATAATTTCAGTGCTTGCAGAGAATACCTTGCTGAAAACCACTTGTCATTTCCTTCTGCTCCTCGTTGGGTTCAACACTCTTACTTATCGAAAGGACTATGATAGATCCCCTATACTTGTGGGTCATCAGCAGCAAACTCGAGCTCTAGAAAACCTTTCGCAAGTTGGGATATCCAAACTCGTGCAAAACATTGTTTCGTCAGAATCGGAACAATGTTTCTTCAGCAGACAACTCGTTTCTTCATGAACTCCTAACTTTGTTTCTTCGCCATAAAACATTGTTTTGCACGGACTGAAATGTGTTTGGCCTTCTTCAGTATTGCACCTGAGTTCAAGACTCTTTTCTAGCGCCGTTGTTGGGGAGTGAAGCGCCTTTGGTAAGTGGAATTTGGTAAGGAAACCTTTATATAGTGTGTTAATATTTACTATCACTTGTTACTATGGAACATAATCCTTTGAGGTTTGTTCGGGGTATCTTCACCCCGAGCAGAGGAGCAAAGAGTTGCCCCTCAACACACTGAACCCCTTGAAAATATTTACTTTGAAATTCCTTTGGGTATGATAGAGAAACTGCTAGCTAATCCTTATGTAGGAGATGGAACATTGCATCCCGATTTACACCTAATCTATGTGGATGAAGTTTGTGGATTATTTAAGCTTGTAGGTATGCCAGAGGATGTTGTCAAGAAGAATGTTTTCCCTTTATCTTTGAAAGTAAAGGCATTGACATGGTATAGGCTATGTGATGATATTGGGTCATGGAACTACAACCGATTGAAATTGGAATTTCATCAGAAATTTTATCATATGCATCTAGTTCATTGTGATCAGAATTATATATATAAGTTTTGGCCTCGTGAAGGAGAAAGTATCGCTCAAGCTTGGGGGAGGCTTAAGTCAATGTTATATTCATGCCCCAATCATGAGCTCTCAAAAGAAATTATTATTCAGAATTTTTATGCTTGGCTTTCTCATAATGATCGATCCATGCTCGATACTTCTTGTGCTGGTTCTTTTATGAAGAAGACTATTGAATCCAAATGGGATTTATCGGAAAGAATTAAACGAAAATCTGAAGATTGGGAACTTGACGAAGGTAATGAGTTGGGTATAAACCTTAAGTTTGATTGTGTTAAATCTTTTATGGATACCGATGCTTTTCATGAATTTAGCACTAAATATGGACTTGACTGTGAGATAGTAGCTTCTTTCTGTGAATCATTTGCTAGTCATATTGATCTCCCTAAGGAGAAGTGGTTTAAATATCATCCTCCCATTGAAGTTAAAGTAGTAGAACCAATTAAAGTTGAAGAAGAAATTATTACTTATAATGTTGATCCTATTATTCCTGTTGCTTATATTGAGAAACCACCTTTTCCTATTAGAATAAAGGATCATGCTAAAGCTTCAACTATGGTTAACAAAAGTAATATTAGATCACCTATACCACGTGAACAAATCAAAGTGGAACCTAGTATTGCTATGGTTAAAGATCTCTTGGCTGATAATATTGATGGGCATGTTATTTATTTCTGCGATGAAGCTGCTAGAATTGCCAAACCTGATATTAAAGATAAAAATAGGCCAGTTGTTGGCATGCCTGTTGTTTCTATTAAAATAGGAGATCATTGTTATCATGTCTTGTGTGATGTGGGTGCTAGTGTGAGTGCAATTCCTTTTACCATATATGAAGAAATTATGAATGATATTGCACCTGCTGAGATAGAAGAAATTGATGTTACTATTAAACTTGCTAATAGAGATACTATACCACCAATTGGGATTGTTAGAGATGTTGAAGTCTTGTGTGAAAAAATAAAATATCATGCTCATTTTCTTGTCCTTGGTTCTCCACAAGATGACTTTTGTCCCATTATATTTGGTAGAACTTTCTTGAACGTTGTTAATGCTAAGATAGAGTGCGAGAAAGATATTGTTACTGTCGGTTTAGGGGATATGTCTCATGATTTATTTTCTCTAAATTTCGTAGACAACCCTAGGATAAAGAATTGCCTGGTAAGGATGAAATTATTGGTCTTGCCTCTATTGTCGTGCCTCCTACTGATCCTTTAGAACAATATTTGCTAGACCATGAGAATGATATGTTTATGAATAAAAGAAGGGAAATAGATGAAATATTCTTTAAACAAGGGCCTATTCCGAAACATAATCTGCATGTTGAAATCCTGGGGATCCTCCTCCACCCAAGGGTGATCCCGTGTTTAAGCTTAAACAATTACGTGATACTTTGAAATATGCTTATCTTGATGAAAAGAAGATATATCCTATTATTATTAGTGCTAACCTTTCAGAGCATGAAGAAAAGAAACTACTGAAAACTATGAAGAAGCATCGTGCCGCTATTGGATATACTCGTGATGATCTTAAGGGCATTAGTCCCACTTTATGTCAGCACAAAATTAGGTTGGAGCGTGATACTAAACCAGTTGTTGATCACCAACGATGATTAAACCCTAAGATGAAGGAGGTGGTGAGAAATGAAATACTAAAGCTTCTAGAGGCAGGTATAATTTATCATATTGCTAATAGTCAATGGGCAAGTCTTGTTCATTGTGTCCCTAAGAAGGGAGGCATTACCATTGTTCCTAATGATAAGAATGAATTGATCCCGCAAAGAATTGTTACAGGATATTGAATGGTAATTGATTTTCACAAATTAAATAAAGCTACTAGGAAATATCATTACCCTCTACATTTTATTGATCAAATGCTAGAAAGACTATCCAAGCATACACACTTTTGCTTTCTAGATGGTTATTCTGGTTTCTCTCAAATACCTGTGTCAAAAGAGGATCAAGAAAAGACCACTTTTACCTGCCCTTTTTGTACTTTTGCTTATAGATGCATGCCTTTTTGTAATGCCCCGGATGTAATATTTTCCCTTTTGGGCTTATAATATATCTCCGGCTTCATCTATTTCCATTCTGGGTTCTTTGTCTTTCGGGCTTTCATCGTTTTGTTGTGTGAGTGTGTGGCATTCATTCATATCATGTAGCCATGTGCATTGCATTGCATTTGTGTTGTGGGTTGCATCCGGTTCGTCGTGTTTCTTCCCGTTGTCCGTTTCGCGTTCCGGAGCTCCCTCACGTGTCCGTGACGTCCCGTAGGCCTACTTTGTTGTTCGGGCGTTTAACGTTACCGGTGTGCCGCGAGGTTGTTTTGTGTGTTGTTGTTTTGTTGTGTGCAACCCGCCTCTCAAATCTCATCTCGTTTGGACTCCGTTGACTTTTCCATCTGTTGTTCGTGTGGGTCCGAAGTGCCTTCACTTCGTGTCCCAGAAACACCCCTGCTGCATTCTTTTATCTCCGTCTAGGCCTTTTAAATCTATCCCCGCGATCGGATCCGTCGGATCGCGATCGGAGGGCTCCTACCGCCCCTAAACTCCCTCCTAACCCTAAAAACTGCTATATAATAGACCCTAGTCTATTTTGGCATGTCCCCTTCTTCTTCCCCCTTCCCCTCTATTTTTTTTTCTTCCCTTCCTTTCAGATCACAGATCCACTAATTCTTCTCTGGATCCCGAGGAGGATCTCCTCGATCGACCACAGCGCGGCTTCGGCGATTTGGGTCAACGGTCGCTCGACCGAGGACCGCGCAGCCGCATCGTCGCCCAGTCGTCGGGCTCGGTCCCGCACCAGGCTTCGACCGCGCCGGATCCCGAAGGGGGGGACCAGATCGTCGGCCCAGTCCTTCCCTCGCCGACCAGAGCCGCGTCGGCCCAGTCCTTTTTCGTCGCCAGCCAGGCCAGGCGCGGGGCCCGGGACCACTTCCCCGCGGGCAACAGCCGCCGCCCGGCCCGCTTCTCCCTCGACCGCACCAGCCGCGCCGCCCCGGCTGGGCCTCGCCGCGTTGGGCCACCGCCTCCGCCCCGCCAGGCCCGCGCCAGCCACCGCCGAGCCGCACTGCTCCAGCGGGCCTCGCCCCGCCTCGCCGGGCCGCCTCTTCCTCCTCTGCTGGGCCGGATCCGCCGCCGCCGGCCCGTCTACTCCGTTTTTTTTCCTGATCCAGTTCAGATCTGCTGAGGTTAAACCCTAGATCTAAGTCCAGTTTTACCTGTCTGATGCTAAGTTTGACCTGCCCTAACTTTTACTGTGATGCTCCGTTTTGTGCGTGTAATATGTCCAGACGTTCGTGGAGATGTGCTCTACGTTTCCTCTGTTGTTGTCACGCATATTAGAGATCATCTAGGCACTTGTTTTGCTGTTGCAAGAGTGCATCATGATATAAACTGCTGCTATGTGTTATTTTCATGCCACCTTTGTCATGTGATATCTTTTAGCCCGTTTGTCCAAATGATGCAAATGACATGTCCACGTGTTCGTCTTGCCACGAACTACGTGTTGCTTGTGATAGGTTGCATGGTAGATTTATTATTGCCTTGTTATCTTCGTTGCAAAGTGCCATGTTCATATGTTGTGTTTTCACTTGTTATGAAATGCCATCTTGTTGAGCTCGTTGCAATCGTTGTGTTCACCTCTATGATGCATGCTTGTGTGTTTCGGGATCACCTTCATATGCACTTTGATGAGGTGCTTACCCTTTGCCATGTTTAGTTTCGAGGTGACTTAAACATGATCTTTTATATGCCATGATGTTATTGCTGTTTTAGGACTTAGTGATTTTTCACTAAGTCTGAAATCTGTAACGTTCCGATGCCATGTTCGTGTGATGTTCTAGGACAAAGCATGTTAGTTTTGGAGTGGATCTTGATTGTTCCTTGTAGTATATATTGTTGTCTTTCCATCCATGTCCTCACATGTCCATTTGAGTGGCTGTAGCATGTTTATATTTTGCTCTAAAGTTTCAATAAAATTCTGCTGCCAGAATTTTATTGTAAAGTTCAATATGTCCAAGATCATTGCTATTGATCCGTGGCTCCGTTCGGGGTGCACTTTGGACATAGTTGCTGTACTATATGTCTAGTTTGTGTTCAAGTCCTTTGCCATGCTTTTTGGGTGCTGTAGCTTAATTATTTTGAGCTCCAAAGATGCTATGTTGCTGTAATTTTCAGCTTTCGCTCAAATCTTGTTTCGGGCATAACTTTTAGCCCGTAACTCCGATTTCAGCGATTCTTATATCAAACTTGATTGATTTTCTGTGTAGATTAATAATATCAGCTTGTTATCATGTTTTGAGGTGTTTTGCTTGAGTGATATTTTCCGTGCTCCGTGTGCATCCTTAGTGCATCCATCATGCATTCATGTTTTCTGAGTGCGCATTGCATCTTGTTGATTGGTGCTTGGTGTGGTTGTTTTGTTTAGAGCCGGAAGCTGAGACCGGGTACGAAGTTGAGCACGAGGTTTCCAACGAGGTTGAGCACGAGGACCCTTCTTACGATCCGAACGACTTCTCTTCAGGCAAGATGACCGAACCCCGATAACATTACTATCTTTGCCTATTGCTAGTAGTCTCGATCTATAGTTTTGCCTCGATGCCCATGATCTTCTTGTCAGCCTCCTACTTGTAACCAATTGCCATGTTTAACCACCCTACCTATGCAAACCGTTGCTTGGCTAAGTACGCTTCGCTCAGCCCTTCTTATAGCGTTGCTAGTTGTAGGTGAAGATCGAAGATGCTTGCTTCATGTTGAAGTTTGGTTGGGTTATATCACACTATATAAATGCTTTAAATGAAATCATCTATATATTGGCAAGGGTGGAAGGCTAAGCCTTTTGCTTGGTGATTTGTTTCACTCATGTCGTTAGGATCCGTATAAGCCGGTATTATGTTCCTTGATTATGCGTTCCTAACACGGTTGGGGTGTATGGGACCCCCTCGATAAACCGCTAAGTGCTAAGTCTTTTCCAGCAAATCCCAACATTGGTACTATTTGCCTAATAACAAACTAAACTTGCATAGGGAGTAATTAACCCTCTTTCTTAATCAACAACCCCGGGCCAGTGCTCCACATGAGTGTTGGTCCGAAACGGGGAGCCTGCGGGGCCGCCTTGAGGCAACTCGAGGTATCTGGCATACACCCGTAGCTTCACCCATTCGGTCGTGTCCTGAGACTTAGATACGCGCGGCTACTATCAGGGTGTCGACACGCCGGGAGGATTTGCTGGATTAGCCTTACCTTAGCTCGGTATATCTTGAGCACGGGATTCCGAGGATACTCGGGTCTTCCCACTTTGGAGTTGCGACTCCGCGGATCGTGGGCTTGTAATGGGTCAAGTTGGAACACCCCTGCAGGGTTTGAACTTTCGAAAGCCGTGCCCGCGGTTATGTGGCAGATGGGAGCTTGTTAATTCCGGTTGTAGATAACTTGACACAATGTTTCTAATACACTACCAGCGTGTGTTCCGTGACTGTTAATTTCCGAATAGGGATTCGGGAGTTGAACACGGAGGGGTTATGATTGTGGAGCTGTAGCTAGGATCACTTCGTGATCACTTCTCGCCGAGGCCTTCTCTTCTCGCTCTCACTTACGTAAGCTAGATGCTAGTTGCTGCTGCAGACTTATTCTTTTCTTCAGCCTTTCCTCACCCAGAGGCTTTGATAGTCTTGTTACCCGGAGATGGGATTGCTGAGTCCTCTGTGGCTCACAGTTACTTCACACACCAGATGCAGGTCCAGCTGTGAGCTATCCAGGTGATGGCACCGAGCTGGATTGGGAGTACGACGAGGAGCGTAGTCGGTACTATGTGCGCTACCCGGACGATCAGTAGTGGAGTCTCTTACTAGGATTCGATCCGCCTGTGGTTTATTTATCTGAGTTTGGTACTTTGACTTTTGGCTTTTGCCCTTAGAGGGTTGTAGTGTTCTTAATGTATGATGTTTGAGACTTGTACTGTAATTCTGTGACGTGGCGAGTGTAAGCCAACTATTTTCAGTTTACTATCCCCTCTTTTACATGAGTTGTGCAAAGATTACCAAACTTGAGATCATTCTAGGATGGATTTATGCCTTTAAGTCGTGCCTCGACACGTAGGAGGTATAACTCCATCCTGGGCATTACACTTTTGGTTTATGCAATGCACCTGCTACCTTTCAAAGATGTATGATTGCTATGTTATCTGATTTTTGTGAAAAGATTGTTGAGGTTTTCAAGGATGATTTCTCCGTTTGTGGAACTTCTTTTGATGATTGCTTAAGCAACCTTGATCGAATTTTGCAGAGATGTGAAGAAACTAATCTTGTCTTGAATTGGGAGAAGTGCCACTTTATGGTTAATGAAGGTATTGTCTTGGGGCATAAGATTTCCGAAAAAATTATTGAAGTTGATAAAGCTAAAGTAGATGTTATTGAAAAGATACCGTGTCCTAAAGATATCAAAGGTATAAGAAGTTTTCTTGGTCATGCTGGTTTCTATAGGAGGTTTATTAAAGACTTCTCTAAAATTTCTAGGCCTCTCACTAATCTCTTGCAAAAAGATGTTCCTTTTGTGTTTGATGATCATTGTGTAGAAGAATTTGAAATACTTAAGAAAGCCTTGATTTCTGCACCAATTGTTCAACCACCTGATTGGAATTTACCCTTTGAAATTATGTGTGATGCAAGTTATTGTGCTATTGGTGCTGTTCTAGGACAAAGAGTTGATAAGAAACTGGATGTTATTCATTATGCTAGTAAAACTCTAGACAATGCGTAGAGAAATTATGCTACTACTGAAAAAGAATTCTTAGTAGTTGTTTTTGCATGTGATAAGTTCAGATCTTGTATTGTTGATTCCAAAGTAATTGTTCACACTAATCATGTTGTTATTAAATATATTATGGAAAAGAAAGATGCTAAACCTAGACTTATTAGATGGGTTCTCTTGCTACAAGAATTTGATTTGCACATTATAATGGGAAGGGAGTTGAGAACCCCGTTGCAGATAACTTGTCTAGGTTAGAGAATGGTCTTGATGACCCACTTCCTATTAATGATAGCTTTCTTGATGAACAATTAGCTGTCATAAATGCTTCTCATAATGCTCCTTGGTATGCTGATTATGCTAATTACATTGTTGCTAAATTTATACCACCTAGCTTCACATACCAGCAAAAAAAAGTTTTTCTATGACTTAATACATTACTTTTGGGATGACCCACACATTTATAAAGAATGAGTAGATGGTGTTATTAGACGTTGTGTACCTGAGCATGAACAGGAACAGATCCTACGTAAGTGTCACTTCGAGGCCTACGGAGGACATCATGCTAGAGATAGAACTGCACACAAGGTATTGCAATCCGGTTTTTATTGGCCTACTCTCTTCAAGGATGCTCGTAAGTTTGTCTTGTCTTGTGATGAATGCCAAAGAATTGTTAATATTAGTATACGTCAGGAAATGCCTATGAACTATTCACTTGTTATTGAACCATTTGGTGTTTGGGGCTTTGATTATATGGGACTTTTCCCTTCCTCTAACAGGTATGCACATATTTTAGTTGTTGTTGATTACATTACTAAGTGGGTAGAAGCTATTCCAACTAGTAGTGCTGATCATAACACTTCTATTAAGATGCTTAAAGAAGTTATTTTTCCGAGGTTTGGAGTCCCTAGATATTTAATGACAAATGGTGGTTCATAGTTTATTCATGGTGATTTTCGTAAGATGCCTGATAAATATTATGTTAACCATAGAATTGCATCTCCATATCACCCTCAGTCTAGAGGTCAAGTAGAATTGAGTAATAGAGAGATTAAATTGATTTTGCAAAAGACTGTTAATAGATCTAGAAGGAATTGGTCTAAGAAACTTGATGATGCATTGGGGGCTTATAGAACTGCATATAAATACCCTATGGGTATGTCTCCATATAAAATGGTTTATGGAAAAGCATGTCACTTACCTCTTGAACTAGAACATAAGGCATATTGGGCTATTAAAGAGCTCAATTATGATTTCAAACTTGCTGGTGAGAAGAGGTTATTTGACATTACTCACTTGATGAATGGAGAACCCAAGCCTATGAGAATGCCAAGTTGTTTAAAGAAAAAGTTAAAAGATGGCATGACAAGAGAATACGAAAGCGTGAGTTAATATAGGTGATCATATTTTGCTATACAACTCTCGTTTAAGGTTTTTTGCAGGAAAGCTTCTCTCTAAATGGGAAGGCCCTTACATCATCGATGAGGTCTATCGCTCCGGTGCCATCAAAATCAACAACGCCGAAGGCACAAATCCGAAAGTGGTAAACGGTCAAAGATTCAAACACTATATCTCAGGTACTCCCTTAAATGTTGAGACCAATATAATCGACACCATGACACCGGAGGAGTACATAAGGGACACTTTCCAGAACATTTCAGACTCCGAAAAGGAATAGGTACGTGGTACGATAAGTAAACCGACTCCAAAACATTTCCAATGATAATTTTTCTCTGTTTTGGAATATTTAAAAAATTAGGAAAATTAAAAGTAGTCCGGAAGAGACACGAGGCAGCCACAAGGGTGGAGGGTGCGCCCCCTGACCTGGTGGCCACCTCGTGTGCCCTCCGGACTCTGTTTTCTTGCACAATACTTCTTCTTGTCGGTAAAAAATCATTATATAATCTCCCGAATGTTTTGACCACCGTACCATGGCAAAATCCTCTGTTTTTGTTTTGAGATGTTGTTCCTGGCAGATCTAGATCACCATGACGTCTCCAAGTGCTCCCAAGGACAAGTTTTTCAAGAAGGTCATCAACCCTTACCTTGTGGAGGTGATGGAACACCCTCAAACCATCGAGATGCGTGAGGGTGTGTTGCACATCCACGGCACTGAGGGGCCAAAGAAGACCGGAAGCGTGGAGACAAGACTCGAAGCAATGGAACGGCAAGTTTTCAAGTGTCAAGGGATGATGGAGTGTGGACTTATCGACAACCACATGATGATCGCAGAATTCACCACTAATCACAAGCTGGACTCCAGGAATGTTGGGGAGACCATCTTCAAGCTTCAAGAGAAAATCGAGCATCTCCAAGCCCAGATCTATGCCCTACAAAACCAAAACTGTGAGTATGAATACAGATTTAAGAGGGTGAGTTTCGCTGCAGATTTGAGGATCCCGGAGACTCGTTCATCCTTCTATGATGGTGAGCCTATGCCTTGGAAAATGGATGACAAGCCTGCTACATCAACACCACCTCCGAAGAAAGAGACATAAATAAATGGGTATGGGCACTCCCCTTGGCAACTGCCAAGCTTGGGGGAGGTGCCCCGGTATCATATCACCATCGCACCTTTATCTTTATCGTTTTTCTTAGTTCGATCCTTTTGGTTATATCTTGATCTAGTAGAATAAAGTTTTTAGTATGATCTAGTTTTAATTTTTGCCTTGAGATCCATCTATGTAATCAAGTCCGTGAGTTATATAATTGTGACGCCCGAGACCGACGTCCCAGAAGATTCCAGAAGCTTCCAGAAGATTCCGGATGTTCATGGTTGCCCGTGTGGTTCGTTGTGCTTGTGTTATTTATTTTTTTTGCATTGCATCATGTCATCATGCCATCATGTCATATTTTTATTTTTGCATCTCAACCTAAATAATTCGTGTGGGCCTTCGGTCCATTTAAATCGAGGGAAGATGTCTTCTCTTTAAAACATATAAAGCCTCTCAATATATTAGGGAGCTATATAAATAATATTCCATTGCTTCGGAATCACCATAACACACTTGCATAATTCCCCATGTTTATTTTCACTTCAAGTTTCACCTCCAAAACCTTGCCGATAATTTCTTTTCCGTTTTTTTTTCGAGGCTCCTCTAAAGTCTAGACTCCTTTTAATCTCCTTAAGGCAAGCTATTTATTTTTTTTAGTTTGCACTTCCCTTTTGTTGGAACTATTTTTGAGGGTTGGTTTTTACTCCATAAAGCCTTTCAAAATGTTCCATCATTTTTCCCCCCTGTTTTGGCCTCTTTTCTTTTTATTTTGGATCCATCTCTATTTATTTCTGCTGAGGAAATAAATAAAAAGAGGGCTCAGGCCACAGCCTCCTCCTTTCCCCCTCATCCCAGCGCAGCCCAGGGCGTCGCCTCTTGGGCCCGAAGAAACCAAGCCGGCCCACACCTCACTCCAGGCCCGATCTCCCCGCTGTAACCCTAGCGTGCGCGCACCCCAGTCCCTCTCTTCCCTGTCCGCCGCCACCTCCCGTTCCCCTCGATCTCACCTCTCTGCCCCGACCGCACCCTGTTTTTCCCTCTCGCCCGAGTCCCTCGCTCGATCTATTCCCTCGCCAGCAGCCGAGTGCCCCGACCTCCCTCCGATCCCGCGGCCAGGGGCCCTCTTCTCTGCCGCGCCCCTGCCGCGTCCTCCAGTGCCTCGCCTCGACGCCCGGCCGCCCCGAGCGCCATGGCCCTCCAGCCGTCGTCAGCACCCCGCACGCCGGCGCCCTGCGCTCTTCCTCCCTCCTCCAAGCGGGCGCCTCGCTCCCTCGCCTCCAGAAGCCGGCGCCCGAGCCCTCCTTCACCGAGCCCGCACCCCCCTCCTTCTCCAAGCGCCCAGCGGCCAGGCAGAGCTCCTCCTCCGCCCCATCGTCCTCCGCGAGCGCCCCGGGCTCTTTCCTTCGCCGAGGCAAGGAGCCCCCATCGCCTCGCCTGGTTCTATGCGCCAGGAGTCCCGCGTCTGCATCCCCTCCAGCCGCTTCCTCCGTCGCGCAAGGGCTGCCGCTCGCCTCGCCCCAGGAGCTCCGTCCTCCCCGGCTTCCCCGTCCGGCGCCCCCTCCATCCTCTCCTTCGGCCCTCTGGCCCTCAGCGCCCGACGACCTCCCTCCGGTCTCCACCAGCGCCTCGCCTCCCCTTCCCTCCAGTACCGAGCAGCCCGTCCTCTGGCCCCGATCCGGCGCCGCAGCTCCGTGGCCTCCGACCGCAGCTCCTCCGAGGAACTGCTGCAACCTCCAGCGGCCTCGCCGGCCTCACCTTGGTCGCCCTGCCCGTCCTCCAGCAGCGCCGAGCCGCGACCCGCAACCTTTTTCCTTTTTTTTTTT
>LR738709.1:387023010-387065457 GCA_902687465.1 Secale cereale | reverse complement strand
TTTTTTTGTTTTTTTTTTGTTTTTGTTGTTTTGTTGCTGTGTTGGTTTATCTCAAGTACCAGGAGCGCCAAGAACCCCTAGGTCGTGAACGAGTACAACTACATAACGATGACCGAACGGCTACGAGCTCGTGTACGACTACTCGGATCAAGTACCACTACCGTCGACCCTCGAAGACCCGTGTTTCCGGATGCGACAAGTACCACTACATCCGTGTACGACTACGTGAACGAGTACCACGACGCCGTCGAACGCCAAGTACATCTACACGATGTCTCGCCAAGTACCACGACATGACGGATGAACATCTACAAACGTGTACCACGACGACCGAGTACATCTACGGCCCGAACGTCTACCGTCGCCGGAACGACTACTTCCTCTACTTCCACTACGTCCCTCTACGATCTCGAACCGCCCCGAAACGCACGCTTCGAAGGTATAACCCCGAGACGTGACCCGTGTGAATGCATGCTTGTTGTGGTTGTTTGTAATGTTTCCCGTGTGAGCTTCGTGCCCGTTCCACCTTTTGTCATGTTCCTCGGTTGCCTCGTCACCGACTCGTGGGAACCCGGTAACGGGATCGCCCCACCTTTCATCTTGTTCAACTCGTTCTTTCCACCTTTTGTTTTGCACCGGTCCCTCACCGAGTTACCGGTACCGATATGATGCCATTGCATCATTTTCGGAATCGTTGCCGTGGCACTCTTTTCTTTCCACCACGGTGACAAACACTTCTTGTCTTCCTCTTAAGTCAACCCTTTTAATAAAACTTGCATAAACTTGATCATGTCATCCGCATCATGTTAACAACACTTATATGTGTGAATTGTTGTTGCTTTATAATTATTAAACATGCTCATGGGGATTTTCCGGATATGTTGTTGTTATTTTTCCGGCCCCATTTAAACTTGTCTTAATAGTGTAGTTTTATTATGCTTCACCTCTTGCCATGCTAAAAACATTTAATCTTGTCTTGTAAATAACAAGAGACAACTAAATAATTAATATGTGGTGTTTCGTCAATATGCAACTCGTTGCATATTGATCTCCACTTAACTTGTAGTATTTGTTTGTGCACTTTGCCATGCCATGCATAATTAAACCGGACATGCATCATGCTTGCTTGTGCATCGTATGCCATGTTTATGCTTGTGTGTTTACCGTGTTGTTTCTTTCTTTCCGGTTGCTTTCTTGATAGCTTCGGTTTCGTTCCGGAGTTGTGAGGATTCTCTCGTCTGTGTTGCTCCGTCTTCGTGGACTTGTTCTTCTCCCTTGTGGAATCCCAGGCAAGATGACCGAACCCGGATACCATTACTATTTTTGCCTCTTGCTAGAGTATCGCTCTATAGTTTTGCCTCGATGCCCATGTTTTCCTGTCAGCCTCCTACTTGTAACCATTGCCATGTTTAACCACCCTACCTACGCAAACCGTTGCTTGGCTAAGTACGCTTCGCTCAGCCCCTCTTATAGCATTGTTAGTTGCAGGTGAAGATTGAAGATGCTTGCTTCATGTTGAAGTTTGGTTGGGTTATATCACACTATATAAATGCTTTAAATGAAATCACCTATATATTGGCAAGGGTGGAAGGCTAAGCCTTTTGCTTGGTGTTTTGTTCCACTCGTGCCGTTAGGATCCGTATAAGCCGGTATTATGTTCCTTGATTTTGCGTTCCTAACACGGTTGGGGTGTATGGGACCCCCTTGATAAACCGCTAAGTGCTAAGTCTTTTCCAGCAAGTCCCAACATTGGTACTATTTGCTTAATAACAAACTAATAAAACTTGAATGGGACTAGCTACCCCTTTCATCTTAATTCCACCCCCCTGGGCCAGTGCTCGATTTGAGTGTTGGTCCAAACTAGAGTCGTGTGCGGGGCCCCCCTTGGCAACTTGGGTTTCGGCCACTGTACGCTGTGCTCATCCGGTCGTGGCCTGAGACGAGATACGCGCGGCTACTATCAGGGTGTCGGCACGCCGGGAGGATTTGCTGGATTAGCCTTACCTTAGTTCGGTTTAACTTGAGCACGGGATTCCGAGAATACTCGGGTCTTCCCAACTATGGAGTTGCGACTCCGCGGATCGTGGGCTTGTGATGGGCCAAGTTGGAACACCCCTGCAGGGTTTGAACTTTCGAAAGCCGTGCCCGCGGTTATGTGGCAGATGGGAGCTTGTTAATTCCGGTTGTAGATAACTTGACACAATGTTCCAATACACTACCAGCGTGTGTACCGTGACTGTCAATTTCCGAATAGGGATTCGGGAGTTGAACACGGTGGGGTTATGTTTGACCGGCTTTAGCTAGGATCACTTCGTGATCATCTTTCGACCGATGCTCTTCTCTTCTCGCTCTCTATTGCGTAAGTTAGTGCTAGTTGCTGCTGCAGACTCTTGTTTGTTCCTTCACCTCATATTCTTTTCTTCAGCCTTATCCTCACCCAAGGCTTAAATAGTCTTGTTACCCGGGAACGGGATTGCTGAGTCCTCTGTGGCTCACAGTTACTTCACCACACCAGATGCAGGTTCAGCCGAGTTTGAGGCAGGAGCTGGTTCAGTGCTTCACCAGGAGCTTGTTGAAGAGTTTGGCTGTTTGTTTGTGATGTTTCGATGTCAGTAGTGGTTTCTACTAGGATTCGATCCTGACCTGTGGCTTTATGTTGTTTTGGTATCTTTCTTTTGGATCTTACCCGTAGTCGGGCTGTGATGTTTTGAATGATGTATTGCTTATGTAATGTATTGTGTGAAGTGGCGAGTGTAAGCCAACTATCTCCTTTTGCAATTTAATCCCTCTTTTACATGAGTCGTGCAAAGATACCAAACTTGAGATCATTCTAGGATGGATTTATGCCTTTAAGTCGTGCCTCGACACGTAGGAGGTATAACTCCATCCTGGGCATTACAATAATAAAGAATAGTTTTGAGTTGAGGGCTTTGTTATGGCTATATATATCCACGCGGATGTAGATAGCCATGAACCATTATTGTTGACATTACCCTTGAGGTAAATCATTGGGAGGCGAAACTATAAGCCCCTATCTTTCTCTGTGTTTGATTGAAGCTTTGAACTCATAAGTCTTGCGTGAGTGTTAGAAATTGTGAAAGACTAAATGATAGTTGAGTATGTGTACTTGCTGAAAAGTTCTTATATTTGACTCTTTCCGATGTTATGATAAATTTCAATTTCTTCAATGACTGAGATCATAGTTTGTTGGTTATCAATGAGGTTTCTGATTCATACTTTACCTTGTGAATGAATTGTTACTTTAACATAAGAACCTATATGACAAGGACTAGTGATTGTGGACCCCTCAAAATGCTAAGGACAAGAATTGGCAAAGCTCCAAGACTCTTCATTTTGGTCAAGTGATCCAAGATCACATTGAGTCCATAGGAAAGCCAATACTCTTAAAAGGGGATGAGGTTTTGATCGTGACTCGATTGCTCAAGTGCTTAGTCATATTGCTTAAAAACCCTCAACCACTTTCTTCACATCACATATGTCCAAAACCCTTAAGTATCATCTCGGTCCCATCGAAACTCCCTATCCCGGACCCACCGAGTTGATCACATACACTGCCTAAGCCAAACCCTAGCATTTCGGTTCTAGATATATGGGTCTCACCGAGATGGCATGCCCAAGTTTCTGTGATGATGTTGCTTCATTTAGGAATTATCGAGATGAAATGATCGGAACTACCGAAATGAGTTCTTGCCCTAGCCATTGCACTTCGGTCGCTCCGAGATGTTCTCATCGAGACTTCTAACGTTTAAATCTTTTACACTTGTTGGTCTCATCGAGATTTGGTTTGTGTGTCACTGAGTTGGGTCAAAAGCTTGTAATTGTTGGATTTTTTTATGAAGCCTATATATACTCCTCCACCCCCTCTTACTGTTTAAGAGATCCATCAGAACGAAACTTCATTTCCATTACTAATTTTCTAAGAGAGAACGACCTACTCATGTGTTGAGATCAAGAGATTCCAATCGTACCATTTGAGCCTTGATTTCTATCCTTCCCCAAGTTGGTTTCCATTCAATCCCCTCTTCTACCAAAGCCATATCTGTGAGAGAGTGATTGAGTGTTGGGGATATTATCATTTGAAGCACAAGAGCAAGGAGTTCACCATCATCAACACCATCTATTACCTTTTGGAGAGTGATGTCTCCTAGATCGGTTAGGTGTCACTTGGGAGCCTCCAAGAGATTGTGGACTTGAACCAAGAAGTTTGTAAGGGCGAGGAGATCGCCTACTTCGTGAAGGTATACCCGAGTGAGGCTAGTCCTTCATGGGCGTAAGCCATGAGGGAATAGACAAGGTTGCTTCTCCGTGGACCCTTCGTGGATGGAGCCCTCCGTGGACTCGCGCAACCGTTACCCTCCGTGGTTTGAAGTCTCCATCAACGTGGATGTACGAAAAGGATAATTTTTGATTTGGTAAAGTAGTCTAATCAACCCCCCCCCCCCTATAGACATACTTTCGATCCTACACTTTTTCTTTCTAGTAGCAGAGTCATGCCCTGCCTATTAAAATCTAAAGGAGACTCATCAAATTTGCATGGTCTAAAAGTGGCTCCGTCGGTGCCACCGGTGAACCATCTTCTATTCGCTGATGATAACCTGTCGTTCTTCAAGGCAAATAGTGATGGAGCTATAGAGTTGAACCAGGTTCTGGATTGTTATTTTCAAGCTTCTAGGCAAGGTACAACTTTGCAAAATCTTCCATCTTTTTCAGAAAGAGGGTGTCAGATAGCATAAGGACAGGGGTAAAAGCCCTATTAAATGTTCCAAATGAAATGCTTAATGAGAAGTATTTGGGAATGCCGTGAGACATCAAAATATAAAAAATGATGCTTTCAAATACTCAAGGACCAGCTTTGGAGCATGATTGGCTTGAGAATAATCTGTCAACAACAGGAAAGGGTGTTCTAGTAAAATTTGTGGCACAGGTGGTGCTAGTGTTTTCTATGTCCCGCTTCAAGTTATCAAGAGGGATTTGTGAACACTTGAATATGTTGATCGGAAAAATCTGGTGGCGCAACAAGGATGGAAAACGTAAACCACATTGAGTCTCTTGGAAAACAACAATGCAACCAAAGAGTATGGGTGGCCTGGGGTTTCAAGGACTTTGAGCTTTTTAATTTAGCTATGCTAGCTAGGCAAGCATGGCGCCTCCTGCGGAACCCAGAGTCATTGAGTGCTCGGCTGATGAAAATCATCTATTATCCCAACTCCTCAATATTACAAGCAAATTTGGGTGGAGATTCCGGTCATATATGGAGGGCGATCATTGAGGGTAGGGACAACCTCAAACTTGGCCTGATTAGGCGCATAGGCTTGGCACATCAACAAAAAATTCGGATGACACATGGTTTCCTAGAGACGAGATGCCGAGACCCTTTGGTTGTCTTGTTCCCGACCCCCCCCTCCCCCCCGACGCTTGTATTTGAATTGATTGGCCACACCTCAGCAACTTGGGACAAGGTGCACATAAAGGAAATTTTCATGCCAATGGATGCATGCATAATTCTTGGGTACCTCACTGCACCCACAACGTCCAGGGTTTCTGGAGTTGGCATTTCGAGAAGCACAATACATTCTCCGTCAAGTTAGTGTATAACATGCTGGTGGCAACAAGACTACGGAGGGAAGCCTGGTTGGAAGGAACCACTGGTTCATCTTGCCGAGCAACTGGTGTGGGATCATGGAAGACACTCTGGAAGACGCAAGTACTAAGCTAAAGTCAGAATGTTCTTGTGGCGGCTCTTGAAACATTCTTTACCCATCATAGATGTCTAGACGCATATGCATAAGTCTGACACATCATCGTGCAAAAATGTATGACTCACCGGCTGATTCTTGGAGACATCTATTGGTCAATTGCATAGCTTCAAGATGCACTTGGGCTCTAGTCAACAAAGACTTGGCTCAAAAACTGATTTCGACGACTGAACCAAGTGCCAAACAATGGCTTTTCACCCATGAGCAGTTTGTGATACTCTCGGTCGCCCTATGGGCCACATATAGTCCTAATGTCGCAAGGCTATCCATGAGGGTATGCCTCCCCAATCTACTTTTCCTGTGATCAAGAATTCTATAGGTGATTTGGGCGCACTTAGAGAAAAAAATGTTGATCCGACAACGGGGAACAGCCCAGACGCCTGTTGCACCAAGATCGAGGGCTCCATCCCAGTATACGCGAAAATACATGTCGACGCATGTGTGAGGCAAGGGAGAGGAGAATGTTTGCCGAAACATAAACGACTAATACATGTGTAGCTCTTCTCTTGTTATCGATGGAATAGATGATCCCGTCGTTCTTGAAGTTACTGCATATAGGGAGGGACTTGCTTTGGCGAAGATCTTCATCTACATAACTTCATTATCACCTCTGACTCGACGCAGGTGATTTCAGACATCACCAAAATGACGTAGAGGTAGTTATGGTGCTATACTTAATGAGATAAATTTAGAGTAACTCACTTTCATTATAATTTTATTTTTGAGAGTCGTGTTGTCAACATTGAAGCATGTAGTTAGGGCATCCCCAATAGTTGTAAGATAGTTGTTGGTAAATTTGTCACCTAGGATATAGTGATGATGTGGCATGTAATAAATGTGAAGAGAGAGCATGGTTATATGTAGATTAACCAACAACCTTTGCACAAGCTCCAAGGTGAAATAGAGAGCAATCACATTTATTTTCTAATCATCTATTGGATTGCTTAGATACTCCCTCCGTTCAGGTGCATTGGGCGCCTAAGGAGCTGCACTATGATCTAGGTGTGATGAAATTGGCCGTAATATTAGATGTAATTAGCACTAAAACTCTTGTAACTTGAGCTAATTGATTGCAATTCATTGGCCTTATCAATCAACATTCAACGGGAAACGCATGCAACCAGAGTTATTGCCCGTGAGATTAAAAAGTTATGCATGGGGGTGGAGCAAACGAGGTATGTGAATGGTACGAGGCTGATTTAATTCTTTGGTGCCTTACTCATTTGGAAATTCTAAAATCGCTAAGATGCTTAATGCACCTGGACGGAGGGAGTACAACCTATTGAAGTAGTTGTATGATAGCTTGTTGCTTGATGACATGGACATTTTACCAATAAAACTAACATACAATGTATTGGAGATTCCCTTAGAAGTTCTTGCTATGGCTTGGACCAGGGACGTCATTTTTGGTTTGACCAAACCTCATGACCTCCACGCATTGTGGTTTTTTGTGAATAAATTCGACTTTACCCCTTGGAAAAAATAAAATGATTTTCGTCTTCGTCCACCTCAACGATCTGATCCACAGCCAAGTGTCCAAGCCAAATTTTCTGAAGAAAAAACTAAGTGCTGGAGGCTCAGCCAACTGCCACTCCACACTTCCGTATCATCCCGGTCTTCTCTTCCTCCACCTCCTCCTCCTTTCTCTCTAATCTCTTCTTCGCGCAGGCGCGCTCCGAAATTCCGAAGCGACACGCCTCCAAGCTCCCACCGATCCGGAAGCTTCCCGTGCACCAAATGCATCGAGTCCTCCGCGCCGCTGCGGCGGCGGCTGCGGGGATCGCCACGGCCCCGGCTCGCCGCCACCGCGCGCCGAGCTGGGGCGCGGCCACGGGGAGATGGTTCTCGGTCGAACGGGAGGCGATGAGCTACGACGTCGTGATCGTGGGCGCCGGGCCGGCGGGCCTCGCCGCCGCCATCCGGCTGAAGCAGCTCTGCCGCGCGGCCGACACCGACCTATCCGTCTGCGTCCTCGAGAAGGGAGCCGAAGTCGGTGCGCCGCCTCGCACACAAAATCCTATTCTCGCTGCTGTGTTGTACTAGACGTGCAACGGCATTGATCACCCTCTTGTAATTTGGCTTTTGTTTTTGTGTGCCCTGCAGGTGCTCATGTACTGTCAGGGAATGTGTTCGAGCCCCGTGCGTTGGATGAGCTCATCCCGAAGTGGAGGGAAGAGGATGTATGCCCTTCTGTACTCTGCATTCGAAATGTTATGTGTTTTTGTGGCTCACTCCGATTTTCCAGTGCAATAATGCTTGTTTGTTGTTGATCTATTGAACACATCCCTTAGATGCAGCCGAACATACGAAATTAAAGATATTATTGTGTGGGAAGGTGTTGTAATATCTTCAAATAGAACGAATGCAAGTTTTTGTGTTCCTAAAATCATATTCTTGTTCACCCGGAAAAAAAATGATATTCTTGTTACGAGTGCTCTATGGAAAACTAAGATATGTTACTTATTTTATTAATGTGACTATGATATGTCAACAGGCCCCAATCAGAGTCCCTGTCTCATCTGACAAGTTCTGGATGTTAACAAAGAATAAGGCATGGTCACTTCCATCTCCTTTTGATAACAAAGGGAACTATGTAATAAGGTGCTGATTTTTTTTTCTTATCTGCTTGATGCTTGTATAGTTCTCTATTCTTCTTATTCTAGAGAATCCATGTGTGCCAACATACTTGTTTTTGTCCAGCTTGAGCCAATTGGTGCGATGGATGTCTGTAAAGGCTGAAGAATTAGGTGTTGAAGTGTATCCAGGGTTTGCTGCGAGTGAGGTATCATCCTTTTTAACCCTTTTCCAGTTGAGGAGCTCTTGCGTGGAAGGACTAATATTTGCCTCAATTCTGCTCTGACAGATCCTTTATGATGAAAATCAAATAGTTGCAGGCGTTGCAACCAATGATGTCGGTATTGCTAAAGATGGTAGTAAAAGGGAAACTTTTCAACCGGGTGTGGAACTAAGAGGCGAGTAACCTCCTTCACTTGGTGGTTCACATAAAAATACATGTTAATAATATGTTGCATATTTTCCTTCTGAATTGTTTTAGAGGTAGACAATACTTATTTCTTTGATTTGTTGTTTTCTCGAAGATTGATATACTTTATTTTCCACTTATTTTTCCATGCACGTATACATTCTCATGGTCAGCTCCTTAGATTGCAGGGCGAATAACACTTCTAGCTGAGGGTTGCCGGGGTTCATTATCAGAGGTCAGTATATGTAATTCTAGTTTGATAGCTTTAGTCCATGGAATGTTATTGATTCTGTTAGTATTATGCAATTGGTGCTGCAGCCTATCACATTATCCTTCATTGTCTTGTGCTTTCCAGAAAATAATAGCGAATCACAAGCTCAGAGAAAGTGGGCAAGGCCAACATCAGACGTATGCTCTCGGAATTAAAGAGGTATCTACATTCACTGATACCATTTGAATTATGAAATTCAATGATACCATGTATGATTGCCTTGTTCTGAATTCTAAAACTTAAAGAAGCAGGATTGTTTACCTGAACTATATTGTTTTTGCACATCAACACCACATTATACAGGCAATGTGCCCTGTTATACAGATAATGCGACTAGTATAAATTGTTAGATGTCTCTAAATAGGCACTATGCATACATTAGGGCGCAATTTGTTAGCATTCGTTGGATCATCCATACGTGAACCATTCTCTAATATAATTTTTCCAAAAGAATTATCAATGTTTTAGAAATCTAACAATCTTATTGATTTGCCTTTATACTGTTATAGGATTGTGATTTACAAGCTTCTCTTAAAATGTCCCATGTCCTTTTTCCTATCTGCTATTTGAAGATGGTTTAGTAACGCTTCTTTTGTCCAAATTGGATGCTTTCATTTAGGTCTGGGAGATAGAAGAAGGAAAGCATAAGCCAGGTTCTGTGGTTCATACTGTAGGGTGGCCTTTGGACATGAAGACATATGGAGGATCATTTCTATACCATCTTGATGATAGACAGGTACTTTTTGTTGAAGTGTATATGTGGATTGCCGAGCCCTTTCCACAAGTTCGTACTTTTGGTTGCTATGGCTAGTGTGTGAAGTTTAACATGGTATCAGAACCTAAGGTCTTGAGTTCAAGTCCTGGCTCTCGAGCCATACCTCCAAGTCTATTCACGTGTTGACTTCCCGCATCTCAACACACGTGATAGGGGATGTTTTAGTGTATATGTGGATTGCCTAGCCCTTTCTATCAGTTTGGACTTTTGATTGCATTGGCTAGTGCATGAAGCTTAACATGGTATCGGAGCTAAGGTCTTGAGTTCAAGTCCTGATTGTCGCAATTTATCTAAAAGTTGTTGCTGCCCCCCTTTGTGTCCATGTATAGGCCTCTTGAGTCATACCTCTGAGTCTATCCACGTGTTGACTTCCCGCGTCACACGTGAGAGGGAGTGTTAAAGTGTATATGTGGATTGCCTAGCCCTTTCCATAGGTCTGGACTTTTGGTTGTGTTGGCTAGTGCGTGAAGCTCAACACTTTTCAGATGCCATTGTCACGTGTCATATGTTTTGCTTGCAAGGATTGTTATCTGTGGAAGTATACAATATATAATCTCATTTCTACACCACCTTGATGATAGACATGTACTTTTGAGATTTGCAGCTTGTCATTATCACGTATTATATGTTTTGCTTGCAAGGATTCTTATCTATGTAAATATATAATACACAATCTCAGATTATAGGAAGCATTGTGCTGCGCAACCTAAATTTAGTCAGCATAAAAGAAGTTCCTCTGCCTTTGCTGTGTCAAGTGATCTCTTCTATGAACAAAAATCTTGACTTGAGTTTTTTTTTTTTTGGTTGAACTTGTTATTTGTAATAGAAGAATGCCGAAACAGCATGGAAGCTACACAAGCACCAGTCTGTTGTCTACCCAAATCAGAAACCAAAACACTAAGATCCTAAAACACCAAAAGGAAGGAAAAGCACCACAAACATTTACATTTGAGTTGGAAGGGGGAAGCGATAATTCATCCTGTATCATTTGACCCTTGATTTGTACATGGATGACTGGGTATTAATACTTTTTTTGTAGATTGCAACTTCCTAGAGTGTTGTTCAGAAGTTTCAGTTACATGTATTCAGTGTTATTTTTGCTCTTATTTCAGTTAGCAATTGGTCTGGTTGTTGCCTTGAATTATCGAAATCCTTTTCTCAGCCCCTACGATGAATTCCAGGTGTGTGTATTCTCTGTATGATTGTCTTTTGGTAAAAAGTAGTATGGAGCTGATCTGAGTATTTCAGTTCTGTCGTAACTTACTGTCAGGATAAACTCTTCTCTCCAATATTTCAGAAATTCAAGCAGCACCCTGCGATCAGAACACTTCTGGAAGGTGGAACAGTTCTTCAGTATGGTGCTCGTACTTTGAATGAAGGTGGTTTTCAGGTAAGATGACATGGTTGGTTACAGATAAATGCATGTGTAAGTTCTATGTAATCTACATTTATATTACATGTCATTGTACATAGACATCAGTGCGGTTTCATCTGGTGCTATTGGTAAACTGGTGCAATCTATTGCTGGCAGTATTAACTCTGTAAGCTGAAACATGGTTCTGGTCTTGCTCGTTTGTTATGTTATATTTCAACATTTAGTGTAGCATTCCATTTCTGTTAGTCAGTTGAATAACCTGTATTATGTTTGCTTTTCAGCTGTTAAAAGTGGTTCACTTCTGTTTTTTTAATAGCTTTGTTGCGTTTGCTTTCTACTCCCTCCATTCCGATTTACTTGTCGTGGTTTTAGTTCAAATTTGAACTAAAACCACGACGAGTAAATCGGAACGGAGGGAGTAGTTGCTACTTATATTCAGTAATATGGTACTGATGGAGTTCCTAAATAATTTCAGTCAATACCAAATCCAGTTTTCCCTGGTGGTGCAATTATTGGATGCTCTGCAGGGTTCCTAAATGTTCCCAAAATAAAAGGATCACATACCGCTATGAAATCAGGTATCTCTCCACTATATGTTTGTTTGTGCTAGATTTTTAACTTGGATTTGCGGTTCATTTAATTATCTGTTTTACCGATGCAAGCCTTGTACTAAAGGTAGATATGTGCACAAAAGGTATGCTTGCGGCGGAAGCTACTTTCAAGACTCTGGTTGAAGGATCTTCCATGGATCTGTACTGGGAGAATCTCAAGAAGTCATGGATATGGGACGAACTCTATAGAGCTCGGAATTATAGACCAGTATGTGGTTATTATTATTATCAGTCTCCCAAACAACATCTTCTTTCTAGTTTTTGAAATTTTATTTCAAAGAAGTGCAGATGATAGGCCATGCATTTCTTTTTCTGAAGCTTGTAAGAGAATAAAGATGCCTTATTGTTTGTTTATAGGCATTTGAATACGGATTTATTCCTGGCATGGCCTTGTCAGCAGTGGAACGGTGAGGACCCAATTGGTAAGCTAATGTTATTTGATGTTCTATCCATTTCACTTACACATGTTAATTGTTCAATTGTTAGCTACATATTCAAAGGGAAGTCGCCTTTTACACTGAAGCATGGGAAACCTGACCATGAAGCTACAGAAGTGAGTGCGAAGTGCTACCATTGCTCAACATTCTTTGTTAACTGAAAATTAAAATCACAATGTTGTTCCATTTCTATTACTAGCGAGATTGACCGAACACTTCCTTGTGGACAGATGGCCCATCTGCATTCGCCTATTTCGTATCCAAAACCAGATGGGCAGGTGTCCTTTGACGTTCCGTCTTCTTTATACAGGTACACATGCCTGCAGCAAGAACAGTAGACTTCTTTCAAATTTCTTCACTACTCCATACTGCAGACGCCATACTGTATATATAATTGTTTGAAGCCGATAGCCCAAACATGAGGCGCTTTTCCTTTCACAAATTCAAGGACCATACATACTGCAGACGCACTGATCAAAAGTGGTAGCTGCACGGCATTTCTTTAACTTGAACCTGGGGGCTTGCATGGATATACCGAAGAGTACCTTCTCGGTCTGTACTTCTATCACTAATAATTTCTACTGTACAGGAGCAACACAAACCATGAGCATGACCAGCCTCCTCATCTCCGGTTGAGGGATCCTGCAGTACCTGAAAGCGTAAATCTCCCACAGTATGCTGGACCAGAGTCGCGTTATTGTCCAGCTCGAGTTTACGAGTATGCAGCGACCATGCCAGCTTGAATTGTCATTTCTCCCAATGGAATAGATAATATGCAATAAAATGTGGTGTGCTTTGTAGCCAAAGCAGAAGTTGCTGATTATTGCTGACCATTTCTGTTGTCACGCAGATATGTATCTGACGAGAATGGTGACCCAAAGCTTCACATAAATGCTCAAAATTGTCTTCATTGCAAGGTAAGCTCTCTTTCGCTGGTTCAGGGATCTTGCATTCTTGTATATTCAGTGCATGGGTTGCATAGGGTGCCCATTGCTGGATTTGTGCCATCCACTGAACTGCAAAGTTGTAGTTCAGGAAAGCATATGTTCCTCTGTTAGATTCTGGCATTCATGGTTGCACTGATCCAATCCACAGTGACACTGTCGATGTTGTGATCTGGATAGCCAATTCAAAGTTTTTGGGATGTGCACCATTGGAAACTTACTTGAGCCTCTTGCTTTTTTTTTTCTTGACTGGAGCCTCTTGCTTTTGTTCCCTCCACCTAAGTTGTTGACGGTATCTGCAGGCTTGTGACATAAAAGATCCAAAGCAAAACATCGAGTGGACTGTCCCGGAAGGCGGAGGAGGGCCTGGTTACACAGTGATGTGAATATTTGTAGAGAAATTCCGACGCCCAAATTGGCCCGTACAACACTATTCTCTTAATAATGGTGTAAATATTACTTTCAATGTTTCTGATGCTGAAACTAGCTTATCCCAAAGAACCTTTGTGCGACCAACACACCAACCAGGGCTGGTATGTGCGGTGCCAGAGAGTTCCGGTGGAATTCCTTCCATCTGAATGGCCCAAAGTAATCGATGGCTTAGCGTGACTCCACGTGCTGGTGCTTATGGTAAAGTGAAAGCGGGCTCACTGAAAAAAGTTCGAACTATTCTTCAGTACAGCTAAGTAGCTGCTGGCTTAAGAAAAAGAATCGGATGCTTTGCCTCTTACAGAGATAAGATCGCTTTCTCCATAAAAAATATACTTTGCCTCTTACAGATATAAGATCGCTTTATCCATAGACTAGCGAGAGGCCCATGCGTTGCATGGAACATTAAGATGCATTTATACGAGTTATTTATCTTGTGGGAGACAAAGATGAATGAGGGAAGACCTTATCTGCAAATGTGAAGAGGGGTGCGGGTATCTTTTTGCAAAATTGCCATAGTTTGTTTTTTATCCGTTAGATATAGATCGGACAGTCTATATTGCAGGATGGCAGGCACACCATCATCACCAACTCGGTTTTTTATAAGAGTAGAGAAATACACATAGGATACATGTACCGAACATAGGCTGGATGGTAGGCTAATTCTAAGTGATGTCCAAAAATCAGTGACCTGGGTTTGTCATACCGGTGAGCAGCGATCACATACAGACATTGGATTCTCTTGCCGAAAGGTATGGCCACACGTCCACGGTCCACCACTGATGGGTCCAGAGTAGAACTAGAACGATCAACCAATGGTTGTGTTCAACCTAGTACTCCATTGTTAACACGTGATTCGAGATTCCAGACACAAGAACACATCTCACTGTCAGGTCCAGCGCCAAGAACATGCATCTGTCATCGGAGTTTGCTTAGTGCAAGCAAAACGTTAAAGAAGTGGTCTCTGCAGAGTCATCATCTATCCAGGGACATTCCCAGCCTCCAAGTGCCAAGGAACACAAGCAGCTAGCCATCTGGCAGCAGTGCCCAGGAACACAAAGAAGCCAACCATTTTGCTGCAGTGCCATGAAATTGCATCTCCTGAACCGAAATAAACCAAAAGACCAACACAAGACTCCCAGCTCCCAGGAACACAAGAAGCCGGCCATTTGGCTTCGATGCCAAGGAACACAAAGAAGCCAGCCATTCTGCTGCAGTGCCATGAAATTTCATCTGCTAACCAAATGACCAACACAACCCTGCCTGCAACTGCAAACAGATGACAGCGTTTTCAGCAATAGGGCGGAATAAGATGATCACATTTCCTGCCCGCCAGATTGCTCATTTGTTTTAACATCAGCCAGCCAAGGATTATTAATTCAGTAAGCATGGTGGTGATCAGAACAAGAGCAAAAAGGATAAAATCTCTTGGCAATGAAGACTGGTTCATTCATTCATAGATCGATTGCAGCTACTACACAAGAGCATACTACCAATATACTCGAGCTATCTACTGATGGCCTCCTCTACCACCTATACCAAGAAACCGGCATAACAAACAGATTGAATCCAAAGAATTCCCACGGCGCAAAAGAACCAATGCAAGGCAGTAAAACTTGTTGGCCGGCCCCATCATCCATCAATTAATTCCCCTCCTCGTCCTCGAGCTCGAGCCTCTCTTTCTCGGCCCTGCTCTTCTCCTTCTCCGCCCTGAGCTCCTCGGCCTCCTTGATCCAGAGGTCGGCGAACTCGCAGTCCCTGTACTTGTCGAACCAAGGCCCCCCGCAGGTGTAGTGCAAGGCCTTGGGCTGCGTGGTCGGGTCGGCCGGGTCGACCTTGTTGTGGCCGACGAGGAAGTTCCAGACAAAGGGCACCTCCCCGATCTCGTCGTCGTCGAGCCATGAGAATCGGTGGAGGAAGGCGCCGGTCTTGGTGCTGACGGCGTCCGGGGTGAGCGCGGCGACGTTCTTGGGGTGGGCGCAGTTGTAGAGCACCATGGAGGACCAGTTCTTGCGCGGGTACACGGTCTGTATTGCGCCGTCCATCTTGGTGGCCTCGAGGGGCTTGTACTCGTGCTTGACGCAGACGACGGCGAGGCGCTGGGCAGCGGCGGCGTCCGAGGGCACGGCGGAGGCGATGAGCTCGGCGACGTCGGCGAGGTAGAGGAAGTCGCAGTCGATGAAGAGCGCCCAGCCGCGGTAGCCGGCGAGGAAGGGGGTGAGGAAGCGGGTGAAGGAGAACTCGGTGCTCTCCATGGGGCCCCGCGCGCGCCAGTAGAGCCCCGACGCGCGAAGGTCAGGCTGCCGGATGGGGCGCACGTCGAGCGGCACGGTGGCGTGGCGGATCAGGCTGCGGCGGCACACCTCGTACGCCTCGTGCTCCCGCGGGTCGTACCCGACGAAGACGCGGAACGGCTCCGGCGACGGCGGCACCGTCATGGTCTGGATCTGGGCGGTGGCGAGGGGAATGGAGCGGAGGAGGAGGGCGCGGGCTTTAATGGAGGGGGGAGGCGAGGTGGGGCTGAAAGCCTGAAAGTACTAAAGATGGCAAATGGGGGGAGGTGATCTTGAGATCTGTTTAGAATCTAATGATCCCTGATGTGCGCTTGGCGAGGCGAGGGACTGACAGGTTGGGCCTGGGAGCGGGGCCCCTGCGGCAGTGAGACGGCGAGGGGATCTTCTTTTCTTCGTCGGTGGGGGTTTGACAGATGGGTAACGCCGGGAGCAGCGGCCGCGGGGAAGAGGATGTCGGTGGCGAGGCGGCGTGGGCGCGGCACGGGCGGGAACGCGGCCGTCGCGTGGAAATCAGGGGGTGGTCGCGGGAGTCCGCAGCCTGCGGCGTGGGCCGGGGGTCACTGGACGGCCATGTGCTTCGGTGTAGGGCGTGTCGCGTGCTATGGTCACGCCTCGTCAAATTGTCAGAGTCTTCGCGTGAAGACTCGAACTTCGGGATGATTATCGACAACCATGTGACAGCCTCTCACACATGTTCCGAAGTAGCTTAATCCGAGTTGGTAATAACCATTTCTGAGGTCGTGTTAAGGTCAATCTTGAAGAATATTTTTGCTTCATTGAAAGCAAAGATTTTCAGTGACTGAAACTAGTTGTTTATTGTTAGAAGCACTAAAAATCTAACTTCAGATTTTTAGGCATGGCAAATTTGAAAGAAAAACAAATTACAATTTATATTGGCGAGGTGGTGGCAAATTTAGTTTGCAAGCACAACAATTTTCTGAAGAAAAATATGAATTGAAGTGGATTTGCCATGCTCACCATCTAAACTTGTCATACTCAGAGAATATAATTTGTCATGAGAATGTTTGAGTCGCATGGAAAAAATCTTATGTCAGGTTTGTAGTGGAGTCCTTTATTTCATATACTCGCATAACCGAGCACTCTGAGGGATCGTCCAATGAACGATCATGAGAGGGTCGAACGAGCCGCTGGAACCTGCTCATATGAAACATGCTACGTTAGAAGAAATATTTAATTTGAATCAACTTGGGGGAGAATGCCCCCCCCCCCCTCAAGCTTGGGGGCGCTTATTACATTATTAAATGCTTTGCGTGATCATCCTCTAAAAAAAAGTCATCAATATCTTTTATAATAGAGTAAAGAACTATCTAGATAGTTGTGATGGTTGTGTTTTGAGCGAAAGAACTATTGAACAGGCTCGGGAAACTATTGAATAACTTATTGAGAAATGCCGACAATTGGACAGTTCCGGAACCACCACCTAAACCAACTCTGAAGAAGTGAGGTATCATATTCGTAAGTCTTGAAGATATGCATAAGGGAAGAAATTTATGAAAGAAAAAGTAAAGCCGAAGATATTAATCACTACCCCAATGGCCCGACGGGCAATTTGCTGGGCCTCCTCCCCTAGCGTCATCCCTTAAGCCATAAAAAAGGCAGTCTGAACCCCAATGAAAAAATGAAAATGAAAACACAAACACTTGCCATCGAACCAAAGAGGCATAGGTTTGCCATGATAAATAGCATGAACTTGCCAATTGTCTAAGAAACACTGTCGGATCTTGGGTTTGATACGTCCATTTTGCATCATGCTTATAAGTTGATATTTATTGCATTATGGGCTCTTCATACATGTTTTGTCACAATACTTATGCATTTTCCCTCTTATTTTGCAAGGTTTACATGAAGAAGGGGGAATGCCGGCAGCTGGAATTCTGGGCTGGAAAAGGAGCAAACTCTGGAAACCTATTCTGCACAACTCCAAAAGCCCCGAAACACCACAGAACATTTTTTCGGAAAATATAAAAAATATCTGGCGGAAGAAATCCACGAGAGGGGCCACTGGCTGGCCTCGAGGGTGGGGGCGCGCCCCCCTTCCCAGGGCGCCCCCCCTGCCTCGAGGGCCAGCCGGTGGGCCCCAGGTGCCCATCTTCTCCTATATGAAGCGTTTTGACCTGGAAAAAATCAGAAGGAGGCTTTCGAGACCAGACGCCGCCATCTTGAGGCGGAAACCAATCTAGGGCTCCGGCAGAGTCGTTCTGCCGGGGATACTTCCCTCCGAGAGGGGGAAATCGTCATCGCTGTCATCACCAACAACTCTCCCATCTTGGAGAGGGCTATCTTCATCAACATCTTCACCAGCACCATCTCCTCTCAAACCCTAGTTCATCTCTTGTATCCAATCTTTGTACCCAAACCTCAGATTGGTACCCGTGGGTTGCTAGTAGTGTTGATTACTCCTTGTAGTTGATGCTAGTTGGTTTATTTGGTGGAAGATCATATGTTCAGATCCATTATGCATATTAATACCCCTCTGATCATGTACAATAGTATGTCTTGTGAGTAGTTGCTTTTGTTCCTGGGGACATGGGAGAAGTCTTGCTATTAGTAGTCATGTGAATTTGGTCTTCGTTCGATATTTTGATGAGATGTATGTTGTCTTTCCTCAGGTGGTGTCATGTGAACGTCGACTACATGACACTTCACTATTATTTGGGCCTAGAGGAAGGCATTGGGAAGTAATAAGTAGATGATGGGTTGCTAGAGTGACAGAAGCTTAAACCCTAGTTTATGTGTTGCTTCGTAAGGGGCTGATTTGGATCCATATGTTTCGGGCTATGGTTAGGTTTACCTTAATACTTCTTTTGTAGTTGCGGATGCTTGCATTAGAGGTTAATCATAAGTGGGAGGCTTGTCCAAGTAAGGGCAGCACCCAAGCATCGGTCCACCCACATACCAAATTATCAAAGTACCGAACGCGAATCAGATGATCGTGATGAAAACTAGCTTGACGATAATTCCCATATGTCCTCGGGAGCGCTTTACCTTGCATAAGAGTTTGTCCAGGCTTGTCCTTTGCTACAAAAAGGATTGGGCCACCTTGCGGCACCTTATTTACTTTTACCTTTTGTCACTTGCTACCAATTATCTTATCACAAAACTATCTGTTACCTATAATTTCAGTGCTTGCAGAAAATACCTTACTGAAAACTGCCTATCATTTCCTTCTGCTCCTCGTTGGGTTCGACACTCTTACTTAACGAAAGGACTACGATAGATCCCCTACACTTGTGGGTCATCAAGACTCTTTTCTGGCGCCGTTGCCGGGGAGTGAAGCGCCTTTGGTAAGGAAAAATTTATATAGTGTGCTGAAATTTATTGTCACTTGTTACTATGGCTCAAAATCCTTTGAGGGGCTTGTTCGAGGTATCTTCACCCCGAGCAGAAGATCAAAGAGTTGCTCCTCAACCTACTGCACCTATTGAAAATGTTTGCTTTGAGATTCCTTCGGGTATGATAGAAAAACTGCTTGAGAATCCTTATACAGGAGACGGAACACTTCACCCCGATTTACACCTAATCTATGTGGATGAAGTTTGTGGATTGTTTAAGCTTGCAGGTATGCCTGAGGATGTTATCAAGAAGAAGGTCTTCCCTTTATCTTTGAAGGGAGATGCATTGACATGGTGTAGGCTATGCGATGATATGGGATCTTGGAACTATAATCGTCTGAAGTTGGAATTTCATCAGAAGTTCTACCCTATGCACCAGGTTCATCGTGATCTTAATTATATTTATAACTTCTGGCCTCGCGAAGGAGAAAGCATCGCTCAAGCTTGGGGGAGGCTTAATTCAATGTTATATTCATGCCCCAATCATGAGCTCTCAAGAGAAATGATCATTCAAAATTTTTATGCTCGGCTTTCTCATGATAATCGCTCCATGCTCGATACTTCTTGTTCTGGCTCTTATATGATGAAGACTATTGAATTCAAATGGGATTTATTGGAAAGAATTAAACGCAACTCCGAAGATTGGGATCTCGACGAAGGTAAGGAGTCAGGTATGACCCCTAAGTTTGATTGTGTTAAAGCCTTTATGGATACTGATGTTTTCCGTGAGTTTAGCACTAAATATGGACTTGACTCTGAGATAGTTGCTTCTTTTTGTGAATCTTTTGCTACTCATGTTGATCTCCCCAAGGAGAAGTGGTTTAAATACCATCCCCCTATTGAAGTAAAAGTAGTTGAACCTATTAAAGTTGAAGAAAATACTATCACTTATAATGTTGATCCTGTCATTCCTGCCGCTTATATTGAGAAACCACCTTTCCCTGTTAGGATAAAGGATCATACTCAAGCTTCAATTGTAGTTCTTAAGAGTAATACTAGAACACCTACACCCTCTGAGCAAATTAAAGTTGAACCTAGTGTTGCTATGGTTAAAGATCTATTGGTAGAAGATTTAGATGGACATGTTATTTATCTCCAAGAAGAGTCTGCTAGAATAGCCAAACCCAATGCTAGGAATAAACATAAACCTATCGTAGGCTTGCCCGTTATCTCTGTTAAGATAGGAGATCATTGCTATCATGGTTTATGTGACGTAGGTGCTAGTGCGAGTATTATCCCTCTTGATTTGTATAACGAAATTATGCATGATATTGCACCTGTTGAGTTAGAAGGGATTGATGTTAATATTAAACTTGCTAATAGAGATACTATCTCACCAGTTGGGATTGTTAGAGATATTGAAGTCTTATGTGGGAAGGTTAAATACCGTGCGGATTTTCTTGTTCTTAGTTCCCCACAAGATGCTTTCTGTCCCATTATATTTGGTAGACCCTTCTTGAATACCGTTAATGCCAAGATAGACTCTGTGAAAGACATTGTCACTGTTGGATTAGGGGATATGTCTCATGATTTTAACTTTGCTAAATTCCGTAGACAACCCCTTGAAAAGGCACCACCCAGTAATGATGAACTTATTGGTCTTGCTTCTATTGCCGTGCCACCTAATGATCCTTTAGAACAATACTTGCTAGACCATGAAAACGATATGCAAATGAATGAGAGACGGGAGATAGATGAAATATTCCTTACACAGGGACCCGTATTGAAAAACAACTTGCCTGTTGAAATCCTAGGGGATCCTCCTCCACCCAAGGGTGATCCAGTGTTTGAACTTAAACCTTTGCCTGATAATCTTAAGTATGTTTATTTTGATGAAAAGAAGATATATCATGTTATTATTAGTGCTAACCTTTCAGAGCATGAGGAAGAAAGATTATTGAAAACTCTGAAGAAGCACCGAGCTGCTATTGGATATACTCTGGACGATCTTAAGGGCATTACTCCCACTATATGTCAGCACAAGATAAAATTGGAAGAAAATGCTAAACCAGTTATTGATCATCAACGACAGTTAAATCCTAAGATGAAAGAAGTGGTAAGGAAGGAAATTCTAAAGCTTCTAGAGGCGGGTATTATCTATCCCATTGCTGATAGCCAGTGGGTAAGTCTTGTCCATTGCGTTCCTAAGAAAGGAGGTATGACTGTAGTCCCTAATGATAAAGATGAATTGATCCCGCAAAGAATAGTTACATGTTATAGGATGGTAATTGATTTCCGTAAGTTAAATAAAGCTACTAAGAAAGATCATTACCCCTTGCCATTTATTAATCAAATGCTATAAAGATAATCCAAACATACTCATTTCTGCTTTCTAGATGGTTATTCTGGTTTCTCTCAAATACCTGTGTCAAAGGGGGATCAAGAAAAGACCACCTTTACTTGTCCTTTCGGTACCTTTGCTTATAGACATATGCCTTTTAGTTTATGTAATGCACCTACTACCTTTCAAAGATGCATGGTGGCTATATTCTCTGATTTTTGTGAAAAGATTGTTGAGGTATTCATGGATGATTTCTCCATTTATGGAACTTCTTTTGATGACTGCTTAAGCAACCTTGATCGAGTTTTGCAGAGATGTGAAGACACTAACCTTGTCTTGAATTGAGAGAAGTGCCACTTTATGGTTAATGAAGGCATTGTCTTGGGACACAAAATTTCTGAAAGAGGTATTGAAGTTGACAAAGCTAAAGTTGATGCTATTGAAAAGATGCCATGCCCTAAGGACATCAAAGGTATACGAAGTTTCCTTGGTCATGACGGGTTTTATAGGAGGTTCATTAAGGACTTCTCCAAAATCTCCAGGCCTCTAACTAATATTTTATAGAAATATATTCCTTTTGTCTTTGATAATGATTGTCTAGAAGCATTTGAAATACTTAAGAAAACATTGATCTCCGCACCTATTGTCCAGCCTCCTGACTAGAATTTACCCTTTGAGATTGTGTGCGATGCTAGTGATTATGCTGTAGGAGCTGTTCTAGGGCAAAGAGTTGATAAGAAATTGAATGTTATCCTGTATGCTAGTAAAACTCTAGATAGTGCCCAAAGAAATTATGCCACCACTGAGAAAGAATTTTTGGCAATTGTGTTTGCTTGTGATAAGTTTAGACCCTACATCGTTGATTCTAAAGTAACTATTCACACTAATCATGCTGCTATCAAATACCTTATGGAAAAGAAGGATGCTAAACCTAGACTTATTAGATGGGTTCTCTTGCTGCAAGAATTTGACTTGCATATTATTGATAGAAAGGGGGCTGAGAACTCCGTAGCAGATAACTTGTCTAGGTTAGAGAATATACTTGATGACCCACAACCTATTGATGATAGCTTTCCTGATGAACAACTAGCTGTCGTAAGTACTTCTCGTACTGCTCCATGGTATGTTGATTATGCTAATTATATTGTTGCTAAGTTTATACCCCTAGCTTCACATACCAGCAAAAGAAAAAGTTCTTCTATGATTTGGGACATTACTTTTGGGATGATCCACATCTTTATAAAGAAGGAGTAGATGGTATTATTAGACATTGTGTACCTGAGCATGAACAGGAACAGATCCTACGCAAGTGCCACTCTGAAGCTTACGGAGGACACCATGCGGGAGACAGAACTGCACACAAGGTATTGCAATCCGGTTTTTATTGGCCTACTCTCTTAAAGGATACCCGTAAGTTTGTCTTCTCATGTGATGAATGTCAAAGAATCGGTAATATTAGTAGACGTCAAGAAATGCCTATGAATTATTCACTTGTTATTGAACCATTTGATGTTTGGGGCTTTGATTATATGGGACCTTTTCCTGCCTCTAATGGGTACACACATATCCTAGTTGCTGTTGATTACGTTACTAAGTGGGTAGAAGCCATTCCAACTAGTAGTGCTGACCATAACACCTCTATTAAGATGCTTAAAGAAGTTATATTTCCGAGGTTTGGAGTCCCTAGATATCTAATGACTGATGGTGGTTCACACTTTATTCATGGTGCTTTCCGTAAGATGCTTGCTAAGTACGATGTCAACCATAGAATTGCATGACCTTATCACCCACAGACTAGTGGTCAAGTTGAATTAAGTAATAGGGAGTTGAAATTAATCTTGCAAAAGACAGTTAATAGGTCTAGAAAGAATTGGTCCAAGAAACTAGATGATGCATTATGGGCCTATAGAACTGCATACAAAAATCCTATGGGTATGTCTCCATGTAAGATGGTATATGGAAAAGCTTGTCACTTACCTCTTGAGATAGAACATAAGGCATATTGGGCTATTAAAGAGCTCAACTACGATTTCAAACTTGTCGGTGAAAAGAGTCTATTTGATATTAGCTGTCTCGATGAATGGAGAACCTAGGCCTACGAGAATGCCAAGTTATTTAAAGAAAAAGTTAAAGATGGCATGACAAAAGGATACAAAAGCGTGAGTTTAACGTAGGTGATTATGTTTTACTATACAACTCTCGTTTAAGATTTTTTACAGGAAAACTTCTCTCTAAGTGGGAAGGACCTTACGTTATCGAGGAGGTCTATCGTTCCGGTGCCATAAAATCAACAACTTCGAAGGCACAAATCCGAAGGTGGTGAATGGTCAAAGTGTCAAACATTATATCTCAGGTAATCCTATAACTGTTGAAACTAATATTATTGAAACCATAACTCCGGAGGAATACATAAGGGACACTTTCTAGAACGATTCAGCCTCCGAAAAGGAAGAGGTACATGATACGGTAAGTAAACCGACTCCAAAACAGTTCTAAAGGCAACTTTTCTCCGTTTTGGAATATTTAGAAAAATAGAAAAATAAACCGAAGTCCGGAGGAGACACGGGGCCTCCTCAAGGGTAGGGGGCGCGCCCCCCTTCCCAGGGCGCGCCCCCTGCCTCGAGGGCACCCCGTGTGTCCCCTGGACTCCATTTTCTTGTGGGTTACTCCTTTTGTTCGGGAAAAATTTGTTATATATACTCCCGAAGGTTTTGACCTTTGTATCACGCAGAAATCCTGTGTTTTCGTTTCAAGTTGTTTCTGTCACAGATACAGACAACATGTCGTCCCAGAATTCGGAGGGGGAAAGCTATGTGGTTGATTCCCTTGCTGACCCTAAGGTCTATGGTGATTTGGAGCATTATAGTTGGACCACGGAAGAAGAAGAGGACCATGATTCAAAGAGGAAGGATTGGACTAGCTCGGATGAAGATGAAGTCCCACTACCTCAACTGGGGGATATGCATGTGGAGTTCAAAAAGTCAAGCCTCCCCGACAAAGTAAAGAAACCTAAGATCAAATTTATCCCTTTTAACCTCTTGCAGAAAAACAAACATGCATTATGCAAGAAGATATTAAACCTGGAGCAAGAGATCAATGATCTAAAGGAGCAAAATTCTGCCCTTAAGCACAAGCTGAGGAAGAAGTCATCATCGCCAACCCCGAAGAAGGAGACATAATCATATGGGTATGGGCACTCCCCTTGGCAGCTGCCAAGCTTGGGGGAGTGACCCCGGTATCGTATCACCATCACTCCTATCTTTACCGTTTTACTTAGTTCGATCCTTTTGGTAGTAGCCTGATCTATTAGAATAAAGTTAGCATGATCTAGTTGTGAGCTTTTGCTTTGTGAGCTTTATCCGTTGTAACCGAGTCCGTGAGCTATATAATAAAGATTAGTGTTGAGTCAAGGGCTTGATTTCCTTACTTGGGTCATGATAAAAAGAAAGAAAACAAAAAGAGTATCAAAGAGATCATATTGATCTTATGGGAAGTAATGATTTCACATACAAGAGTATGATAAATAAAAGTTGTTGGGAGGTGACAAACATAGTTTTGGTCATCGTTGCAATTAATAGGAAGTGATAAAAGAAGAGAGGCTTCACATACAAATATACTATCTTGGACATCTTTTATGATTGTGAACACTCATTAAAGTATGACATGCTAAAGAGTTGATGTTGGACAAGGAAGACAACATAATGGGTTATGTCTTCTTATATCCGAAATAAAGTATATTGTCATGGATCCTCCAACATGTTGAGCTTGCCTTTCCCCCTCATGCTAGCCAAAACTCCTCGCACTAAGTAGAAATACTACTTGTGCTTCCACATATCTTTAAACCCAGTTTTGCCATGAGAGTCCACCATACCTACCTATGGATCGAGAAAGATCCTTCCAAGTAAGTTGTCATGTTGTAAACTCGCTAAAATATGTATGATTTATTAGTGTGGGAGAAATTAGCTTTATACGAGCTTGTGATATGGAAGTAATAAAAGCGACGGACTGCATAATAAAGGTCCTTATCACAGGTGGCAATATAAAGCGAAGTTCTTCTATGCTAAGACTTTGTGCATCTAACCATAAAAACACATGACAACCTCTGCTTCCCTCTGCGAAGGGCCTATCTTCTATTCTTGTCTTATAAGTGTCAAGGTGAGATCCAGCTTTCCTTTTTCATTTTATCCTTTGGCAAGCACATTGTGTTGGAAAGATCCTGATATATATACCCACTTGGATGTAAGTTTTCATGATCTATTACTGTTGACATTACCCTTGAGGTAAAAGGTTGGGTGGCAACACCATAAGCCCCTATCTTTCTTTGTGTCCGATTAAAACTCCATAAACATAAGTATTGCGTGAGTGTGAGCAATTGTGAAAGATTATATGATAGTTGAGTATGTAGGCTTGTTGAAAAGCTCTTATATTGACTCTTTCCGATGTTACGATAAATTGCAATTGCTTCAATGACCGAGACCAAAGTTTGTTAGTTTCCAATGAAGTTTATGATGCATACTTGATATTGTGGATGAATTGTAACTTTAGCATAATGATCATATGATTATATTTATATAAGTTGCTGTTATGAGAATGATCATGATGCCCTCATGTCCGTATTTTATTTTTATTGACACCTCTATCTCTAAACATGTGGACATATTTTTCGATATCGGCTTTCGCTTGAGGACAAGCGAGGTCTAAGCTTGGGGGAGTTGATACGTCCATTTTGCATCATGCTTATAAGTTGACATTTATTGAATTATGGGTTGTTCATACATGTTTTGTCACAATACTTATGCCTTTTCCCTCTTATTTTGCAAGGTTTACATGAAGAAGGGGGAATGTCGGCAGCTGGAATTCTGGGCTGGAAAAGGAGCTAACTCTGGAAACCTATTCTGCACAACTCCAAAAGCCCCGAAACTCCACAGAACATTTTTTCGGAAAATATAAAAAATATCTGGCGGAAGAAATCCATGAGAGGGGCCACTGGCTGGCCTCGAGGGTGGGGGGCGCGCCCCCCTTCTCAGGGCGCGCCCCTTGCCTCGAGGGCCAACCGGTGGGCCCCAGGTGCCCATCTTCTCCTATATGAAGCGTTTTGACCTGGAAAAAAAATCAGAAGGAGGCTTTTGGGACTAGACGCCGCCATCTCGAGGTGGAACCGAGGCGGAAACCAATCTAGGGCTCCGACAGAGCCGTTCTGCCGGGGATACTTCCCTCCGGGAGGGGAAATCGTCACCGCCTTCATCACCAACAACTCTCCCATCTTGGGGAGGACTATCTTCATCAACATCTTCACCAGCACCATCTCCTCTCAAATCCTAGTTCATCTCTTGTATCCAATCTTTGTACCCAAACCTCAGATTGGTACATGTGGGTTGCTAGTAGTGTTGATTACTCCTTGTAGTTGATGCTAGTTGGTTTATTTGGTGGAAGATCATATGTTCAGATCCATTATGCATATTAATACCCCTCTGATCATGAACAATATTATGTCTTGTGAGTAGTTGCTTTTGTTCCTGAGGACATGGGAGAAGTCTTGCTATTAGTAGTCATGTGAATTTGGTCTTCATTCGATATTTTGATGATATGTATGTTGTCTTTCCTCAGGTGGTGTCATGTGAACGTCGACTACATGACACTTCACCATTATTTGGGCCTAGAGGAAGGCATTGGGAAGTAATAAGTAGATGATGGGTTGCTAGAGTGACAGAAGCTTAAACCCTAGTTCATGCGTTGCTTCGTAAGGGGCTGATTTGGATCCATATGTTTCAGGCTATGGTTAGGTTTACCTTAATACTTCTTTTGTAGTTGCAGATGCTTGCATTAGAGGTTAATCATAAGTGGGAGGCTTGTCCAATTAAGAGCAGCACCCAAGCAACGGTCCATCCACATACCAAATTATCAAAGTACAGAACGCGAATCAGATGATTGTGATAAAAACTAGCTTGACGATAATTCCCATATGTCCTCGGGAGCGCTTTACCTTGCATAAGAGTTTGTCCAGGCTAGTCCTTTGCTACAAAAAGGATTGGGCCACCTTGCTTCACCTTATTTACTTTTACCTTTTGTCACTTTCTACCAATTATCTTATCACAAAACTATCTGTTACCTATAATTTCTGTGCTTGCAGAAAATACCTTACTGAAAACTGCCTATCATTTCCTTCTGCTCCTCGTTGGGTTCGACACTCTTACTTATCGAAAGGACTACGATAGATCCCCTACACTTGTGGGTCATCAGGGTTTCGGCAAAACCCTTGTGGTTCGAACTCTGGGGTGTGCATGAAGATCTCTCCTTCCGTCCAAGCTCGTCTACTCGTCGATCCCTAGGCCTAACTCGTTAGATCCAAAGAACAAGAGACGCAAGGTTTATACTGGTTCGGGCCATCGTTGTGGTGTAATACCCTAATCTAGTGTGGTGTGGTGGATTGCCTTGTAGGCTGCGGAAGAACTAGTACAAGGATGAACTGCCTCGTGAGGAGAGGAGTTCTTGTGCTCGAGTGAGCTTGTGGTGTGTAGCCTTCTATCCGATCAACTCTGGATGAGATGGTCCCAATGGTGGTGGCTAGTCCTATTTATAGTGGCCATGGTCCTCTTCCCAAATATTGAGCGGGAAGGGATTCCACAACGGCCAAATTTGAAGGGGGACAGCTAGTACAAGCTATCCCAACAAAAGGTGGTCTTCGTCTGCCAAAGGCTCTGGTGGTGACGCCGTCGTGGGCTCCGCGATGACCTCGGTTCTGCTGTCCTACTGGTCTTGGTCTCGTTGCACTGATATGGAAACCCTTGCGTGACGCCTCGGGACTCCTCGCTTGCACCTGCTACTTTAGCACCAAAGAGGAAACTGGCACTCTATGCCCGCTGGCGCCCGCCGGGCCTTGGTCGTCACTGCTCACGTCATGAGGACCTCGCGAGGTGCCCCTTGCCTTGATATCTCGAATCCTCATGAGCTGACCTAGTGTGGCCGCCCCAGGGGATGTCTTGCGTCATCCGCCTCGCGAGGCTCGGCCCCTCGCGAGGGTCTTGAGTGGTTGCTGAAGAGGTTGGGCCGTACCAGGCCGCCTGGTGAGCCACGCCTTGGGCCGCAGGCAGGCAAGTCTGGGTACCCCCGTTCCCCGGACGCCGACCGTAGCCCCCGGGCCCAAGGTGCGCTCGGGCTTGGCTTCGCGGCGAAGCCAAGGGCCAAGTATTGAGCGCCGCGGGCCCAAAAGCCTGCAGCCTTGATTGACGCGTGGTGGTTGATGGGACGTGGGCGTCTCCACTTCCCCATACAGCCTCGATTCTCGCCCGGCCGGACGACCACTGCTACTTGCTCAGCTCCGCCTCCCTTGCTAGTGGCGCGCCCTGCGGTTTCATCGTCTTCGAGATCCCCTCTCCTGGCTTGACTCAACACCAACTCCTTCCGTCATCATGGCCTCCAGCCGAGAGAAGGAAGAGGGGACAGAGCCTTGCGCCTTGGCCCCCTCGTCGCCGGTCTTCGGGCCCGCCATCGAGCGGTCGGTGGTGATCAACGAAGAGATGATGGATAAGGTGCGCCCGACACTCGCCGCCGATTCCAATGAGTGGGGGGCTGAAGGAAATATGCCCTAGAGGCAATAATAAAGTTGTTATTTATATTTCCTTATATCATGATAAATGTTTATTATTCATGCTAGAATTGTATTAACCGGAAACTTAGTACATGTGTGAATACATAGACAAAACAGAGTGTCCCTAGTATGCCTCTACTAGACTAGCTCATTGATCAAAGATGGTTATGTTTCCTAACCATAAACATGAGTTGTCATTTGATCAACGGGATCACATCATTAGGAGAATGATGTGATGGACAAGACCCATCCGTTAGCATAGCACTATGATCGTTTAGTTTTACTACTATTGCTTTCTTCATGACTTATACATGTTCCTATGACTATGAGATTATGCAACTCCCGAATACCGTAGGAACACCTTGTGTGCTATCAAACGTCACAACGTAACTGGGTGATCATAAAGATGCTCTACAGGTGTCTCCGAAAGTATTCGTGGTGTTGGCATAGATCAAGATTAGGATTTGTCACTCCGAGTGTCGGAGAGGTATCTCTAGGCCCTCTCGGTAACACACATCACAATAAGCCTTGCAAGCAAAAGACTAATGAGTTAGTCACGAGATGATGTGTTACGGAACGAGTAAAGAGACTTGCCGGTAACAAGATTGAACTAGGTATGGAGATACCGACGATCGAATCTCGGGCAAGTAACATACCGATGACAAAAGGAACAACGTATGTTGTTATGCGGTTTTGACCGATAAAAGATCTTCGTAGAATATGTAGGAGACAATATGAACATCCAGGTTCCGCTATTGGTTATTGACCGGAGATGAGTCTCGGTCATGTCTACATAGTTCTCGAACCCGTAGGGTCCGCACGCTTAACGTTTGATGACGATCGGTATTATGAGTTTATGAGTTTTGATGTACCGAAGGTAGCTCAGAGTCCCGGATGAGATCACGGACATGACGAGGAGTCTTGGAATGTCCGAGACATAAAGATTGATATATTGGACGACTATATTCGGACACCGGAAGTGTTCCGGAAAAGTTTCGGATTTAACTGGATTGCCGGAGGGGGTTACCGGAACCCCATATAAGGGGGGATGGTCCATAGTGGGCCTTGAGGAAAGGAGAGAGGCAGCCCATAGAGGCTGACCGGCGCCCCACCTAAGGATCCTAGTTGGACTAGGATTGGGGGGGCGCCACCTCTCCCTCTTTTCCTTTCCCTCTCTTCCTTCTTGGTGGACTCCTACTAGGAATAGGATTGCAATCCTATTCCTAGTAGGATTGCCCTAGCCGCACCATAGGAGGCCGGCCGGCCCTCCCCTCTTGCTCCTTTATATACGGGGGCAGGGGGGCACCCAAAGACACACAAGTTGAATTGTTCCAGCCATGTGCGGTGCCCCCCTCCACAGAAACACACCTCGGTCATACCGTTGCAGTGCTTAAGCGAAGCCCTGCGCCGGTAAATACATCATATCCGTCACCACGCCGTCGTGCTGATGAAACTCTCCCGTGAAGCTCAACTGGATCAAGAGCTCATGGGACATCATCAAGCTGAACGTGTGCTAAACGCGGAGGTGCCGTACGTTCGGTGCTTGATCGGTTGAATCGCGAATAAGTTTGACTACATCAACCGCGTCACTTGACGCTTCCGCTTCCGGTCTACGAGGGTACGTAGACACACTCTTCCCTCTCGTTGCTCTGCATCTGATAGATAGATCTTGCGTGATCGTAGGAAATTTTTAAAATACTACGTTCCCCAACAGTGGCTTCATGAGCCAGGTCTATGCGTAGATGATATGCACGAGTAGAACACAATGAGTTGTGGGCGATACTAGTCATACTGCTTACCAGCATGTCATACTTTGCTTCGGCGGCATTGTGAGATGAAGCGGCCCGGACCGACATTACGCGTACGCTTACGCGTGACTGGTTTCACCGTTAAGAGCACTCGTTGCTTAAAGGTGACTGGCGGGTGTATGTCTCTCTCACTTTAGCTGAATCAAGTGTGGCTACGCCCGGTCCTTGTGAAGGTTAAAACAACACATACTTGACGAAACATCGTTGTGGTTTTGTATGCGTAGGTAAGAACGGTTCTTGCTAAGCCCGTAGCAGCCACGTAAAACTTGCAACAACAATGTAGAGGACGTCTAACTTGTTTTTGCAGGGCATGTTGTGATGTGATATGGTCAAGACATGATGAGTTATACGGTTTTGTATGAGATGATCATGTTTTGTAATGTTATCGGCAACTGGCTGGATCCATATGGTTGTCGCTTTATTGTATGAAATGCAATCGCCATGTAATTGCTTTACTTTATCACTAAGCGGTAGCGATAGTCGTAGAAGCAATAGTTGGCGAGACGACAACGATGCTACGATGGAGATCAAGGTGTCGCGCCGGTGACGAAGGTGATCATGGCGGTGCTTTGGAGATGGAGATCAAAAGCACAAGATGATGATGGCCATATCATGTCACATATTTTGATTGCATGTGATGTTTATCTTATTATGCTTAGAACGACGGTAGCATTATAAGGTGATCCCTTACTAAATTTCAAGGTATAAGTGTTCTCCCCGAGTATGCACCGTTGCGAAAGTTCGTCGTGCCGAGACACCACGTGATGATCGGGTGTGATAAGCTCTACGTTCAAATACAACGGGTGTAAGCCAGTTTTGCACACGCAGAATACTCGGGTTAAACTTGACGAGCCTAGCATATGCAGATATGGCCTCGGAACACTGGAGACCGAAAGGTCGAGCGTGAATCATATAGTAGATATGATCAACATAAGATGTTCACCATTGAAACTACTCCATCTCACGTGATGATCGGACATGGTTTAGTTGATTTGGATCACGTGATCATTTAGATGACTGGAGGGATGTCTATCTAAGTGGGAGTTCTTAAGTAATATGATTAATTGAACTTTAATTTATCATGAACTTAGTCCTGGTAGTATTAGCATATCTATGTTGTAGATCAATAGCTCGCGATGTTGCTCCACGTTTAATTTTATATGTTCCTAGAGAAAACTAAGTTGAAAGATGTTAGTAGCAATGATGCGGAATTGTTCCATGATCTGGGGATTATCCTCATTGCTGCACAGAAGAATTATGTCCTTGATGCACCGCTAGGTGACAGACCTATTGGAGGAGCAGATGTAGACGTTATGAACGTTTTGACAAAAGCTCGATATGATGACTACTTGATAGTTTAGTGCACCATGCTTTACGGCTTATAACCGGGACTTCAAAAATGTTTTGAAACGCCACGGAGCATATGAGATGTTCCAAGAGTTGAAATTAGTATTTCATACTCATGCCCGTGTCAAGAGGTATAAGACCTCTGACAATACTTTGCCTACAAGATGGAGGAGAATAGCTCAACCAGTGAGCATGTGCTCAGATTGTCTGGGTAGTACAATTGCTTGAATCAAGTGGGAGTTAATCTTCCAGATAAGATAGTAATTGACAAAGTTCTCTAGCACTATCACCAAGTTAGTAGAACTTCGTGATGAACTATAATATGCAAGGGATGACGAAAGTAATTCCCGAGCTCTTCACGATGCTGAAATCGGCGAAGGTAGAAATCAAGAAAGAGCATCAAGTGTTGATGGTTAACCAGACCACTTGTTTCAAGTAAAGGGCAAAGGGATAGAAGGGGAACTTCAAGAAGAATGACAAGCAAGTTGTCACTCCCGTGAAGAAACCCAAAGCTAAACTCAAGCCTGAAACTAAGTGCTTCTACTGCAAAGGAAATGATCACTAGAAGTGGAACTGCCCTAGATATTTGGCGGATAAGAAGGATGGCAAAGTGAACAAAGGTATATTTGATATACAAATTATTGATGTGTATTTTACTAGTGTTCATAACAACCCCTCGGTATTTGATATTGGTTCAATTGCTAAAGAGTAGTAACTCGAAATGGGAGTTGCATAATGAACAGAAACTAGTTAAAGGATGAAGTGACGATGTGTATTGGAAGTAGTTCCAAGATTGATATGATCATCATCGCACACTCCCTATACTTTCGGGATTAGTGTTGAACCTAAATAAGTGTTATTTGGTGTTTGTATTGAGCATGAATATGATTTGATCATGTTTATTGCAATACGGTTATTCATGTAATTTAGAGAATAATTGTTGTTCTGTTTACATGAATAAAACCGTCTATGGTCATACACCCAATGAAAATGGTTTGTTGGATCTCGATCGTGTGATACACATATTCATAATATTGAAGCCAAAAGATGCAAGGTTAATAATGATAGTGCAACTTATTTGTGGCACTGCCGTTTAGGTCATATTGGTGTAAAACGCATGAAGAAACTCCATAGTGATGGACTTTTGGAATCACTTGGTGCTTGCGAACCATGCCTCATGGGCAAGATGACTAAAACTCCGTTCTTCGGAACTATGGAGCGAGCAACAGAGTTGTTGGAAATCATACATACTGATGTATGCGGACCAATCAGTGTTGAAGCTCGCGGCAGGTATCGTTATTTTCTGACCTTCACTGATGATTTGAGCAGATATGGGTATATCTACTTAATGAAGCACAAGTCTGAAACATTTGAAAAGTTCAAAGAATTTCAGAGTGAAGTGGAGAATCATCGTAACAAGAAAATAAGAGTTTCTACGATATGATCGTAGAGGTAAAATATTTGAGTTAGCGAGTTTGGCCTTCAATAAAAACAATGTGAAATAGTTTCACTACTCACGCCACCTGGAACACCACAGTGTAATGGTGTGTCCGAACATCATAACCGTACTTTATTAGATATGGTGCGATCGATGATGTCTCTTACCGATCTACCACTATCGCTTTTGGGGTTGTGCATTAGAGACAGCTACATTCACGTTAAATAGGGCACCATCTAAATCCGTGGAGATGACACCGTATGAACTGTGGTTGGACGAGAGACCTAAGCTGTCATTTCTTTAAGTTTGGGACTGCGATGCTTATGTGAAAAAGTTTCAACATGATAAGCTCGAACCTAAATCGGAGAAGTAGATCTTCATAGGATACCCAAAAAGAAACTGTTGGGTACACCTTCTATCACAGATCCTAAGGCAAGGTCTTTGTTGCTAAGAGTGGATCCTTTCTAGAGAAGGAGTTTCTCTCGAAAGAAGTGAGTGGGAGGAAAGTAGAACTTGATGAGGTAATTGTACCTTCTCCCGAATTGGAAAGTAGTACATCACAGAAACTCGTTCTAGTGATTCATACACCAATTAGTGAGGAAGCTAATGATGATGATCATGAAACTTCAAATCAAGTTACTGCTGAATTTCGTAGATCAACCAGAGTTCGTTCCGCACCAGAGTGGTACGGCAACCCAGTTCTGGAAGTCATGTTACTAGACCATGATGAACCTACGAACTATGAGGAAGCGATGATGAGCCCAGATTCCGCAAAATGGCTTGAGACCATGAAATCTGAGATGGGATCCATGTATTAGAACAAAGTATGGACTTTGGTTGACTTTCCCGATGATCGGCAAGCCATAAAAAATAAATGGATCTTCAAGAGGAAGACCGACGCAAACGGTAATGTTACTGTTTACAAATCTCGACTTGTTGCGAAAGGGTTTCGACAAGTTCAAGGAATTGACTACGATGAGACTTTCTCACCCGTAGCGATGCTTAAGTCTGTCCGAATCATGTTAGTAATTGCCGCATTTTATGAAATCTGGCAAATGGATAACAAAACTGCATTCTTTAATGGATTTATTAAAGAAGACTTGTATATGATGCAACCAGAAGGTTTTGTCAATCATAAAGGTGCTAACAAAATGTGCAAGCTCCAGCGATCCATCTATGGACTGGTGCAAGCATCTCGGAGTTGGAATATACGCTTTGATAAGTTTATCAAAGCATATAGATTTATACAGACTTGCGGTGAAGCCTGTATTTACAAGAAGTGAGTGGGAGCACTACAACCTTTCTGACAAGTATATGTGAATGACATATTGTCGATCGGAAATAATGTAGAATTTTCTGGAAAGCATAAAGGAGTGTTTGAAAGGAGTTTTTCAAAGAAAGACCTTGGTGAAGCTGCTTACATATTGGGCATCAAGATCTATAGAGATAGATCAAGACGCTTGATAAGACTTTCGATGAGTACATACCTTGATAAGATTTTGAAGTAGTTCAAATTGGATCATTCAAAGAAGGAGTTCTTGCCTGACTTGTAAGGTGTGAAGTTGAGTAAGACTCAAAGCCAGACCACGGCAGAAAAATATAGAGAGAATGTAAGTCATTCCCTATGCCTCAGCCATAGGTTCTATAAAGTATGCCATGCTGTGTACCAAACATGTTGTGTACCTTGACATGAGTTTGTCAAGAGGGTACAATAGTGATCCAGGAGTAGATCACTGTACAGCGGTCAAAATTATCCTTAGTAACTGGATGACTAAGGAAATGTTTGTCGATTATGGAAGTGATAAAGAGTTCGTTGTAAAGGGTTACGCCGATGCAAGCTTTGACACTAAATCCAGATGACTCTAAGTATCAATCTGGATGCATATTGAAAGTGGGAGCAATTAGCTAGAGTAGCTCTATGCAGAGCATTGTAGACATAGAAATTTGCGAAATACATACGGATCTGAATGTGACAGACCCGTTGACTAAACTTCTCTCACAAGCAAAACATGATCACACCTTATTACTCTTGGGTATTAATCACATAGCGATGTGAACTAGATTATTGACTCTAGTAAACCCTTTGGATGTTGGTCACATGGCGATGTGAACTATGGGTGTTATTCACATAATGATGTGAACTATCGGTATTAATCACATGGCGATGTGAGCTACATTATTGACTCTAGTGCAAGTAGGAGACTGAAGGAAATATGCCCTAGAGGCAATAATAAAGTTGTTATTTATATTTCCTTATATCATGATAAATGTTTATTATTCATGCTAGAATTGTATTAACCAGAAACTTAGTACATGTGTGAATACATAGACAAAACAGAGTGTCCCTAGTATGCCTCTACTAGACTAGCTCATTGATCAAAGATGGTTATGTTTCCTAACAATAGACATGAGTTGTCATTTGATCAACGGGATCACATCATTAGTAGAATGATGTGATGGACAAGACCCATCCGTTAGCATAGCACTATGATCGTTTAGTTTTACTGCTATTGCTTTCTTCATGACTTATACATGTTCCTATGACTATGAGATTATGCAACTCCCGAATACCGTAGGAACACCTTGTGTGCTATCAAACGTCACAACGTAACTGGGTGATCATAAAGATGCTCTACAGGTGTCTCCGAAAGTATTCGTGGTGTTGGCATAGATCAAGATTAGGATTTGTCACTCCGAGTGTCGGAGAGGTATCTCTGGGCCCTCTCGGTAACACACATCACAATAAGCCTTGCAAGCAAAAGACTAATGAGTTAGTCACGAGATGATGTGTTACGGAACGAGTAAAGAGACTTGTCGGTAACGAGATTGAACTATGTATGGAGATACCGACGATCGAATCTCGGGCAAGTAACATACCGATGACAAAAGGAACAACGTATGTTGTTATGCGGTTTTGACCGATAAAAGATCTTCGTAGAATATGTAGGAGCCAATATGAACATCCACGTTCCGCTATTGGTTATTGACCGGAGATGAGTCTCGGTCATGTCTACATAGTTCTCGAACCCGTAGGGTCCGCACGCTTAACGTTTGATGACGATCGGTATTATGAGTTTATGAGTTTTGATCTACCGAAGGTAGTTCAGAGTCCCGGATGAGATCACGGACATGACGAGGAGTATCGGAATGTCCGAGACATAAAGATTGATTTATTGGATGACTATATTCGGACACCGGAAGTGTTCCGGAAAAGTTTCGGATTTAACTGGATTGCCGGAGGGGGTTACCGGAACCCCCTACGAGGGGGGATGTTCCATAGTGGGCCTTGAGGAAAGGAGAGAGGCAGCCCATAGAGGCTGGCCGGCGCCCCACCTAGGTATCCTAGTTGTACTAGGATTGGGGGGGCGCCACCTCTCCCTCTTTTCCTTTCCCTCTCTTCCTTCTTGGTGGACTCCTACTAGGAATAGGATTGCAATCCTATTCCTAGTAGGATTGCCCTAGCCGCACCATAGGAGGCCGGCCGGCCCTCCCCTCTTGCTCCTTTATATACGGGGGCAGGGGGGCACCCAAAGACACACAAGTTGAATTGTTCCAGCCATGTGCGGTGCCCCCCTCCACAGAAACACACCTCGGTCATACCGTTGCAGTGCTTAAGCGAAGCCCTGCGCCGGTAAATACATCATATCCGTCACCACGCCGTCGTGCTGACGAAACTCTCCCGTGAAGCTCAACTGGATCAAGAGCTCGTGGGACGTCATCAAGCTGAACGTGTGCTGAACGCGGAGGTGCCGTACGTTCGGTGCTTGATCGGTTGAATCGCGTAGGAGTTCGACTACATCAACCGCGTCACTTGACGCTTCCGCTTCCGGTCTACGAGGGTACGTAGACACACTCTTCCCTCTCGTTGCTCTGCATCTGATAGATAGATCTTGCGTGATCGTAGGAAAATTTTAAAATACTACGTTCCCCGACAGGGGCGACGGTGGCTTGGCATGCTTCCCGCTCCAAGATCGACAGGTTGGCCACCGAGGTCCCCCTCCATCTTCACGCCCTCTGGGCTGGCCTGATTCCTCCCTTCTCTGATTTCTTCAATGGGTGCTCTCGCACTACCAGATCAGCACGCTGCATCTTGATCCTCAATCCATCGTCCTCCTTGATGTTTTCGCCTTCGTCTGCGAGGCCATGGTGGGCATTGCTCCCTCCATGGCCTTGCTCTGCCACTTCTTCTCGTTGCATCTGACGGATGCGCTCCAGTGCTCCGGATGCGTGTCCTCCAGGCCATTGCGGCGACGGCCGGCTTGGGCATCGACTTCGATCTTGCGACGATCGTTGGCAGCTTCAGGAAGCGGTGGGTGTTCGTCGATGTCGGGGTGCGCAGCCCCCTGATGCCCCCACCATGGATTACGGCCGCTCCGAGCTCTGGCTGGAATCACGCGAGGCTCGCCGATTGGAGGCTGGCTCCTATTTGGCTCCGGTTGGCCAGGCTGCATAGGCTTGGAGTGACGGCGCCCATGGTGGCGAGGGAGTTCATCCAATGCCGCATCGCCCTGCTTCAGCGCCACTCTCGGCCGATGTGGGCCTTCTCCGACCCCGGGGACAACATGAGGCTCCAAGCGTCTGCCCTCCCTCGCGAGGTGCGGTGCACAGTGCTTAAGGTCCTGACGGGCGATCCGACGCCAGCTCGCTTACCGGAGGAGGGTTGCCTCCTGTACTGCTGCTCAAACATGGTGGAGTTCATGAGGCAGATGCCCTCCTTTGACGAATGGGGGCTTCGTCCACTCAGCATGGTTGGGTCTCGCGAGAACCCTATCTGTGTGGCTCCCTTGCCTGCTGCTATCGAGGTGGTTGTCCCAGAAGTGGGCGCAGGGGGACGATCGCTGCTGAGTGCTGGTGGTGCTGATAGCTCCGCGGTGGCATCTCCTGAGGTTCCTGAAGCGCCGCCCTCCGGGACTCAGGAAAGTCGCCCGAAAGGGGCGGCTGAAGTGCACGTGCAGCCTGATGCTCCTGAGGCCGAAGCCCCCGTGGCCTCTTCACATTGTCCTGAGGCGGGGGCGGGTGGCCCTGACCGATCTAGCGCTTCTGGGGCACCTCCTCCGGAGATGCCCCGGTTGTGCTTGATGTTGTCGATCGCTTCCGGGGCTTCGACCGGCTCCGGCCGAATTGCGAAGCTCTTCGCGAGAGGAGGAGGTATCCGAGCTGTGGTGATGTCGCCTTCCGACCGCTGAAGCTGAGGAATTACATCACTATTGACAAGTGAGTAGCTTATCTTTGTAACTTCTTGCGTGTTGCCTTCCTTCCTGACCACGATTCCTCAGGGCCCCTCCCGCCAAGGCGACGACGCCTACTGAGAAGCTGGCCTCTGTGGCCCCGAGCTCTTCGTCAATCCAGAGCGCCCTCGGTCAATGCGTCACTCCTGGCGTGAGGCCATCCACGAGGTCGGATGCGCCGGCCTGGCGCCTCGACCTCGTGTTCTTGTCGTTCCTCCTTTGCGGCTCCGCCTGGGGTCGGGGGGGGGTGTGTCGAGGGCTCCCACCTTGATCGTCGAACATAGCAGGGCCACCTTGGCCCTGGCGTCTTCTTCAAGTGGTGGGTCCCAGCCCCTCCGGGCCCCAGCCGAGGCCCGAAAGACGACTGGGGCGGAGGAGACCATGTTCCTGCCTCCGGGGGAAGACGAGTCTCCTCAGACTTCTTCAACTGATCTTGGCGCCGAGGAGGGCCTTGGTCTCCTGCTTGAGTCAGCGCGCAAGCGCGGAGCCGCCCGCCGCGAGCTTCTATGGGAGGCGATGAATGCGTTGGGCCGACTTGGGGAAGAGCTTGAGGGAGTTGACGCATGTCTTGAGACTGAGGGCCTTCAACAGTTGGATGAGTGGCGCCGACTGGGGGTGGCCATTAACCTCGGGCGCCTCCAGCACGAGTGAGCCAATGCGAAGGCAGACGCGTCCCTCGCAACCTCGCGAGAGGCCTGTGCCCAAGCCCTGGAGGAGGCCAGGGAAGCCGACCTTTGCCGCGAGGCCACAGAGAGGTGCCTGCTGGAGCTTTAGGTTCTAAACACCAACTTGGAGGAGCGAGCTGAGGCGCGCAGGGCCGCCCTGGCGTCGATGAGGGGGATGCCCTCCGAAGAGGCGGAGATCTTGTGTCGCGAGGAGGCACTGATGCTAGAAGTCGCGGAGCGCAGCCTTGAGCTTGAGCGGCTGAAGGCGAGGGAGCGCCACATGACCCTGGCCGAGGATGCCGTCTCCACTCGCGAGGCTAGAGTCCATGAGGAAATTGACCAGAAGGTAGCGAAGGCCCGCGCGAACCTTGCCAAGGGGTACGACTTGAAGTTGGAGCTCCAGCGAGCAGAGGCTGATGGGAGGACTGCTGCCCTCAGAGCGAGGCTGAGAGAAGCAGAGCGGCGCGAGAGGGCCGCCACGGCGGCTCAGTCTTCCATCCAGGCTAAGCTGGCCTCCGCGCAGGCAGACTTGGCCTTGCTCCGGCAAGAAGTTGATGACGTTGCAGTTCTTGCGCGAAAGAGCGAGGACGAGGCTTGTCGTCGACTGCTACTGCAGCATGAGTATGTCCCCATGCTGTGGACTCTTCGGGCGAAGGCCAACCGGGCGTTGGGGGCCATTTGTGAGGAGAACGCCCCCGACCCCCACGCGGAGGATTACGCTGGTCATCTTGTCTTCTTCACCGAGGTTGTGACACGTCTAGAGAGCCAGGCCGCGAGGGCCCGCCGCCTTGTTGAAGAGAAGAGTCGGAGCCTCATTGGGCGCGCGTTCTCCCGGGTCTTCAGCTATCTCCAGAGCATTGATCTTGACTTCGACTTCGACGCTACTATCGTCCCTATGCCTGGGGCTGTCCGAGACAACCTGGCGCACTAGGTGGATGACCACGTGGATGCTCTAGTCCAGGCCTTTGCCACCGATGATGACAAGGCCGTGGTTGTGGGGAATGAAGGCGGCGCAGTTGAAGACGATGGAGACATGGCCAACGATAGCGCTGGCAGTGTTCATGAGAGTGACTCGGACGACGCGGCGAGCGATGTATCCGGCTGAGCTTGTGTTCCTTCGTCCTGACCCTACACGCATAGGTTTGCACGAGACCCCGTAGGGTGTGAGAGCGTTTTGATGGGGGGATCCCTCTATGTGTGTAAACTGGTATTCCACTTTCCTTCTTTTGGCGCTTGAACCCGAACCTGGGACGCGCGTCCTCGAGTTTCCCGAGCCTAGTTGCCATCGCATCTCACCTGGATCTTACCTGTCGTCATGCGAGTTACAAGGCTGTGGGCTTGCCTCCCTCCTAGGGTGGATCGCTAGCGGTCTGCGGCCCAGAGTCTCCTGAGCAATGTGTGGCCCTGCTCCGGGGAACAGGGCCAGGGATGTTCCGATGGCCGCGGCAGGATGCCTACGCGGCAACATTGCGACACGTAGACATCAAATTCAATTCCGAAGACACGGCAAATCCAATTACAAAAAAGGAAGGCGAGGAAAGCAAATAGCCGCGTCCGTCACCTATCTAGTCTTCAGTCTTCTCACCAGCGCGGAGCTAAGTGCTACCACTAGGACGTGGGTGGGAGCCCCCGAGGCCCGAGGGCGGCTCTCCGGAGACTCCGGGGCATGTACAGCCCCACTCATTATTACGTGAGAGTGCCACGGGTGGAGATCTTCACAGGCGCGAGCCTTACTTCATATCGCCAGGCGAGGGCCCCACCTTGCACCACCCCTGACCTCCGTTGGGGCGACCGGAAACCAGGACATGACCAAGGAGGCAATGGGGACGCCAGCGGCGCCCTCGGCGACCACGGGCCCTCTGCCGGGGGGAAGCTTGGCGAGGCTCGCCCAGACAGAGGACCTACTTTTGCATACTTCCCTGCTCCTCACATCGAGGGGGAGGCCGCGGCTCTAGGCCCTCCACACGCAGCCCCCAGCGCTCTATGCCGGTTGAGGGCGGAGCGGTCGCTCTCAGATCCTTGACCATCACCGTGGTCAGATTCACCTGCAATTCATTGTTAGCGTACGCCTGCTGCTGGGATACCTGCTGCGCTCTGTCGTCGTCACTGAAGGGGTCCATGGAGCCCCCGGGCGACTCGTGGTAATCTTCTTCCTCGAGCGGCCCGATGTTCCATCTCGGCCCGAGGAAGGCATTGGGGCCTTCCCCGAACACGTATGCCAGGTCCACCATGCGGGGCACGTAGGCTTCATCGGCCGCCCCACCGAGGGCACCGCCTGCGTGCTTCGCGCCTTGAGCCCCCGGCTGCGACACCTGGCTTTGGCGGCCGCTGAGTTGTACCCTGACATACCCTCGCGTGGGGCCATCAGTGCTTGCTCCTGCTGGTGACGAAGTCGCTGCGGTCATGAGGATGGCGCTAGCACTCCTGTTGGTGTCGTCAGGTCTTCCAATCGCTCCAGGGAGCGCCCTCGCCTTCCGAGACCTCATCGGCGCCCCGCCTGCGACCTGGGGCGGGGGTGAGGAGCAGAAGGGCAGCGTGATACGTCCAAAATGTATCTATAATTTCTGCTTGCTCCATGCGTCTTTTGGGTGATATTGCTATGATATTTATACACTTCCATACACTTTTGATCATATTTGGACTAACCTATTAACTCAGTGCACCCCAGTGCCAGTTTCTGTTTTCGGCTGTTTTTGTATTTCAGGTTTTCACATTACGAGAACTGCCAGGAAAAATCCAGAAAAATTATATAAAAAATCAGCGTTCCAGAAACTACCGTGCGCCCGAAGGACAGCCGGGGGGGGGGGGCACCAGGGCTCCAGGCGCCCTGGCGGCGCCCCCCC
>LR738709.1:386993667-387022897 GCA_902687465.1 Secale cereale | reverse complement strand
GGGGGGGGGGGGGCGCCTGGGCCCCTCGAGGCTCCTCCGATGCCCCCCTTTGGCATATATTTAAAGCGTCTCCCGAAACCCTCGAGGGAGGAACTCTTTTCGCGATCTCATCTCTGTTCTGCCGCCGCCGCCGCTTCCAAGATCGGAGCACCAGGAGAACTCTTCCCGGCACCCTGCCGGAGGGGAGGATCACCACCGGGAGCCTCTCCACCACCATGGACGCCTCCCGGATGAGTTGTGAGTAGTCTCCCTTGGACCATGAGTCCATGACCAGTAACTATGTGATGTTCTCCTCCCGTTCTTGTGCTTCACTAATTAGTCCTCGTGAGCTGCCCTACATGATCGAGGCACATATGTAATCCTTATGCTGTTGCTATGATGAGTTTGCTGGGATCCGATGGATTATGAGATTATGTTCAGATTGTGCTTGAGTAATATATTTGATCTACCTCTTTTATATTTATGTTCGTAAGTAATTCTTGCATGTTCTCCGTTGTTATTTATTGCTTTGGCCAAGTAATAGGTAGTGACTCCAAGAGGGAACGTTATGCTTGATTGTGGGTTCATGCCCCTCGATGACTAGTTTGAGTGACAGAAACATGAGTCTAGGGGATGTGTTGTTGCCACAAGGGGGAAAACAACGGTGCTTGTGCCCGCGGGTGCAAGGATTGTTTTCTTTACGCAAAGTTCTTTTAATGCAGTTGTCTGTTGCATTGAGATTACACTAAGGGTGGGACTCGCAACTTAATACCAGCGAGATGTTCTGGATAGATATCTCAAGGTGGATGATTAATAGTAGATATTGATGGATTTCGGTCTACTTACTTTGGCGTACCGCCCATGCTTTGAGCCTCAACCTTTCTTGCAATGTAGTCAGCATTGGTTTGCGCACATGGTCCTGTCAATTGCCCAGCTGTAATTCGTTTACCTCACATAGCTGTTTTATCGTCTTTTGGGAGAGAGACATCACTAGTGAACATCATGAGACTCCGGTCCATATTACCATCATTGATCACATCCGCTATTTACTTTTCGCTATTATTTACTATTGCAATTATATCTATCACTACTATCACTTGCGTTTATTCCTTTGTGAACTACAAGGCCGGAGGGATTGACAACCTCTCTGTACTCGTTGGGAGCAAAGTTATTTGTATCTGTGTGCAGGTCCATGTTGATTGCTAATATCTGGCGCCGTAGCAGTTGACACCTTCTTGTTGAACCTAGGAGTCTCTGGGGATTCGATCCTTGGTATCTTTGCCAAGGGAAAAACTTCCGCAACACTACATCTCACACCTTACACTTGGGGTAACCAACGAGGGGCGAGAAGCCTAGCACATCGCGCCCCTTTACTTTTCGCTATTATTTACTATTGCAATTATATCTATCACTACTATCACTTGCATTTAATCCTTTGTGAACTACAGGGCCGGAGGGATTGACAACCTCTCTATACTCGTTGGGAGCAAAGTTATTTGTATCTGTGTGCAGGTCCACGTTGATTGCTAATATCTGGCGCCGTAGCAGTTGACACCTTCTTGTTGAACCTAGGAGTCTCTGGGGATTCGATCCTTGGTATCTTTGCCAAGGGAAAAACTTCCGCAACACTACATCTCACACCTTCCACTTGGGGTAACCAACGAGGGGCGAGAAGCCTAGCACAGCGCGCCCCTGCAAGCGCGGCCCAGTAGTTCAGCGATGTGTTCCAGCAGCACGTCACGGCCGCCCTCGTCCAGCCTGCATCGTAATAGTTCTCGCGCCATGATGAGCGCAACCCTCGTGTTTGCCTACTCCCGTCGGGTGTAGGGTGTTGTTGCCGCGATGTGGTTTGCAGATCGCGCCGTGGAGCGCACGTGCCGCGGACGCCGAGGCGGTGGTTGCGTGCCTGCGCCGCCCGTGGCCTCTGGCACCGGGCGGTGCGGGAGCCGTCGGGATTGCGGGGTTGAGGCCTCCATGGGTGGACGGCGCCAATCGTGGGGACTAGGCCGGCCAGTGGTCGGCATGAGCTCCCTGATCGTCGGCCATCAGGGCTGGTGGGACGGCAAAGAGAATCGACTAAAGGGAAGTTTCAGCACATCCTACCAGGTGCCCCAAATGTCGGATCTTGGGTTCCGGCAGAACCCTTGTGGTTCGAACTCCGGGGTGTGCATGAAGATCTCTCCTTCCGCCCAAGCTCATCTACTCGCTGATCCCTAGGCCCGACTCGTCAGATTCGAAGAACAAGAGACACAAGGTTTATACTGGTTCGGGCCACCGTTGTGGTGTAATACCCTAACCGGAAGAAATAGTATAAGGATGAACTGCCTCCTGAGGAGTGGAGTTCTTGTGCTCGAGTGAGCTTGTTGTGTGTGGCCTTCTATCTGATCAACTCTGAATGAGATGATCCAAATGGTGGTGGCTACTCCTATTTATAGTGGCCAGCGTCCTCTTTCCGAATATTGAGCGGGAAGGGATCCCACAACGGCCAAATTTGAAGGGGGGCAGCTAGTACAAGCTATCCTGACAAAAGGTGGTCTTCGTGTGCCAAAGGCTCTGGTGGTGACGCCGCCGTGGGCTCCGCGATGACCTCAGTTCTGCTGTCCTGCTGGTCTTGGTCTCATTGCACCGATATGGAAACCCTTGCCTGATGCCTCGGGACTCCTGGCTTGCACCTGCTCCGTTAGCACCAAAGAGGAAACTAGCACTCTATGCCCGCTGGCACCCGTCGGGCCTTGGTCGTCACTACTCACGTCATGAGGACCTCGTGAGGTGCCCCTTGCCTTGATATCTCCGATCCTCATGAGCCGGCCTAGTGAGGCCGCCCCAGGGGATGTCTTGCGTCGTCCGCCTCGCGAGGCCCGGCCCCTCGTGAGGGTCTTGAGTGGTTGCTGAAGAGGTTGGGCCGTACTAGGCCGCCTGGTGAGCCACGCCTTGGGCCACAGGCAGGCAAGTCTGGGTACCCCCGTTCCCAGGACGCCGACAAACACATAGTAAAAAGTTATTTAATTCACATAAAATTCTTCAAAAAATGGACATATGAGTAAAAAAAATCTATAAAAATTCCCAGGCCGCTGACGTTTGCTATTCTCCATGGCAAACATAAGCACATAACAAAAATTACCATTATCCTTGGCAAAAAAAAAAACTATATAAAAGTGCATACAAAAATGAAGGCAAAAATTATAAAAGACGTTTCTAATTTATGACAAAAAGGGAAAAAGCATGAATGAGTGATGTGGCAAATTCAAAGTAAAAAAATAGATGTATATATGTAGGCAAAATGAAGAAATTTTGTAATTGTACATGGAAATAATCAATTAAAATTTGTAATAGTGGCCATGGCAATTTTAAACAAAGAAAATATAAATATGTGTAGGGAAGTGTAAGAAAAATTCTACTAGTGAGAGGGGGATTTTATAAATGAAAATTTCATGTCACTAGATCAATTTTTTTTTGCCATGTCACGAAAGAAGCACCCAACTTTAAGAGTGGCGTTAGCCCAAACTTCCTAGGTGTGTAAGTTTTAATTACACCCTTCAGACGTTTCCTTCCTCCGTTTGTTGTTTTATTCACCATCATCACAAGGTGGGCGTTCTTGTGAATCCCATATTATTAGTCTAATGCATAGTAAACACTTTACTAATTCTTGCAAACAAACATTGCTTTGGATATCTCATACACTAGTTCCATGAATATCACATAACTATCCCACTTTTGAAGTTCGGGTCTCATGAAAGCAAACTATTGCACTTGAGCGCAACATAATTCTGAAGGAAATATGCCCTAGAGACAATAATAAAGTTGTTATTTATATTTCCTTATATCATGATAAATGTTTATTATTCATGCTATAATTGTATTAACCAGAAACTTAGTACATGTGTGAATACATAGACAAAACAGAGTGTCCCTAGTATGCTTTACTTGACTAGGTCGTTGATCAAAGATGGTTATGTTTCCTAACCATAGACATGTGTTGTCATTTAATTGATGAACAAGATCACATCATTAGAGAATGATGTGATGGACAAGACCCATCCCTTAGCTTAGCACTATGATCGTTTAGTTTTATTGCTATTGCTTTCTTCATGACTTATACATGTTCCTCTGACTATGAGATTATGCAACTCCCGAATACCGGAGGAACACCTTATGTCCTATCAAACGTCACAACATAATTGGGTGATTATAAATATGCTCTACAGGTGTTTCCGAAAGTGTTTGTGGTGTTGGCATAGATAAATAATAGGATTTGTCACTCCGAATGTCGGAGAGGTATCTCTGAGCCCTCTCGGTAATACACATCATAATAAGCCTTGCAAGCAAACGACTAATGAGTTAGTCACGAGATGATGTATTACGGAACGAGTAAAGAGACTTGCCGGTAATGAGATTGAACTAGGTATGATGATACCGACGATCGAATCTCGGGCAAGTAACATACCGATGACAAAGGGAACAATGTATGTTGTTATGCGATTTGACCGATAAAGATCTTCGTAGAATATGTAGGAACCAATATGAGTATCCAGGTTCCGATATTGGTTATTGAGAGGAGATGAGTCTCGGCCATGTCTACATAGTTCTCGAACCCTTAGGGTCCGCACGCTTAACGTTCGATGACGATCGGTATTATGAGTTTATGTAGATGTACCGAAGGTTGTTCGGAGTCCCGGATGAGATCACGAACATAACGAGGAGTCTCGAAATGGTCGAGACATAAAGATTGATTTATTGTAAGGTTATATTCGGACACCAGAAGGGTTTCGGGGGTTACCGGATAAATACGGGAGTACCGGGGAGTTACCGGAACCCCATGGGGGTCAATGGGCCTTCATGGGCCTTAGTGGAAATAGAGGGCTGCAAGGGAGGTGTGGGGCGCGCCCCCCAGGCCCAAACCGAATTGGTTTAGCACTTGGGGCGCCGGCCCCCTCTTTCCTCCCCCTCCTAGTTGGACTAGGAAAGGGGGAGCCTACTCCTAGTAGGAGTTGGATTCCCCCCTTGGGGCGCACCCTATGAGGCCGGCCGGCCCCCTTCCCTTGCTCCTTTACATACGTGGCCAGGGGGCACCCCGTGGACACACAAGTTGACAATTGTTTTAGCCGTGTGCGGTGGCCCCCTCCACTGTTACACTCCTCGGTCATATTGTCGCAGTGCTTAGGCAAAGCCCTGCGTCGGTAACTTCATGAACACCGTCACCATGCTGTCGTGCTAACGAAACTCTCCCTGGGCCTCAACTGGATCAAGAGTTCGAGGGACGTCACCGGGCTGAACGTGTGCAGATCACGGAGGTGACGTGTGTTTGGTGCTTGATTGGTTGGATAGCGAAGACGTTCGACTACATCAAGCGCGTTACTATACGCTTCCGCTTTCGGTCTATGAGGGTACGTGGACACACTCTCCCACTCGTTACTATGCTTCTCCTAGATAGATCTTGCGTGATCGTAGGAAATTTTGAAATACTACGTTCCCCAACAAATTCTAGCTTTTAGATCAAAGGACGAGAGTCACATTATACACAACGCCATCAGGAGAATACTGGAAGTATGCAATAGGACAAAGTCCTTTTCCGCACTCTTGAGGACAATACTCACATTACGATACCAATCGTAAAGTTTTAACCAGATAAGTTACAACTTATTCAATTTCAACATGGAAGGTGGAAACGTGAGCCAATATTATACAACTTATATGCAAATAAGACTTAGACTATGTTCAATAATAGTTATTTTGGGTTTTCCAGGAAATCCAGACAAAACAAAGTCCAAATATGACGATTTTTTTTGATGTTTTTTATGAAAGGCAAGAGACCCAGGAAGCTTCGAGGGAGCACCTAAAGACCCACAAGGGCCCACAAGGCATGGCATGCCCTAGTGCCTTGTGGGCTGAAACATTGAAAGAACATGCGGTGCCCCCATGTTTGGTTTTGGTAATGGATGACAATCTCTATGGACTAATGGTTGCCTTGAGTTATATTTGAAGGGTTTGTCCATAGGCTTTTCTTGGAGTCCATGTGTTGGTTTCAAGGAGAGTTTGTGATGACCAAGGTGCTATTAAGGAATTATCCAAAGATTGGTCTTGTGAGTGTTGAGCTTATTGCAAGCATGTCTTGAAGAAGAAGAGTGTGTTATCATTCATGTTTACCTTCAAGACATCATCCAAATGAAGAGAGTTGGAAAGATTGAAGGTTGATCAAGACTAAGTCAAAGAGTGAATCAAGTTGATCAACACACAAAGCATAGAAGATGTATCAAAAGGAATCAAGCGATCCCATAGTATGGTACGCATTGTCAATTACGCTTTGTGTACTAACCCTTGGTATTTGTCAGAGTTCTATGTGGGGTTAGGTTATCTTCCATGGGCTTGCGTCAAGAGGTAGATCACATACAACCCATGGAGGATGACATCAAATCAAGGTTGTGGTGTGCAAGTTCAAGTGATGCATCACGAAGAGATCAAGTGCTTGAATCTTGCCGTTCATTGTGGTGACAATGAACTTGTGAAGATGAGCCGAAGAGTGGCTCACCCATAGTGGAGTATGGGGGAGCAATCTACTAGTCTTCACCGAGCCAACGAAATCAAGAAAGGTGGTCCAACTTGAGGAAGTCAAGATCGTCTACATCTAGCTCAAGTGGACTTTGTGCAAGGCAAAGGTTTACCCTTGATAGGTTCTCTATTTTACCGGTCTCATGGTGGTAGTTTGGAGACCGGGTTATAGGATTGATTGTCGTACTATAGAGGAGGGATCTCAAGTGGGTAGCTTGATCGTATCGTTCGTAGAGAGCTCAAACCATTGCATGCTTGCATCATATTTCTTGGTTCTTGTTTGGGTTTCTTCTTGTGATATTTTGAGCTTATGGTCATCTTCCTGACAAGCTTGAGTTCATCGAAAACGGAGTTCACATGCTTCTTCTATTGCATTTTTGGTGTTGGAGGTTTTACCGGTCTCTTTCGAGGAAGGGTTCTCTCCATTTTCTTATGGGACTTTTATCATTTGCTTCTTATTGTTATTTTTCTCAAGATTTTGTTAGGCCATGTCGTTAGCTTTCCAACAAACTTGGTTTCGTTGAATTCGGAGTCCGTTTGCAAAAGTTGTGTCAGTTTTGGTGTCCTCAAAAAGGCTACAGCGGTACTACCGCAAATGGGAGTGGTACTACCGCTTGGAGCGAATGTAATTTAATACTCTCGTGGCTTACTTCCGCTCGAGACAAAAAAACTCATCATAAGTCCAGCGGTGGTAGGCATGGATGTAATTTTTTAGTACCGCTCGCAAGTAGTAGTACCGCTAGCCTTAGCAGTAGTATCGCTACCCCTAGCGGTAGTACCGCTCCGTCGGTTCTTCTGGCCTTTTTGCCTCCTCGCTGTTGTGTTTCAAAGGGCTACTACTGCCCTAGCGGTAGTACCGCTCGGTGTGGGCCGTGGGGATTTGGGAGAGAAGAACTTGGGCACTCCGTGTGCCCTTGCCATTGCATTTGGTTCATCAGTTTGAGTTCTCCACGATGATACATGGAAGTTACAAGTTGAGAAGCTTATTACTCTTGGGTGCTTGGTACCCTTGAGCTTGTTCCTCTTGGGTGCTTGGGCGCCCTAGACGGTTGATGTCATCTCAGAGCCATATTCCATTGTAGTGAAGCTTCGTGGTGTCGTTGGGAAGATAGTCCCAACCTTTGTGGTGTTCGGAGCTCAATCATTGTGGAGTAAAGCTCCGGGCAAGCGTCGGGGTCTCCAATTAGGTTGTGGAGATCGCCCCGAGCAATTTGACGCGTTTCGGTGATCGCCCCCAAGGGTTGCCAAAGTGTACAGGTTCGGTGATCGCTCCAAGGGTTGCCATTTGTACGGATTCGGTGACCGCCACCAAGGGTCCCTTAGTGGAATCACGACATCTTGCATTGTGCGAGGGTGTGAGGAGATTACGGTGGCCCTAGTGGCTTCTTGGGGAGCATTGTGCCTCCACACCACTCCAAACGGAGATTAGCATCTGCAAGGGTGTGAACTTCGGGATACATCATCGTCTCCGCGTGCCTCGGTTATCTCTTACCCGAACCCTTTACTTATGCACTATACTTTGTGATAGCCATATTGTTTCTTGTCATATATCTTGCTATCACCTAGTTGCTTATCTTGCTTAGCATAAGTCGTTGGTGCACATAGATGAGCCTAGTTGTTGTAGGTTTTGTGCTTGACAAGTTAACCGCTAGGTTTATTCCACATTTGTTCAAGCCTAAACCGTAATTATTTTAAAGCGCCTATTCACCCCCCTCTAGACGACATCCACGATCTTTCAATTGGTATCAGAGCCTCGTCTCTCTTTATAGGGCTTAACCGCCTAGAGAGTAAGGATTTGAACTAGGGGTTTAGGATTCTCTGACACTCTTAGTTTTGATGGCACAAATTTTGATGTTTGGGTAATTCGCATGCTTAATCTCTTTAGGGTCATGGACCCAAATTTAGAGCGAATTATAGATATGGTTTTTTTCCTCCAAAGGATCCACAAAGATTATCTTTAGAGGATGATAAAAACTCTTATCGCAATGCCCAAGCTTCTAATGTGCTTTTTGGTGCTTTGAGCAATGTAGTTATATTTCAACTGATGCCGTTTCGGGATGCTCATGAGTTGTGGACAAAGCTTCAAGATAAATATGGTGCGTCCAAGAATTGTGGGAATGATTGTTCTCTTCCACCTCCGGCCGTGTTGTCTTCTCAACTTCTTCTACTTCACCTACATGTGGTTTGCCACAAGGTAATGATATGGCGAGTAGTGTTGGTCATTGCAATGATGATAGTATGCTTATTGTGGATGATCCTTCATCACTATCTTATTGCAATGCATCTTCTTTGGACTTTAACACTTCGAGCACCCTACATGTTTCACATGCTTGTATTGATAGTCCTTGCATATCATGTAGAAATTGCTTGACTAAAACTCATGATGATATGCTTGCTATATCTTGTTGCCATGATAAAAATGCTTCTATTTCCTCGAATTGTTGTGCTAACAATGTAGAGGAAACCCAACACCCCATGGAACAAGATGTAGTCTAGAATGGTGCTTCAAGGGATCCTACATCATCATCTATTGCGTTTTGACTTATGGCTAAGGCTTCAAAGGTATCTCCCACTTTGAATCCCAATATATCTTGTGATGATAGTGATGATGACAATGATGATGATATTGATAATGATGAAGAGAATGATAATGTTGCCTCCTTAAAAATTAAGGGGGAAATGATTTTTAAAGCTCTTCATAAGAATAAAATTGCTCATTCCAACTTCATGGAAATCATGTCTATTGCCATTGAGGGCAAGAAATATATGGAGGAATTGGAATCTCATCTAGAGGAGCATGAGGTCACCATTGAGAAAATGGAAGGTCATGAGCTTGATTACGCTAATAAGATCGCCGACCTGTCGCAAGCTCTTGAACTTAAACAAACCACCAAGGAATCTCTTGAGTAGAATAAAGGAATCATGTGATAGACCTTCCCAGGTGGCTAATGATTTTGAAACTAAAAACGAGAAGCTTGAAGTTGTGCATGCTAAACTCCTTGAGAATTTTGAGCACCTCAAAAATGGCTCAAGGGTCATTAAGGGTGAGCTCATCAAACTCACCGAGTCTCATGCTCAACTTAAAGCTTCACATTCTAAAGAGCTTGCAAAGTTGCCTTCTCCGCTTGCTATTATTGATGATGCTTGTGCTATTAACTCTATTTCTAGTGAAGCATCCATTTTGAAGGAAAATGTTGAGCTAAGGGCTCAACTTGAGTCGCTATCTAGCACTCATAGGAAATTGGAAGAAAGTCATGTAAAGCTCACAAGCTCTCATGATGATCTTCTAGTATCCCATAATGTGCTGAAGATAGCTCATGAGGCTATGATTATCAAGGTAACATCTAGTGAGCCTCATGGGGATACTAGCACTACTTCTAGTCAAAATGCTATATTGCCATGTGCTAGTCCTTATAATTCATCTACTCACAATATGGGTACATCATGTGATGAATTACTTTCCTTGCCTTGTTGCTCTAACGATGAAGCTTATACTTCCTTTAGCACTTGTGTTGATACTAACCATGTAGAGGAAATCAAAGAGCTCCAGGCCCAAGTGTCGGGGAAACTGATCGCCCACGAACACCTATGGGACCGGAGCCCCTTTTCGGTACGACAGGAGGCGGAGGATGCACAAAGAGCGGATCGAGGCAAGAACGCGAGCAGTTTACCCAGGTTCGGGCCGCACGGATGCGTAAAACCCTACTCCTGCTTTAGTTTGTATTGAGTTCTTAGCTCGGGAGCGATGAATGCTACAGTGCGCACTGATCGCTAGCAGGACCGAGCGTGAGAGTGATCGAGGATCAGAACCTCCTCTACGTTGCGCATGGGCCTCCTTTTATAGGTCAAAGGGGTCACCGATAGGTGGCAACACAGATGGGGGGTAAAAATGTAAAAAGAGTGGTTGTTGGAATAGTGTTTGTATAGTGCTCTATACCTAACTCTGACGGCAGGTGACAAGGGCATTGAATGCCCGTCGCCGTCGCCCAAACAGTGCAAAAAGTGGCCGTCGGGGGCACCACCGTTCGCCACGACGGTAGCCTCGTCATCGCAGCTTGCCACCGTGTTCCCCTGGCTGCACAGCCTTCCGCCACGTGCGCCTGGGAGGGTCCCAGGGCGACACGTGGGTGGATGAGCTGGAGCGTGGGTACTGAGTGGAAGCTTGCCGCGGTGGCTAGCTTGTTGCTATCGGGAGCTTGTCGCTCACCGGTCCTTGCCGGGACGCGTGGCGCGTCGCGGCAAGTTCTCTTGAGGTGCCTTGGTTGGCCTTCCCCGCAAGCTCCTCTTGCCGGGGTCTCGTGTCTCGAGTGATTATGTGCCTTGAGTGGCCTTCCCGGCAAGCTCCTCTTGCCGGGGTCTTGTCTTCTGGACTTGGATACTTTGTTTTTGAATGGCTCTAAAGGAACCATGAGGGGTCTTGGCGGTCGCCTGGCTAGCCCTGCCACGGGACGCTGCAACTGCCCGTGCACAAGTTCGGGATACTAAGGTACCCCTATTTTAGTACACCGACAGGAGCCCCCGGGCCTGGACCGCACACGGTGCCGAGCGCTGTTGGGCCAGGCCCAAAATAGTGCACGGGCACGCGCGCGGCCTGCGGCACGCCGTATCCCACTCCGTATCCACCGCGCCCTCCCCTAACGGCACGCGTCAATCGTGGCGTCGTGGGAGAGATCGTGGCCTGTTTCTTTAATGGGAAATGCGGAACGTCCGCCCCCTCCCCCCTTAAAAGCAGGGGAAACAGGGGCAGTTCCTTCCATTCGCCCGTTGCTTCTTCAATCCTCAAAAACCTTCGCCGCTCCCCTCCTTCCCGAAGGTCGAAAGAGAGCAGCGCTCCACCCTCCGTCGCCACCAGCATCACCAGCGCCGTCGACCTCCCCCACCGTCCCCGCCATGGCTCCGAAAGGCGAGAAGGGGAAGTCCGCGAAGTCCGCCGAGGCGTTGCGGCTAGCAGCAATGCGGAAGAAGATGGCGGTCTTCCCGCCAAAGCTTGACGCGGAGGAGCTGAAGGAATCCTTCTACCTTTTCTGGTCGAGGGAGACGAAGGCGCATCCGCGCACCAAGGTACTCCCCGCCGTAGCCTGCGAGATGTTCCCGAACGGCTATGCCTTCTTTGCCCTGTTCTTCTACTACGGGCTCTGCCCACCCTATTCTGAGTTCTTCTGCGATATCATGAACACCTACGGGTTCCACCTCCTTGACTTCACCCCCAATGCCGTCTTGACCATGGCCGTTTTCGCACATCTGTGCGAAAACTTTGTTGGAGTCTACCCCAATGTAGCTCTTTTCCGCCATTACTTTACGCCTCGAGTCGAGGCAGGGTCGCCTTTGTCCGGCGGCGTCTCCTGGATCTCGAGGACGCACAAGAAAGAAGCCTATCTGGAGGGGGAGCTCCGCGGCAAGTGGGATGAATGGAGGGCCAACTGTTGTTGGATTGTAGAGGAGAATCCGCAGCCGTTCACTTCCCGGCGCCAAGCCCCAGTAGTATGCGGCAACGACTGGAGCGACCTGGCCCCGGATGATAGCAGACTGAAGATTGCCACTACCCGAATCCTTCGCCTCAGGCACGCCAAGCTCACCGTGGGCACAGTTGGAGCAGACTTTCTCCGCCGCCGAATCGCCCCCTTGCAGGAGAGGAAGAGGGCCGCCTGGGAGTTCGAGAACGCGGCAAATATCATGAGGCTGCGCCCGGGCCTTAATTACAACTTTACTGTCCTGGAGATCAACGCGATGCTCCAGGCGTTGTTCAAGTTTGACTCCGCCCATCCCGAGTGGTTCTCGTTGCCGGCGGGCATAGTTCCGTTGTGCAACAACTCGTCGCTCAGCGCTATCCGTGCAGTGATGTCGCTGTGTGATTCCCACGGGATCGACCCCACTTGGCAAGAGCCTTCCGACGAAGCTGTGCAAGCGTTTTTTGACAACTTGGTGGAACAGCCAGTCAACTCCGACGAGAAGAAAGGTCTCACCCACGACACCACCGACCAGGAGATGGCATACATTGCCACCAGACTGGAAGAGGCAGCGGCAGCCGCGGCCGCGGGCGAGTTTGGGTACACAGTGGAGGAGGCGGAGGCAGCAGAGGCGACAAGCCTTGCCGAGCAGGAAGAGCTTCTCAAAGCGGGGAAGCTTGCCGGGAAGGTCGCTGAGACAAGTGAGCCCGCCGAGGAGGGCGCCGAGTCGAGTGGGCCCGCCGAGCAGGGTGTCGGGTCAAGTGAGCCCGCCGAGGACTCGAGCGGCTCACTGGAGATCGGCTCCTCCTCCTCGTCCTCGGGCAGCTCGCCACCACCAGCAAGTCCTCCAGCTCCACGAAGAAGACGCCTCCGCAAGGCCGCAGACGTGACGGGGCGGCAGACGGGCCAACAGCCGCAGCGCCGCGCGACACGCGTCACCGCGGCAAGCAAGGCCGCCACGGGAGCTCCTCGCGCTTCTGCAGCGGCTGGAGGGGGATCTTCCCGGACTGGCGCCTCTGCTCCTGCCGCCCCTCGTGCCTCGGCGGCAACTGGAGCGGGGTCTTCTCAGACCACCGCCCCTGCTCCCGCCAAGCGGCCAAGGGAGCCTAGTCCCCTGCCTCCTTGCGCCGGGACGCGCGAGTCAGACTTTGATTTCTCTGCGCTCAGCTCCGACGAAGAGGAAGGATAGTAAGTCTTCGCAATTCTTGTTTTTCTTTGATTTTCTGTTGCTTTGTCTTGCATCTCTTTCGCCTAACTCTGAACCTGTCCTTTTCAGTACTCTGGCCCAGAGGGCAGCGAAGAGGGCCAAGATCCCGGTGATCGTCATCGAGGACGAGCCCGCCGCGACAGCAGGGGGTGCGCCTGAGACAAGCTTGCCGGACCCGGCAACTGTTCTTCGGAGCAGCCCCCAGCGCAGCCCCCAGCGTAAGTGTGGTTCACTTTCCGCTTGTCGGGCGCGCGTGGGTCTTCCATCCTTGCTGATATCTTGCTTGTTGACTTGTGTAGAAGCAGAGCAGCAGCATCAGGAGCGCCAGGAGACCGCCCCCGACGCGCCGCACGCCTCGACCACACCGCCAAGGGGGAGCTCCCCGGCAAGGGAGAAGACCACGCCAAGGGCGAGCACCCCGCCAAGGGCGAGCACTCCGCCAAGAGCGAGCTCTCCGCCAAGAGCGAGCTCTCCGGCGAGGGATGGCGCTAGCGTCCCTCCACCGGCGGGAGCTACCACCACGCCACCGAGGGAGAGCTCTCCGGCCAGGAACCTCACCGAGGAGCCGGCCTGCGCAGGTAATCCCTTGGACTTTTCTTCTTTCAATTCTCCTTTTTGGATATTTGCTTGACTGTTTGTCTTTTCTTTTCCTCCGTCAGACCCGTTCGTAGCTGAGCCAATGGAGACGGAGGTCGTTGTTGAAGACGCCACCGTTGCCGAAGAAACGGTTGGCGCGGACGAGCCCGCCGGCGCGGAGGCCGCCAAGGCTGCCGCCGCGGCAGCTGGCGAAGAGGCTGGCGATCGCACTGACGGCACTGAGGCCACAGGAGCGCCAGGCGCTACGCCGACCGCCGAGCCCTCCGCCGCCGCCGCAGCCCCCAGCTCCGACGAGCCCGCGCCAAGCGCCTACCTGAAGGCCGGCGACGACGTCTTCATCCAGCTCCCGTGGGTGTCCATGTCCAGGGCGCCAGTCGAGGGAGAGGTCTTTGACGGGGAGGTCCTTGCCTCCGTCGGACTGAAGCTCATCGATGCACCGAGCAGCAGCAGCGAACCCGAGGAGGAGCGGCTGCTGCGGAAGCTTCTGTCTCTTTACCGCGCCCGGCAGGCCAAGCTGGAGTCCCGTGAGGCTCTGGCCGCCAAGGCGGGAGTTGACTTGGAGAAGCGCGCAGAAGAGCTCCGGGCCGTCAACCAAGCGGCTCTCCGGTCCTTGGCGGAGGAGCGGGAGCAGCTTGCCGAGGCGCAGCAGGCCTTCATCCTGGAGAAGGCCGAGGTGGAGGAGCAGCAGCGGCTTGCCGCTGAGCAGTTGTCCACGCTGGAGGGTGAGTTGACGCAGCGGAAGGTCAACCTCGATGGTCACGAGGAGGAACTTGCCGCGCGTGAACGATCTCTTGGCGGAGCTCTACAGGAAGCAAGGGATGCTGCTGCAGCAGCCGAGACCGCCAAGAGGGAGTTGGAGACGAGGGTGGCTCAACTGGAGGCCAACCTCAAGACGAGCAACGAGGAGGTTGCCGCACTCAAGCTCGAGAGGGAGAAGGACGCCCACAGCCATTCTGAACTGCAGGTCCGCCTCTCCGAGAAGGGCAAAGAGCTCGCCGTCGCCAAGGACTCCATCGCCGATCTGGAGCTGAAGCTGTCCACTCTTACCACGACGCTGGACGGCGCCAGGGAGCGGGAGACGGCTCTGAAGGAGGAGCTCAGGGCCGAGAAGGCGCTGCTGGAGAGCGCCGCCGTCGCCCAAAACATCTTCAAGGAAACCGTGGAGCATTGGACAGAACGCCTTGTCAATGCTGCCGCGGATATCGACAAGGAGCTGGCGGAGCTGGGGGCGGAGCACCTCGGGTACTCCACCGACGAGGGTCTCCACCACAGCGCCAAGCTAACTTTGTTCTTCAGGGGGGTGGCGACGGCCCTCCAGCAACTCCGGGAGAAGATCCCGAAGCAGCTGGCGGACGAGTCGCGCAGGCTCTGCGCGGGGGCCTTGCAGAAGGTGTTGGTGAAGGTGGCTTTCCGCAACCCAGGGCTCAACCTCACCAACGTCCTCAGGACTCTGCCGCCCGACGCCGACCAGGAGGCGCTCAAGGCGCTTCTCGCACCCATCATGGACAAGGTGGGTGGGATCAAGAGAGTCGAGGGCGACCGCGCAGACTAAGCTGTTTACTTTCTTCTTTCCTTGTCGCTGCCAACCATGTTATGAACAATAGTCTAATAGAATTGCGGCAAGTCATTTTGTAATATAACTCTCTCTTAGGTGGTTAATGCAACGTTATTTCCTTTACTTGACTTCCTTGCTTTGTATGTTTTTACCCTACGCTTGTAGGGAACTTGTCGACGTAGGCACCTTTGCCTCGGGCGCTGAGTGCGGAACTTCAGCAGCCCGCGGGCGGTGTTGCTACCGACAAGAAACCTTGTCGCAACTAGTTGCAGCGCACTTAAGTTGTTGAGTGGGCTCGAAAACAAAGTAAGGGCGCGACACTAGTCTCAGCACACTTAAGCTGTTGAGCAAACTCGAAACAAGGTAAGGGCGCAACTAGCTACGAGTTGGTTCCTCCGCGCACAGGTTTTCCATAAAAAGTGCGGTCGTTCAAGGAAGATAACTTAAAAATTTAAAAATTTGATTGCTCAAACTTTGGCAACTTAGCTTTTGTGTTGTCTGCTTCCCGGCAAGGAGAGACTTTCTTGAACGACACTTGGTCCATACCACTATCTTCTCTTCCCCCCCGGCAAACTTGTGCGTGAGAGAACCTTCTCCTCCTTGAGAAAAAAGAAAGAAGAGAAAACACATATATGGGCCCTTGCGGCTCGTTATTGCTTACAAGGGGTAGGTGCTGCACAGGGTGTCAGTTGATTCATGCAAAAAATATAAAGCATGAAATGACAAGACGTGCGGGGCACATAAACTTTACTGATGCACGGGGTCTGCGCCCGGCTTTGTACAAAGGATTACATGCAACATCGGCAAGACTTGTACAAAAGGTGGTTGCCGGAGCGGATCACGGCAACCGCGCCTTATGGGTAAAACTTACGAAGATGCTCGATGTTCCAGGAGTTGCTCACCGGCAAGCCATCTTCGGTCTCAAGGCGGACAGCGCCGAGCCTAGTGACTTGTTTCACCCGATAAGGGCCTTCCCACTTCAGCGTCAACTTGTTGGAATTCTTGGCGGACTGAACGCGCCGAAGAACAAGGTTGCCTTCCTCGAGACTTCTGGCGTTAACTTTGCGGCTATGGTAGCGGCGCAAAGCTTGCTGATAGCGAGCAGCTCGCACAGCGGGTTTAAGACGGTCTTCCTCAAGGAGCAGCGCGTCATCTTGTCGCAGCTGCTCTTGCTCGAGCTCATCATAAGCGAGCACTCGAGGCGACCCGTATACGAGTTCCCTGGGGAGAACCGCCTCTGCTCCATAAACTAGAGCAAAGGGTGTCTGTCCAGTGGCTCGATTTGGCGTCGTCTTGATCGACCAAAGAACCACTGGCAGCTCCTCGATCCAGTTTCTTCCACACTTGTGCAGCCTGTCGAAAGTTCTGGTCTTGAGTCCGTGCAGCACTTCAGCGTTTGCCCTCTCCGCTTGACTGTTGCTTCTCGGGTGAGCAACAGAAGCGAAGCAGACCTTGGCACCAAGATCTTGGACGTATTGCATGAAGGTGCGACTGGTGAGTTTTGTGCCGTTGTCGGTGATGATCCTATTAGGGATCCCGAAACGGCAAACAATCGACTTGAAGAACTTGACTGCTGACTGTGCGGTCACCTTTCTCACTGGTTCCACTTCCGGCCACTTTGTGAACTTGTCGATGGCGACGTACAAGAACTCAAAGCCCCCGGCTGCGCGGGGAAAGGGGCCGAGGATGTCGAGCCCCCAGACCGAAAATGGCCAGGACAAAGGGATCGTCTGGAGAGCTTGAGTTGGCTGGTGTATCTGCTTGGAATGGAACTGGCACGCTTCACACTTGGTTACTTGTGCAGTTGCATCTTGGAGGGCTGTCGGCCAAAAGAAACCTTGCCTTTGCCGACAAGTGCTCTTGCGCCAATGTGGTGACCACATATGCCTCCATGTATCTCTACCAACAACTTCTGTCCATCTTCCCGGGGAATACACTTCAATTTCACACCGTTGAGTCTTCTTCTGCACAGTGTGTTGTCAACAAACTGGTACATACTTGACTGCCAGGCTACTTTTTCCGCTTCTTCTTGCTCTTCGGGAAGTTCTCCTGTCTGGAGGAAACAGACGATCTGCTGCGCCCATGCTGGAGCCTGTGGCTCGACAGCAAGGACTAAAGGCGTATCTGCTGCTGCGGGAACGTTTGCTTCCACGGCGAGAACTTGTAGCTCAGCCGGAGCGTGACGATCCTCGGCAAGCTTGCCGGAGCAAACCTTGTCGGGAGCGTCTGCTTCAACTGTACAAACCCTAGGGCTTGCAGGAGCAGACTGCTCCTCAGCATTTTCGGTGTTGATCTTGGGAACCTTCTTGGCGGCGGCTTCTGTAAGCTCTGCCGGAAAGTAGTCGCCACAGACCAACTTCCTCTTCTTGCTCTGTCTAGCTTATGGTGTTACGGATGGTTGAGTTAGCTTGAACACAAAGATTCCTGGTTCCACAGGCAGCTTTAGTGCAACACTTTGACAGGCCATCTGCGATGTCGTTCTGAGCTCTTGGAACATGCTCCATCTGTAGGCCGTGAAAGTGTTCTTCAAGCTTTCTCACTTCGTCGACGTAAGCTTCCATCAACGAACTCTTGTAGCTCTTGTTTACTTGGCGGACGACAAGCTGCGAGTCTCCCCTTACAATCAGCTTCTTGATCCCAAGGTCTGCTGCGATCCTGAGACCGACAAGCAAACCCTCATACTCTGCAGTATTGTTTGTCGCTTGCTCCTTGGGAAAGTGCATTTGGACCACGTACTTGAGGTGCTCCCCGATGGGCGCGACAAGCAGCACGCCGGCACCGGCGCCTTGCAGCGAGAAGGCACCATCAAAGTACATTATCCATTCTTTGCTTGCTTCCTTGACGGGGATGCTCGTCTCTGGAATCTCTTCCTCTGGCGTTGGCGTCCACTCTGCTATGAATTCTGCCAATGCTCTACTTTGAATAGTCGAAGTGCTTTCAAACTTGAGGCCAAAGCTTGACAATTCTAGTGCCCACTCGACAATCCTGCCTGTCGCTTCTGGATTTTGCAGTATCCTCTTCAGCGGAAAGCGAGTGACAATTGTTATCTCGTGTGCTTGGAAGTAATGGCGCAGCTTCCTCGAGGCCATGAGAAGGCCGAAAAGCAGTTTCTGCACACCAGAGTACCTTGACCTAGCCCCCTGCAGAAGGGAGCTGACAAAGTAGACTGAGCGCTGCACCATCTTCTTCCGTATCTCCTCTTGCATCTGCGCAGATCCATCCTTGTCGGGACCAGATCTTGCCAGAGAAGCCCCTTGCTTGTCGCTGGACGTGCTTGCCGCGGCTGCTGGCTCATCGTCTGCCTCCCTCTCCGCTACTAACGCAGCACTAACCACTTGATTGGCTGCCGCTAGATATAGCAGCAACTTCTCTTGTGGCCTAGGTGCGACAAGTACGGGAGTGGAGGACAGGTACCTTTTCAAGTCTTGCAGCGCTGCCTCCGCTTCTGGAGTCCATTTCATTGGTCCTACCTTTTTCAAAATTTTGAAAAACGGCAGGGCGCGTTCAGCAGACTTAGAGATAAACCTGCTGAGAGTAGCCACGCAGCCGGCAAGTCTTCGCACATCCTTGACGCACTTTGGTGCTTCGATTTGCTCGATGGCCTTGATCTTGTCGGGATTGGCTTCAATCCCCCTTTGAGACACGAAGAACCCGAGAAGCTTGCCGGAGGGGACTCCAAACACGCACTTCTCAGGGTTGAGCTTGAGTTGGATCTTGCGCATATTCGCAAAAGTTTCATCTAAATCTTGGATCAGAGTATCCCTGTTCTTGCTCTTGACCACTATATCATCCATGTAAGCTTCCACATTTCTGTGTATCTGTGGCTCAAAAGCAGTATGGACTACTCTTGCAAACGTTGAACTAACATTCTTCAATCCGAAAGGCATGCGTATGAAGCAATAAGTGCCACATGGAGTAATGAATGCGGTCTTCTCCTCATCTTCTTTAGCCATAAAGATCTGGTGGTATCCTGAATATGCATCAAGAAATGAAAGCAAATCGCATCCGGCGGTGGAGTCAACAATCTGGTCAATGCGCGGCAAGGGAAATGGATCTTTGGGACAAGCTTTATTCACATCGGTGAAGTCTATACAAAGCCTCCACTTCCCATTCGCTTTACGCACGACAACGGGATTGGCCAACCACGTGGGATGGAGCACACCTCTGACAAGGCCTGCCGCTTCCAGCTTCTTGATTTCTTCGGCTATGAACTCTTGGCGCTCTATTGCTTGTTTCCTGACTTTTTGCTTGACGGGCCGCGCGTGAGGACAAACGGCAAGCTTGTGCTCAATCACTTTCCTGGGAACACCGGGGATGTCAGACGGTTGCCATGCAAACACGTCGACATTCGCCCGCAGGAAAGGAACGAGCGCGCTTTCCTATTTGGGGTCAAGCGTGGCACTGATGGTGAAAGTACCACCAGTGCCGTCCTCCTTGGCGGAGACCTTCTTGGTTGTTGGCGGAGCTGCCATCGCCTTCTTACACTTGCCGGTGGAGCTCGATGGTGCATCCTCGACGGCAGCGCAGCACTCCGAAGAGGTGCGCTTGCCGGAGTGGGCCCAGAGCTCTTGCCGGGCTTGGTCTTGTTCTTCCCTCCGGGAGCTTCAGCGGCAAGTGTCTTCTATCTGTTGCGGCTGCTGCATCCCGGTAAATCTTGTCGGCACAGATAAGGGCATCCTTCTTGTCGCCAGGGACAGAGATGACGCTTATCGGGCCTGGCATCTTGAGCATGTTGTAGGCGTAGTGAGAGGCTGCCATGAACTTGGCAAGCGCTGGACGGCCGAGTATTCCATTGTAAGGCAATGGAATATCGGCAACGTCGAAAGTGATCCTCTCAGTCCTGAAGTTCAGCTCTCCGCCAAATGTTACTGGCAGCGTGATCTTCCCCTTCGGCTTGCTCCTTCCCGGGTTGATCCCTTGGAATGTGCCGGTTTCTTCGAGCTCGCTGTCGGGGATCTGGAGTTTCTGGATCACAGTGGAGGAGATCAAATTCAAGCCAGCCCCGCCGTCAACTAACATCTTGGTGACCTTGAGGTTGCGGATGGTTGGTGAGACCAACATCGGCAAGCACCCGACCGCAGTTGTGCGATCAGGGTGGTCCTCAATATCGAAGATGATAGGCGTGCTGGACCACTTCAGAAGTTTGCGCGACTCGACGGGTGGTTCTGCCGCATTGACTTCACGCACCCATTGCTTGAGTTGGCGGTGTGAAGTATGCAGAGAAGCACCACCGTCAATGCACAAAACTTCTGTAGCTTTTTGAAACTCCTGCTCGCTGTTCTCTCCATCATCCATGTCTTCGTCGTCGTCTTCGTCTTCGTCCTTGTCGCGGCCGCGGGGAGGTCTGTCTCCTTGCCGCTGCTTGGCCTTGCCGCGGCATCCTCCCCGGCCGTTGAATGGTCGCTTCTTGCCGGACCCTCCATCACCTCCTTGGGCCTTCTCCTTGTCGTGTCGCTCGTACTCAGCCTTTTGCTGCTCAACAAGGTACTCGACTTTCTTGCAGTTCTGGAGATCGTGGCCCTTGGTGCGGTGGATCTTGCAGTATTGCTTGTCGGAGCCGTCCTGCTTGTTGGCTGCCGCCACAGCCTGGCAGTTGGTGCACGCGGCAGTCTCTTTGCCGGAGCTACCAGCCTGGGCTTTCTTGGCGCCAGCCTCCTTACCGGACTGCTCAACGACTAGCACTTCCTTGTTCTTCTTCTTCCTGTTGCCCCGCCGCCGGCTTTTCTTTGTCGGGGCGGCATCCTCGCTGTCGGATCCCCCTGCTCCTGTATCCTCTCCGGGGAGTTTCCTCCCCTCCTCAGTGCGTGCGCACTTGTCGGCCAGGGCGTACAGCTCGCTGACGTCCCTGATCTTGCACATCGCCATCTCCTCCCTCATCCGGCGGTTACGCACGTTCTGATGGAACGCGCTAATAACCGCGACAGGGTGGACATCCGGGATGTTGTGCTGGACACGGCTGAACCTCTGGATATACTTACGCAGGGGCTCTCCTTCCTTCTGGGCGAGTATGTGAAGGTCACTCTCCTGGCCATGGGGCTTGTGGCCACCTGTGAAGGCGCCGACAAACTGATGGCACAGGTCGGCCCAAGAAGAGATGGAGTTCTCCGGCAAGTGCATGAGCCAAGATCTGACGTTTGGCTTAAGCACCAGCGGGAAGTAATTGGCGAGTATCTTCTCGTCTCGTCCCCCGGCAGCCTGCACCGCGATGGTGTAGATGCTGAAGAACTCCGACAGATGTGTCTTGACGTCGTACTTCTCCGGTACGTCGGGCTTGAAGTTCTTCATGCTAGGCCACTGGACTTGCCGCAGCTCACGAGTGAACGCAGGCAACCTGCCGCATACGGCAGGTCGCCTGGTCCCCCTGGCGCTTGCATGTCAACAGCGGGCCCAGCGCGCTGGTCAGATTGACGCCGCGCTTCTCTCCGATGCTCGATGCGGGTTCGAGCATCCTCTTGCTGTCGATCGTCGAGAACTTGGCGCTGATCGCGGCGAGCTCGCAGATATGATGACGCAGTGGAGTCGTCGTCGATGTTGATCCTGCGTGTCGGCGATCTTGGCCTTCGTGGCAGGGAGTGCACGGTGGTTGCACCCCCGGCGGTCTTGTCGCCATCGGCCCGCGCCTGGCTGCATTGTCGCGGCCGCGACGCGCTCGGTTGCTGCGGGGTGTCGCCGTTGGTGAAGGCGATGAGACTTTGGATGGTGGCCCTCCAGTCGTCGGCCTTGTCTGCCGCTGGAGGGAAGTCGAGGAGCAGTTGGGCTTGTGCTAGAGCTTCTGCTAGAGTGGCGGGTAATGGTGGCGAGCGGTGCAAGGAGCGGGATATGCTCGGACTTCTAACTACGTTAGAAGGAGCAGCATCCCGTCCTGGCGACCGTGCCTTGCTCGTGCCAACATGTTGATGTGCATGCTGGCCTTGAGCATCCCGAGATCCGCCAGCTTGAGCTTGGCCCAGCAAGCGTATGGTACCTTGAGTACCACGTCGCTGTCGGTCTCGTGCTTCCTGAGATGGGCGCGGTGCGTGTACGGACGCCGAGGCCTTGGAGTGCGCCCGGTCGTCCGTCTTGTCCTTGGACTTGGCGGCGCCGTGAGTTCCTTCGTCGACGTCCGTCCTTCCGCCGGCGTCTACCCCACCAGCCGTTGGCTCCGGCGGTGGCGGGATCGACGCGGACGGCCCTGCTGCCTCCGAAGCCTTCTTCTTTGGCGGCATGTTGATGAAGATGTGGAAGATTTCGCTCGCGTGAATGCCGGATCAGGTTCACACAACCTCGACGCGCCCCCTACCTGGCGTGCCAAAGATGTCGGGGAAACTAATCGCCCACGAACACCTATGGGACCGGAGCCCCTTTTCGGTACGGCAGGAGGCGGAGGATGCACAAAGAGCGGATCGAGGCAAGCACACGAGCAGTTTACCCAGGTTCGGGCCGCACGGATGCGTAAAACCCTACTCCTGCTTTAGTTTGTATTGAGTTCTTAGCTCCGGAGCGATGAATGCTACAGTGCGCACTGATCGCTAGCAGGACCGAGCGTGAGAGTGATCGAGGATCGGAACCTCCTCTACGCTGCGCATGGGCCTCCTTTTATAGGTCAAAGGGGTCGCCGACAGGTGGCAACACAGATGGGGGGTAAAAATGTAAAAAGAGTGGTTGTTGGAACAGTGTTTGTATAGTGCTCTATACCTAACTCTGACGGCAGGGGACAAGGGCATTGAATGCCCGTCGCCGTCGCCCAAACAGTGCAAAAAGTGGCCATCGGGGGTGCCACCGTTCGCCACGACGGTAGCCTCGTCATCGCAGCTTGCCACCGTGTTCCCCTGGCTGCACAGCCTTCCGCCACGTGTGCCTGGGAGGGTCCCAGGGCGACACGCGGGTGGATGAGCTGGAGCGTGGGTACTGAGTGGAAGCTTGCCGCGGCAAGTGCCTTGCCGCGGTGGCTAGCTTGTTGCTACCGGGAGCTTGTCGCTCACCGGTCCTTGTCAGGACGCGTGGCGCATCGCGGCAAGTTCTCTTGAGGTGCCTTGGTTGGCCTTCCCGGCAAGCTCCTCTTGCCGGGGTCTCGTGTCTCGAGTGATTCTGTGCCTTGAGTGGCCTTCCCGGCAAGCTCCTCTTGCCGGGGTCTTGTCTTCTGGACTTGGATACTTTGTTTTTGAATGGCTCTAAAGGAACCACGAGGGGTCTTGGCGGTCGCCTGGCTAGCCCTGCCGCGGGACGCTGCAACTGCCCGTGCACAAGTTCAGGATACTAAGGTACCCCTATTTTAGTACACCGACACCAAGTCACTTATTTGAAGAAAGACATGGAAAAGTGTCATGAAGGGAAGTCCACACTCAACAATATCTTGAGTGTGCAAAAATTCCCCAATGACAAAGGTGGACTTGGATTCAACTCCAACAAGAAGAAGAAGTCCAAAATGAATAAGAAGAAAAAGGGCCAAGAACAAGTCAAGAATTCGGCCAAGATTATTTGCTTCAAGTGCAAAATTGAAGGGCACCATGTTAGATCTTGCCCATTGAAGAAGAAGCCCATTAGTGACAAGCAACAAGGGAAGCGGCCACAAGTTAATTCTCATGCTCAACCTCAAGTTGAAAAAGGCCTCTCCCCAAGAAGACTCAAGTTCATGCTTCTCTCATTGAAAAATCATGTGAGAAGAAAGCAAAGAGTAGACGTTGCTACTTATGCAATGAGAAAGGTCACGTCGCTTCTTCATGCACAAATGGTACCTTATCCAACCCAATTATTATTGATGATGTCTATTCTCTTGGGAAGGATAATGTTGGCAATGTGTTTGCCAAGTTTGTTGGTACTCAAAGTGGTGTCAAGAAAATAATCATTTGGGTTGCCGAGCCTATTGTGACTAACCTCTTAGGACCCAACTTGGTTGGGGACCAACAAGCTAAAATTTGATCAATAGGTGTTGTTGGAGGGCATTGGAGACTTGGCTACATTATGAAGAATTAAGGGGTCTTCATCATTCATATTATCTCAAGTCAAGTCATTCGGATTATCAAGTTTCTATCTTATATCCAATGTTCCTCCTTGTGGTAACTCGTGCTTAAATTGTTTACACTGAAAATTACTTGCCCCTTAGCATGTTGTGGTTTTGTACCTTGCATGTGCGTGTATATGTTGTGCTTCCAATTTGCTTATCTTGAGAAATCAAGTATGTGTATGTTGGTTTGCACATCATGTACGTGTGTGTAGTGGTTTGAGCCTTTGTGCATTTTGTTTGTATCTTAGTTGGCTCTTGTAAGAGATTAATGGAACATCCCATTTTGGGGGAGTGATGTGCTTTGTGCACCTCACAATCCTATAAATGTGTGTACATGAGGAATATCATCTAGTGATATTACAAGATTATCTAGTCACTATGTGGTACTTCTCATGAGAAATTCAAATTCTGAATTGTCCATTAATTATCTCTTGAAGGTTCCTCTTATTGCCTCTTGTTTAAGTTTTCTTTGGTATCACATTAGGGGGAGTAATGTGCTATGTGCATAATACTAGCCTAAAAATGTGTACATTTGAGATATTGTCACCTAGAGTTGATATTGTAAATTATCTTGTTCCTCGGTGACATGTTAGCTCTACAAGTTGCGTTTTGCTTGTGTTTGGTGTGAAGATGATGTTGGATATCATTGCTATCTATCACCGGGAATTATTTCCAAATACCTCTTGTCTTTGACAATTGGTAATCTTTTATGTGGTGGAAATTATTGATCATCTCTACATTGTTTTTTGGTTTTATTTTCCTTATTGCTTGCCAAGATTGTATTAACTCCCATTGTCTTCTGTGCCACTTGTGGATCTTGCTATGTTCTTGATCTTGTCTAGTGTTTTCTAGATATACTGAAAGTGGTGATCCCATCTTGTGCATTTTGTATTCAAATGCAAATTCTCTATAATGCATAACTGTTGGGGGAGCTATCCTATTTTCTATAGAACACTCATCTTGTGATCCATTTCAAGTGTGTGTTGGTGGAAGGCATGCCGTTTCTTTTTGGTACTTGTGCCATCATGAAACTTTGTAGAGGGCTTGGTTTGTTTTGAACCATCCTCTCTTTTGTGAGTTCGATATCTTTCTTTTTGTGTGTATCAATGGATATCTCATTCCTTGATATATCCTTTAATGATATCTTCCAAGTGATGAATTCTCCATTTGGTATCTTATTTTCACTTGGTATTTCTTTTTTATTTGGTATCGTTTCTTGAAAGTCTTGAGCATGCATATTTACTTCTTGCATTTTCTTTGGCATGCTTTCTTTCTTTGACCCAATATATAGGGAATAACTCCACCTTGCCCACGTTGGATAAGATGCACATATGTATGTGGAGTTTGTCCTATGTATTGGTGTTTCTAACTCTTTGGTCCATATGAGTTTGGGTACCGTTTAGTTTGTGTTGTTCTTCTAGGAACAATATGTATTGGATGCTCGGCTCACTCACAAGGAAGGTGGTGTCACCATGTGCTTATTGGAGTCAAGCTAGGATGATCAATGAACTACTATTTACCTTCAATTGATATCTACTACATTCTTCCAATGGTATCTTGGTAACAAGTATCATCATTTACTTCATGCACACATTTCTTGCATCAACCTTGTGCAGGTTGTATCGTGGCATGTAATTAATTCTTTCTTGTGATACTTGTTTCCTTTCTCAAAGAATCCCAACAATTATCTCTTGTTGCTAGTTGTGATGTCTTTGATGCTCGTGTGGTTGGAACTCATTTATACACAATAAGACCATATCTAGCCATGTGATATGCCGTCAAGCAAATATCTTATTGGTATATTTATGACTTCCTTGTGGATATCTTATTATTTCCTTTTTGCAACAATTTCGTGTGTACATTCTTCTTTGTGGATTGATATCATCATGATCTTCATCTACCTAGAATCTTATACACTTGAGAGAAGTTGCATATCTAATTGATATCCCCTTCTTTCACGTCCACCTTTTCTTTCTTGCATTATTTCTTTGGTGGCTCCGTGAAGGTGTGTGTCTTGAGTGCGGATCTTATATTGTTACATCTTGATGCACTCTTTTGTGGTGAAAATCATTTCCCTCATGCTTGTCTTGACAAGGCTTTGCCATCTAATTGGTATTCCTAGTTTTGATGAGGCTTTCTCTTTTTTGTTCACCATGGGTGGCCACAAGCTTGGTTGTTATTTCTTTTTAGTGAGCTTGTGAATCCATATGCTACGTTGTGTGTGTGGGAAGGACATGTCATGCACCTCGTATCTCAACTGTTAAATACTATGTTGATGCTTAATGCTCATCATTATAGTAGTCTTCTCAAGTGCTTTGCCATGACTCACACACATCTTTTTGGTTGAGCCTATTTCCAAGTTGCGTCTTTTATATGTTGCTCAACCATTTGTTTGTTGCAAGTGCTAGACTTTGTTTCCTACATGCTCACTTGCACTTGTTGTGAGTTTCTATTGATTTTGGGGGAGTGATGATCCTATTTTGTGCACTTGCTATCCTAATGCAAATATTCTAAGGAGTGCACAAATCATGGGGAGCTTCACTAGTGTCTTTTAGAACGCTTCATTAGTCTCTTGCACTTGTCGTGAGGTTCTATTGATCTTGGGGGAGTGACGATCCTATTTTGTGCGCGTTGTATATTACAAAACTAAATTGTGCACAAAACAAGGGGAGCTTCTCTAGTTTCTCTAGAACACTCCTTCGCTCATATCATAATATCTTTTATTTGTGTGGCACATAGGATCATTAGTCTAGTTGGTTAAATTGGTATCTTTTGATAGCTTGCTTCAATTGGTGTCATTTCATTGCTTGAGTGCTTGTTTCTCTCTTTGTTATGCCTTTGATGCATATCATTCATTTGGCAATCTTTGGGCCTCAATATAGTTTGTCTTCCTCCAAGTATTTACCATTGGGTATGTGTATGGCATATTCCACTCTCTTGTTGAGAAATACACAATTTATGGAGGAACACAAGTTATATTGGCCTTCTAAGCCTTTCGCCCATTTTGGCAATTGATGCCAATGGGGGAGAAGTTTCAGGGAGTTTTGTGGAGAAATTTAGAGAGTCATCTAGTCATCTCCTCTTGCTTTGGTTTTGTTCCTAAGCTTTTGCATCTCATGCGCATACATTATTGTTGCATGGTATGGTGATGCATAATTCCTTATATAAACTCTCTTGAAAGTGATTGTCATCAATTACCAAAATGGGGGAGATTGAAAGAACATGTGGTGCCCCCATGTTTGGTTTTGATAATTGATGACAATCTCTATGGACTAATGGTTGCCTTGAGTTATATTTGAAGGGTTTGTCCATAGGCTTTTCTTGGATTCCATGTGTTGGTTTCAAGGAGAGTTTGTGATGACCAAGGTGCTATTAAGGAATTATCCAAAGATTGGTCTTGTGAGTGTTGAGCTTATTGCAAGCATGTCTTGAAGAATAAGAGTGTGTTATCATTCATGTTTAACTTCAAGACATCATCCAAATGAAGAGAGTTGAAAAGATTCAAGGTTGATCAAGACTAAGTCAAAGAGTGAATCAAGTTGATCGACACACAAATCATAGAAGATGTATCGAGAGGGATCAAGCAATCCCATAGTATGGTAAGCATTGTCAATTACGCTTTGTGTACTAACCCATGGTATTTGTGAGAGTTCTATGTGGGGTTAGGTTATCTTCCATGGGCTTGCGTCAAGAGGTAGAGCATATAAAACCCATGAAGAATGACATCAAATCAAGGTTGTGGTGTGCAAGTTCAAGTGATGCATCATGAAGAGATCAAGTGCTTGAAGCTTGTCGTTCATTGTGGTGACAATGAACTTGTGAAGATGTGCCGAAGAGTGGCTCACCCATAGTGGAGTATTGGGGAGCAATCTACTAGTCTTCACCGAGCCAACAAAATCAAGAAAGGTGGTCCAACTTGAGGAAGTCAAGATCGTCTACATCTAGCTCAAGTGGATTTTGTGCAAGGCAAAGGTTTGCCCTTGATAGGTTCTCTATTTTACCGGTCTCATGGTGGTAGTTTGGAGACCGGGTTATAGGATTGATTGTCGTACTATCAAGGGGGGCTCTCAAGTGGGTAGCTTGATCGTATTGTTCGTAGAGAGCTCAAACCATTGCATGCTTGCATCATATTTCTTGGTTCTTGTTTGGTTTTCTTCTTGTGATATTTGGAGCTTATGGTCATCTTCTTGACAAGCTTGAGTTCATCGAAAATGGAGTTCACATGCTTCTTCTATTGCGTTTTCGGTGTTGGAGGTTTTACTGACCTCTTTCGAGGAAGGGTTCTCTCCATTTTCTTATGGGCTTTTTCTCATTTGCTTATTATTGTTATTTCTATCAAGATTGTGTTAGGCCATGTCATTAGCTTTCCAGCAAACTTGGTTTTGTTGAATTCGGAGTCCGTTTGCAAAAGTTGTGTCAGTTTTGGTGTCCTCAAAAGGGCTGCAACGGTACTACCGCTTGGAGCGGATGTAATTTTTTACTTCCGTGGTTACTTCCGCTCCGGACAAAAAACTCGTCATAAGTCCAGTGGTGGTAGGCATGGATGTAATTTTTTAGTACCGCTCGCAAACAGTAGTACCGCTACCCTTAGCAGTAGTACCGCTACCCCTAGCGGTAGTACCGTGAGGACAAGCGGTAGTACCGCTCCGACGGTTCTTCTGGCCTTTTTGCCTCCTCGCTGTTGTGTTTCGAAGGGCTACTACTGCCCTAGCGGTAGTACCGATCCTTGGAGCGGTAGTACCGCTCGGTGCGGGCTGTGAGCATACCGGTTGGATTTTACCTATAAAAGAGGGTCTTCTTCCCCAATGAACCTCATCCTTTCAGCTCGTGTTCTTCCCCCATTGTTGACCTTCTTTGAGCTTGCTATCTCTCAATCCCTCCATGTATTCTTGCTAGTTTTTTTTGGGGGGGGGGGG
>LR738709.1:386981251-386993581 GCA_902687465.1 Secale cereale | reverse complement strand
GGGGGGGGGGAAGGGGAGAGAGGAGATCTAGATCCACATTTCCACCAATCACTTTCTCCTCTTTGTGAGGGGAACCCTTTGGATCTAGTTCTTGGAGTTCTTCGTGCTCTCTTCTCCGTTCTTCCTCTCATTTCCCTCCCTAGCATTCGTTGCTTTGGTGGGATTTGGGAGAGAAGAACTTGGGCACTCCGTGTGCCGTTGCCATTGCATTTGGTGCATCGGTTTGATTTCTCCACGATGATACGTGGAAGTTACAAGTTGAGAAGCTTATTACTCTTGGGTGCTTGGTACCCTTGAGCTTGTTCCTCTTGGGTGCTTGGGCGCCCTAGACGGTTGAGATCACCTCGGAGCCATATTCCATTGTGGTGAAGCTTCGTGGTGTCGTTGGGAAGATAGCCCCACCTTTGTGGTGTTCGGAGCTCAATCATTGTGGTGTAAAGCTCCGGGCAAGCGTCGGGGTCTCCAATTAGGCTGTGGAGATCGCCCCGAGCAATTTGACGGGTTTCGGTGACCGCCCCCAAGGGTTGCCAAAGTGTACGGGTTCGGTGACCGCCCCCAAGGGTTACCATTTGTACGGGTTTGGTGACCGCCCTCAAGGGTCCTTTAGTGGAATCACAACATCTTGCATTATGCGAGGGCGTGAGGAGATTACGGTGGCCCTAGTGGCTTCTCGGGGAGCATTGTGCCTCCCCACCGCTCCAAACGGAGATTATCATCTACAAGGGTGTGAACTTCGGGATACATCATCGTCTCCCCGTGCCTCGGTTATCTCTTATCCGAACCCTTTACTTATGCACTATACTTTGTGATAGCCATATTGTTTCTTGTCATATATCTTGCTATCACCTACTTGTTTATCTTGCTTAGCATAAGTCATTGGTGCACATAGATGAGCCTAGTTGTTGTAGGTTTTGTGCTTGACAAATTAATCGCTAGGTTTATTCCGCATTTGCTCAAGCCTAAACCGTAATTATTTTAAAGCGCCTATTCATCCCCTCTAGGCGACATCCACGATCTTTCAAACATGTCCAACATAACTATAATTTTTGATTGTTCAATGCTATTATATTGTAACACTTGAATGTTTTATATGCATTAATATGCTATTTTATATTATTTTTGGGACTAACTTGTTAACCTAGAGCCTAGTGTCAGTTTTTGTTTTTCCTTGTTTTTGAGTTCCGCAGAAAAAATATCAAACGAAGTCCAAACAGAGTAAAACTTTCGCAATGATTTTTTCTTGAACCAGATGACACACATAGGACTTGGAGTCCAAGTCAGAGTTTCCTCGAGGCGACAACAAGCCGGGGAGGCGCGCCCTAGGGCTTGTGGCCCCCTCAGATACCCCCTGATCCCCTTCTTTGGCCTATAAATACAAAAATATTCCAGAAACCCTAGAAGTACCCACGAAAATACTTTTCCATCGTCGCAGGTCTCTGTTCCCGTGATATCCCATCTGCGAGCCTTTTCCAGTACTCTGTCGGAGGGGGTTTCGATCACGGAGGGCTTCTACATCAACCTTGATGCCCTTCCGATGATGCGTGAGTAGTTTACCGGGTCCATAGCTAGTAGTTAGATGGCTTCTTCTCCCTCTTTGATCTTCATTACAGTGTTCTCATCGATGTTCTTGGAGATCTATTCGATGTAATCTTCTTTTGCGATGTGTTTTTCGAGATCTGATGAATTGTGGATTTATGATCAGATTATCTATAAATATTATTTGAATCTTCTCTGAATTCTTATATGCATGATTTGATATCTTCGTATCACTAGTACAACGAGGTGCTATATAAACGGTTTTTAACCCCTTTCCGTGACGGCATTTGGAACCGTCACCTAGTTAGTGACTGTGATAGGGGTGTCATTCCCACACGACCCAGAACCGTCGGGGATATGCCCTCCTGGCACACACGCTCGGCAAAATGAGGCCGTGTGCGACCGGCGAGCGATCAAATATGGTTATACATACAATAGTGCTAAAAATATACAATTATACAGGCGAAATCATTTCCGGTCGTAAGTACATCCCACATAGTGAGTCCGTGCTAAACGTTTCCGTTCGTATGTACATTCCACACAGTCAATCCAAGGAATATGTTTCCGTTAGTATGTACATCTCACACAGTTAATCCAAGAAGTATGTTTCCGTTCATATATACATCCCACACAGTCGCTCCAAGGATTTTTTTTCATTCGCAGGTACATCAGACACAATTTTCCCCATTAAATTGTTTGTGATAGCGTTCCCATTGCACACAATATTAACAATTTTATCATTTGCGTTACTGAATGCATCACACACAGTGTGTAGAAGACACTGTGTGGCAAAGGCTATCCATTACACACACTTTTTATGTGGTAAACGTTTGCGCATGGTTTCCTAACGCAAATAACTTTCAAGAGGATGTCGTGTGTGATTGTTCATTAATCCAACACGGTTTATTTCTAAAAGCTGTGTGCGTTGCCTGAGGTCATCGCCCACATTGTTTTCTCAATAACCATTTGCAATAGAAAAAACCAATTGGCAGGCTAATTGGCCATTAGCAAGCTAATTGTCCTATTATCGATTGCCTTATATATCATATTTCTTTAGGTTATCCCTTTACATAATGTCATCTTGCTTAAGAGTTACTCTGTTCTTATGAACTTAATACTCTAGATGCATGCTGGATAGCGGTCGATGTGTGGAGTAATATAGTAGTAGATGCAGAATCGTTTCGGTCTACTTCTCACGAACGTGATGCCTATATTCATGATCATTGCCTTATATATCATCATAACTTTGCGCTTTTCTATCAATTGCTCGACACTATTTTTTTTACCCACCGTATGCTTTATTAGAGAGAGAAGCCTCTAGTGAAACCTATGGCCCCCAGGTATATTTTACATCTATTATTTTTAGATCTATAAAACCCAAAACCCAAAAATACCTTGCTGCAATTATTTTATGTTTACTTTGTTTTGCTAGTTTTAATTCTATCTCTATCAGATCTCACTCTTGTTCATGCCGTTGAAGGGATTGACAACCCCTTTTTTTGTGTTGTGTGCAAGTGTTTGTTAGTTTGTGCAGATGCATATATTGGGGACTTGCTTGTACCTCCTACTGGATTGATACCTTGGTTCTCAAACTGAGGGAAATACTTATCTCTACTTTGCCACATCACCCTTTCCTCTTCAAGGAAAAAATCAACGCAAGCTCAAGAAGTAGCAGAAGAATTTTTGGCACCGTTGCCAGGGAGATCTACATCAAGCCTACCAAGTACTTGTCATAAACTCTCATCTGTCTACATTATTCACTACTGGAGGTTGCTGCTAACACGACACTATGATCAGAGACCCTTTAACGAAACTGTGTGCGATGCATTAATCGCAAACGGTGATGTAAATTTTTTGTCAAAAAAGATGCAAAACGTCTGCGATGAATGATACATCAAACATGGTTCAGATTTTAGTTGCGTGTGCAATGAGGGGCATACGGTTGATTTATAGGAATTATTTGCGATGAGACAGAACAACGAAAACGGGCAGCCAGGTCAAGGTGTGTGCGATATACGACATACAGTTTACTCCGATGAACCGTTTACGATGATTGAGGTGAACACAAATGATTCGGCGTAACAAGATGTGTGTGATACCCGTCAAATAGGTCGGTAATCAGAATTGTGTGCGATCATTATAGACAACCCATGCGGTCTTTTCTATGAATTGTGTGCTCGTCGGGGCACACAGTTCAATAAACCAACCTGTGGGCGATAATGTAGAAGATCTCTGTCGAATACATATTACTAACCGTCTGCAATGGGATTGATAGCATAAACAGAGATATATACATTATGCTTAATTTTAGTCCTTCTTGTTGTTGTTGTTGTTGGATGGCCCCGCGACATCGTCTTGGCGAGGACACTTCTTGCCGCTGACTGTTGGCTTTTCATCACCGCCGCCATCGTCATCGTTGTTGTTGTCGTCGTCGTCCTCCTCCTTGTTCGACCATTCCGCTCCTCATCATCGTCGTCCTCTTCTTCGTCCTCCGATGACTCCTCGCCCATCTGGTTGTCTTCTGACGACTCCAGAGGCGGTGTCCCTTCCATGAACCAGATATAATCGAGGTCTAGGCTCGACGCCGGACTCATGGAAGACGAGCGGGTTGATTCCGATGTTGACCTATCATCGGGTGCCAGACTGCTGGCTGAACTGTCGTCCTCGGTGTCGCTCGACATGGCTATAGAGTGTGTGCCAGTGTGTGGTGCGGCCTGCCGGGACGATGAAGATGGTGGACACTTAAGCGAGGTATGCAGAGAAGAGGAACTGCCAATTGAAGCGGGTTTTTTTGCGCGAGGGGGGGGGGGTAATTGAAGCATGGGTTGACGTATTATCTAACCGTTGATATAATCAACCGCAATTATTTGTACCCAATCGCTCCAAATTCTTGAGGTTGCGCAGGACTCCTATCGGCTATTTGGCTGGTTTCTTTTTTTTAGGACAAAAAGAAGGAACGAGTTTTGGGATTATGCACCGGTACCGGTACGAACGGAGTAGGATAGTTGGCAAGCAATACATTGAGCTCTTCTTATTGATAAAGCCAGTAATAATCAAACTAGAAAGGAAAAAAAAGACAAAGAAAAATATTTGCACAAATCTTCGCGTAACATCAATGGCATAGGACCTATGTGCATTACTTAGAGCACATCTATATGTGCTTTAGCAATACTGTCAAACAAAACCCCTAATCATCATTGCAAACATCGCATAGAACATGGCTAATGCGACAACCACAACTACACATGCTAGTTCCTTCTTGTCTCTTGCTTTCATATGTTGCCTGTGATTGATTCTTTCTTGCTTCATCGTACTGACTGTACATTCCAGATCAGTCAGTTTCTTCTTCAGCTTTACGTGATCTTTTGGGAGCTTGGTGAAAACACTCCGAGCCCTGCCATGCCATTCTTCATCCGGACAGTTAACAAAGGCACAAGCCTCATATCCCCGCCAATGTTAAATAGTATTCAGGACGAGCGATGGAATTAACTGAAGTAAGATGATGAACTTAATTAGCACTAACCTCTAAGGGGCAACTGAGAAACCGCCTGCCAATGTAGAATCCCTCCGTGCATACACGTCGAGCGGGAGTGTGCCCGTGCACACAACTCAGCTTTTGGTACTTTTTAGTGGCGCAAAACTCGGAGTCGAACTCGTGTTGCGGGAGTCTGGAGTCATGCTCCAGATCTGGCGGCAAATCGCTTTCCTAGGGGGGAGGGGTTCATTTAGGACGGATTCAGCAAGGAGTTGTACTTTGACCATGCTAAAAAAGATCGGGATAGATTGGAACCTGACAGGACAATTCGGATCCGTAGTACACCTGCCTTCTGATGACCTTAGGTAAGTGCTCGGCGGCGACCGCCGTCGTGACAGTGATACGAGCAGGAGCAGCCGCACCGAAACCATCAGCCCCACTCGTCCGCATTCCCCCAATGTAAGCACCACACGAGGGAATTTGGAGGTTGTGTAGGGATTTGAGGAAAATGGGGAAACTGTGGAGACAAGCTAACGGTCGGGAACTACTTATGGCACTATATGTTGTATACGGCACACTGTTTATACATGTCCTTTGTGTTAGGTATTACAACGTCACACACGATTTCCGCACCAAACCGTGTGAGAAGACAATGTAGGTTAGACAAGGTTGCTGTTACATAACCGTATGTGATGTACTACCCTGTCCATATAATTGAGTTACAGTGAGATATCATGTAAACAGCCGCTCTGCGGATATATATCAAAAAAACGCCGCTCTAGATCTAGAGATGGCGGCGGCGGCCTAGACAGCGGCTACCGGAGAAGAGGTCAATCCTCGGTCGATGGGCGGTGGCGGCGTCATAGGAGGTTAATCCTCGGTCTGTGGTGGAAGATAGGAGGAGCTCAACCATCGAGGTCGGCGGCGGCATGGTTTGAGCACATCCATCACGGTTGATGGCGGGATAGTGGAGGTCAAACTTTGGGCGACAGCCGCACTAAGCTTTGCTCCTCGACCCTGCTATCTCGGCGTGCCACCGCATCGCGCTTCTCTATCTGCTGGGTGGAGGTCGTCGCACGACTAATTAATTAAGGTATTATTATCATGAGTGGCTTAGTTAAGGTATTCAATTCCTAAGGGTAGTGTTGTACTAGTACTTTGCGTGTAAATTGACTGGCCATTAATTTTTGTCATTGCACGTCTGGATAACAACATGGAGCGCCCGCAGTAATTATGAAAATAAAACCTTGTGATTTATGCACGCATCTTTGGGCAGCAGTTAATTCGTGTATTAATGTTGTTGTTTTGTTTTTAATTACCATTCGTGTGCTGCAGATGGAACGATCTCGATGGATGAAGAATCGGAAAACCGCAGATTTTATCAGTGGCATGACAGAGTTCATGAATTTGGCTGAAAGTACAAAGAGGAGAATTGGTGATGCAGATTACATCCTGTGTCCATGTACTGATTGTGGCAATAGAGAGTCACATGAAGTGACAGATGTCCAGATGCACTTAGTCTCTAGGGGATTCATGGATGGATATACACGTTGGACCAGACACGATGAAGAGGAGGTCATGGATGAAGATACCCAGGGCAGCGAGATGCCAAACCCCGATCAGTGTCACATGGATGTTGAATCTAACATCAGGGCAGAGGCGTCAAGGTACAAATGGAACACCGGAAAGCCGAAACACCCACTGGAAAACCAAGACGCCGACGCAGATTACGACAATCTTGATATGCCAGATTTTGCTACTATGATTGCAGATTTCAACACAGAGATGTTAGGTCCTTTCAAAGGAAGTCTTCTAGATAATGTGCTCCCTAGAAGCACGAATGAAGTGGAGAAAATTGTTTGCCCATTGGAACTTGAAGTACTGAAGATACACGCTTGTGTGAATGATTGTATATTGTATTGTGGTGAGTACAAAGATTTGTGTGCATGTCCCACATGCAAGCATGCACAATACAAGCGAGGAGAGCAAATAACAAATACAAATTGGACGACAATATCAAGACAGGAATCCCGTTCAAGGTTGTTTGGTACTTGCCGTTAATTCCAAGGTTGAGGCATTTGTTTGCAAACCCTAGAGAGGCAAAGAGGTTGCGATGGCATCATGATGAGTGAATTGCGGATAAGTTTATGAGGCACCCGAAAGATGGGGCTCAGTGGGAATTAATCGACAATAAGTTTGAAAATTTTGCCAAGGATCCTAGAAATATAAGGCTCAGGGAGTCTACTGATGGGATGAATCCTTTTGGCGATATGAGCACCAATCACAGTACATGGCCGGTGCTTCTGTGCATATATAACATAGCTCCTTGGTTGTGTATGAAGAAAAAAAATACATAATGACGTCAATGATTATGCAAGGCCCGAAGCAACCTGGAAATGACATCGACATTTACTTTTAGCTACTTGTAGAAGAACTGTTGACACTGTGGATAGATGCGCCGGCTGTAAAATGTTATGATGCTTACCAAAATGAGATTTTCAACCTACATGCGATGCTGGTGCACACCATTCAAGATATGTCGGCATTAGGCAACACATCGGGGAAAAAAACAAAGGGAGATGTAGGGTGTGTCACATGCATGGATAGGACAGCTAGCAGAAGACTTCCAACTCACACAAAACCATGTATTTGCGTCGTCGTAGGTTCTTACGAAAACTCACCCATATCGAAAGATGAAAGCTGAATTTGATGGTACAGCAGAGGCAGGCGTGGGCCCAAGACCCTATGAAGGGGAGGTGGTCCACAACATGGCTAAAAAAATTAATGTTGTGCTTGGCAAGAACCACCCTTTGACAGTGAAACAAACACCCAAGGGTCAAGTGTTTAAGAAGAAATCGGTATTCTGGAAATTACCTTAGTGGGAGATTCTACATGTATGTCACTGCATCAATGTCATGCACGTAGAGAAGAATGTATGTGAAAGCATCCTTTGGTACTCTGCTCAAGATTAAAGGTAAAAGAAAGGATGATGATGGTTAACGACTCGATATGCTTGCTGGTCAATCAAAACGCAAGAGTGGAGCAGAAGATGATGACAAATTCATCAAAGCTCGCCAGAGTTACAATTTCAGCACAAAAGAAGCAACACAGTTCTTCACCTATTTGTTGTCAGTTAAGACACCCTCTTCCTACTGCGCAAACATCAAAAGTCTCGTGGATGTGAGCTCAGGTAAAATGAAGTTGGGACACATGAAGTCACATGATTGTGACGTAATGTTGACACAAATCCTCCCGGTGGCCATAAGAAATCTGATAAACAAAGATATAAGAAACACACTCATTGACCTCTGTGATTTCTTCAACCAACTATGGCAGAAAGTTGTTGATCCTGAAGAGTTGGATCATATGCAAGATGATATTGCAAGAATATTGTCCAACCTAGAGATGTTTTTCCCATCGTCATTCTTTGATTTCATGGTCCATCTCACTGTGCACCTTGTCGACGAGATAAAGTATTGTGGTCCTGTATTTCTTCGCAAGATGTATCCCTTCGAGCGGTTCATGGGAATACTAAAGCGCTTTTGTCGGAACCGAAACCATCGAGAGGCAACCATCCTGCAAGGTTATACCACAGAGGAGGTGGTTGAATTTTTCACCAAATACATGAAACAAAGACCTATAGGTTTGCCCCTCTCTCGCCACAAGGGAAGGTTGAAAGGTAAGCCAGACCTTGCTGGCACGCAAATGGTTGCACCCGGAGAATTGGCAGAGAAAGCTCATTTGACGGTACTGCTTAACATCCCAGTTCTCAGCGCTTATGCCGAAGAATACTTGGCGGAGATACGCCAAAGCTTCTTACGAATGGTGCCTTCATCAGATGTGGAGATGAAGGAGCACACTAAGAACTACGTCAAATGGGTGAAGAATCGTTTGGCACAAGGATCCATCGATGACATTGCTACATGGTTGGCACAAAAGCCATCATCTACGGTGTTGACGTACCAAGCATATGACATAAATTGATACACGTTCTACACCGAGGAACGTGATCAGAAGACCTCATATCAGAACAGATGTGTTCGAATATAATGCATGACTATAAATGAAGCTGATAAAAGAGTATACTATGGAACCATCAAAGAGATTTAGGAGCTTGAATATGTGAAAGTTAAGGTGGCATTATTCAGGTGTGCATGGATCCCTCTTGGTCAGGTAAGGATTGATGAGTACATGAAGACTTGTATTAACAGGACAACGATGGCATATCACACGAACCCATTCATTGTTGCCAGCGATGCTACCCAGATTTTCTTTGTGTATGACCCCTCGTATAAGAACTGCCATTTAGTGATGCATGGGAAGAGAAGGGTACTAGGTGTCGATGATGTTGCCGATGAGGACGAGTACGATGAATTTGATGAGTTGCCAGCCAAGGGATTACACACCCGTGTAACAGAGAAGCGTAAAATCATCATAAAACCCAAGTTCATTCGGGGTCAACGTAATGATCCCAGTTCCCCCATGTACATGGGAATTAAGCCGTAAGACTAGTCTTTATGCCTACCCTGCAACTTAATTCGTTCAATTTAGAACTGTCGCATGTACTGAATTTGTGAGTTATGCCCGGTTTTTTGTTGATGTAAGAACCATTAATATGTCCTTGATATCATGTCAGCTCAGGCAATGAATATGAACTGTTTTTTGTTATTATTATTATTATTATTATTATTATTATTATTATTATTATTATTATTATTATTATTATTATTATTATATCACAGAGGCAGCATACTTAATTGATCTCACTACAGTATGTGTGAACAAAAATATTCAATCTGGTTTGCGAATAGCACATAGTTCGTTGATGAAAGCTGTGTGCCGACCAAACCCCGCCACCCCGCCCACGATCTCAGTCGTGCTTTCTGATTGGCCAGAACCCAAATCCCACGGATTGTACGTCTGCACCATTGGATGCTCCTAGACCGAACGGCGATCCTCACCCCTTTTGACAGCACATGCAGTTTCGGTTGTAATTTTATTTTTATGCACAAAATGCACGTTAATCTCAAAAAATGTCTTAAATATAGCTAAGATGCTTGAAATGCGCCGGGAAATCAAACCCATGGTATAATGGTGATTACGTTCCGAGGAAATTTTTATGAGGCCAAACGATGAAGTCACCGGCCACACGAGTTTGAATTGACATGTCTCCTTTTGGAAACCATGATCCTTCAAGTGAGATGCTCCGGTTTGGAAGGAGTGGTCATCAAAACTTGTGCCAAACTTTACCAAGTTTTTCCCATGGGGTCGTGAGAGCACGCCACGGGCACACACGATTTTGATGATGTCCGAACTCCATCTGAATTTCCTGTAATTAAAATACCAATTAGTCCTACGCTAGTGGCCGCACCTCGTGGTCGAAATGTTTGAAACTTCTTCCCACTTCTCGAACAAACGGGTGAAAACTCACAAAGCGACGTACAAATGATCTGTACACCTTCTTTGCTAGGCTGATAGTAAGGGGGTATCATAGCTAGTATCATGCATGCCAACTAGGCAATTTTGATGAGCTGTCATAGAATTTAATGAAGAAAGAGAGGGTTAAGTATCATATCATGAAACTGTATCATAATAAATGCTATGCTACTACGTGTCATGCATGACAATATAAATAAAGTACTACATATGATACTAGCTACTCTATGATACTATGCATTAGACTAGCCACAGTGGGAGTAACTTCAGCAGTAACATCGAGTCCAACTCAACAAATTTGCTTATGTGGCAATGAGTTAATGAGGAGAGAGGTAGTTTGAGTAACTTAGCTAGTTACTGTAACATCACATGTCCCAATGCAATATGAGTCTATAACCTAATAAATGAGGCTTTGCATGTTACCATACTTATGTTACTACCCACTATGAAAGGTAGTAACATAGTCTAGGGATATGTGTATGTTACTAGTGTATGTTACTCTCCACTGTGGCTAGTCTTAGAGCAAGTATAATAGAGTGACATAAGTAGGCTATAAGGAATAGAATAATATATATGTGCTTATTAGTAGAAGGAAAGAGAAGAGGAGAGAGAAGAGAAGCGGGCTCTTGGTTAGTAGAGCGAGCCGCAACATGAGACCCAAGACACTTTGTGAGGATGTAAGGTGGGCCAACTATTGATAAACTAGTACGCATTTAAAACTTATTATTGTACATGCCCGCTAAGAGATTGGCTCTATATGACATGGCAACTTCTTATAGCCAACCGTTGCCTGTATTATTAATCATGCTCTTAGTGAGGTAGCTAGTATATCATATACTAGCTAGTATCATACTCTCTCCTTTCCGATTTAGGCTGGTTGTAATGGTAGTATCATAAGCGGTATCATGCATGCCAACTAGACTTTCTAGATGATGTGGCACACAATTAAATGAGGAAAGAGAGGATGTGGTATCATATCATGATACCATATCATATTAAATTTTGTACTACTTTGTGTGATGCATGACAATTAATAAGGCAACCTAAGATACTAACTTATGATACTATGCATTACGGAAGTAGTATCATACACTAGTATATATCATATGCATGATACTAGTATATGATACTCCCCATTACAACCAGCCTTATAGAGCTCAATTAAAAAATCTTACCAACCAAGGTAGATGGTGAGTGGTGGAATACTTTTTGTAGTTTGCAAAAACACCCAATTAATGCTTTTGTTTTCCTCAAAAAATTATGTTTTCCAATGTATTAATTGCAATACATGCATGCATAAAGTACATGAATTGGTCAACTTTCTCTTAATACTTGCATGCGATGATTTAAAGCACCTTGGAATCTGAACATGTGATGGGGAACAACCAAATTGAGCCTTATAAAATGGAAAAACTAAAATTTTGAGATAAGCCTATAAACCAGAAAGGAGGGAGTATATATGCATGATACTAGTATATGATCGATAATACCTCCATAATGCGTGCATGCATAGTATCATAAGTTAGTATCTTAGGTAGCCTTATTAATTGTCGTGCATGACACAAAGTAGTACAATATTTAATATGATATGGTATCATGATATGATACCACACTCTCTCTTTCCTCATTTAAATGTGTGCCACATCATCCAAAAAGTCTACTTGGCATGCATGATACCGCTTGATACTCCCATATTACGACTAGCCTTAGGGTGGCCATAGTGGGGGTATCATAGCCGGTATCATGCACTCGGGAATAGCAAATATGATGATGTGGCAAAGAAGTAGTAACATAGGTAGATACCGTAACACACACACACACACACACACACACACACACACACACACACACACACACATATATATATATATATATATATATAT
>LR738709.1:386941168-386981211 GCA_902687465.1 Secale cereale | reverse complement strand
ATACTACTTTGTGTCATGCATGTCCATAAATACAGTCATCTATGATATATACTACTCTATGATACTATATATGCACTATGAAGGTACATACGTAGTATCGTATACTAGTATCATATGCATGATACTATATATAGTATATGATACTCCCCACTATATAAGGCTGGCCATAGTGGTGGTATCATAGCCGATGATGTCATGCACTCAGAAATAGCAAGTATGCTGATGTGGCAAAGAATTAAATATATATGGAGAGGGTTAGAGTAACATATAGGTAGATACCGTATCATGTTAAATGCGATGCTAATTTGTGTCATGCATAGCAATAAATATGATCTATGATACTACACTCTATGTATTATACTATGTGCTATAATTAATTAAAGGTAGTATCATACACTAGTATCATATATATGTGCATGATACTAGTATATGACACTCTCCACTATGAGTAGCCTAAGTATATATAGCCTAACTAAAACACCCACATATAGTTATAGTAGGGTTTTTGACTTTAATTAATTATATATGCACTAAAATGCAATGCAAGGTAAGTTCAAAGAATGTCTTAAGCATAGCAGACGACTTGAAATGGGATGGAACGATGTAGCTAGTAACTGATGATTTGTAGTCTGAAGTGCCGCATCTCCTTTTGGAAACTATGATTCTTCTTGTGAAATGTTCCGGTATGGAAGGTGCGAGCACCAAAACTTGTGCCAAACTTTACCAATTTTTTTTCAATGCGATCGTGAGAGTACATGACAGTGACACAATAATTTTCGTTATTTTTTGGACTCTATATTCATTTCCTGAAATTAAAATACCAACAAGGCCTACGCCTCTGGCCGCACCCTGCGGCCGAACTGTTTGAAGTTTTTCCCCGTTTCTCGTACAATGAATGAAAACACGCAAAGCGACACACAAATGATCTTGCTAACACGCACATGTAGTTGTGACTATATATATATACATATAAACAATATCTCTTTTTTGCATATATATAGTTTGAGATTGCTAGCGAGGCCTGCCGCCTGGTAAAATGTACCAGAAAATCAAACCATAGGGTACAATCGTGATTTCTTACCATGGAAAAAAATTGGAGGCGAAACGATGAACTCATGTTTTCATTCGAACAAAAATATGATGTTAGGTAATGTAAATGTTTTCAAAGAGCACACGGTTCACTCACGAAAGCCGTGTGTCCACTAAACCATGGCCGATGCCCCCCTCTTCCACGCGCGCGATCTGAGTCGTGTGTTCTGATTGGCTAGAACCCAAATCCCACGGATCGTACGTCTACACCGTTGGATTCTCCTTGATCGAACGATGATCCTCTTCCCTTTTGACAACACATGTAAGTCTTTTCAAATAGCACCTCCAAAAAATGTTTTCAAATAGCACACGGTTCACACACGAAAGCCGTGTGCCTACCAAACCGTGGCCGATGCCCCCTTTGTTGCGTGCGTGATCTGAGTCGTGCGTTCTGATTGGCTAGAAGCCAAACCCCACGGATCGTACCTCTGCACCATTGGATGCTCCCAGATCGAACGGCAATCCTCATCCCTTTCGACAGGAAATGCAGTCCGGCTAGGAATTGATTTATATGCCAAAATGCACGGTAAATGCCAAAAAATGTCTTACATATAGCACACGAGACATGAAATGCGCCATCAAATCAAATCCGTGGTATAATTGTGATTTACGTTGGAAAAATTTAGAGGTGAAACGATGAACTCACGTCTTCATATCAAAATTAGTACGTCTTCATTTCAAACGAAATTATTATGTTTGTGCACACGAGCGTTTAGAGGCAACATTTTGCATAGACCTTTTCGCGCGCGCGACGACCGAGCATATTTTTCACCCTTTTCACCTAGGCCGCTGTAACACCCCAGATGTAACACCTTCCTTTTATGGCAATATATGAAACGTTGACTTCATCAATTCCATTCTGGGCTCTTCTTTCATTTCGGGTTTCTTCGTTTTGTCGTGTGTGTGTGTGTGTGTGTGCATTTCATCCATGTCATGTTATCATGTGCATTGCATTGCATTCGTGTTGTCACTTGCACCCGGTCCCACTCGCCTCTTCTCGTTGTCCGTTTCGAGTTCCGACACTCACACACGTGCCGTGGCACCCCCAAGTCCTTCTTTCGTGTGTGCCGTGTAACGTTCCCGGAATGAGGTGAGACTTGTCGTGCGTTGTTGTTTTGGTACGTGTAGGCCGCCTGTCAAGTTTCATTGCGTTTGGAGTTCGTTTGGTACTCCAACGGTTAACCTAGTGGGCTAAAAACACCTCTTCCTTTTGGCCCAAGACCCCCTCCACAACAGCCCACTAACCCAGCACAACCACTCCCATCCTCTCAGTCGTCGGATCATGATCGTGTGGGCGAAAACCGCTCCTCATTTGGAGTCTCCTACTCCTAGCTTCCTATGCCTATAAAAACGCCTCCCCCGTCCAAATTTTTGAAGAAACCCTAGCTCTCGTCCTCCTTCCGCCGCCGGATGTGTCCGCCGTCATGCCGGACCAACCGGGGGCTGACACGTGGCAGCCCAGCCGCCGGCCGCCACTTCGACCGCGCGGGCCCGCTGGGCCCGTCCCCGGCCCCGGCGGCCAGGGTCGCCGCCGCCGCACGTCTCGCACCACGCCGCCATCTTCCTCCGCCCCGGCCGCGTCGCCGCCGGTCGCGGGCCGCACCGCCGCCGCGCACCGACACCTCGCCGCCGGCCGCCGCCAGCATCACCACCGACCTCCGCCGCCTCGTCGCCAAGCCCCGCTGCTGCTGGTCGCGGGCCGAGCCGCGCCTTGCCTCCTCGCCGCCTCGCCAGTGCGCGCTCCGGCCACCGCCCCGCGGAAGGACGTCGGCTGCCCTCGGCTGCCACACCGTCCCCGCGCCCCATCGCCGCCGGCGGGCTACCTCGCCGGAGCCGCCGCTCCGGGCCCGATCCAGATCCACCGGGGGTGGATCAGATCCACCACCCCCGCGAACCAAACGACCCGTCCCCGTCCCGGATCCACTCCGTCCCGCATCTCCTGATCCACGTTTGACTTTTCAGAGGGTAAAAATTTCACCAAGTCCCTAAACTGTTATATTTTGTTGCCTCCTTTGCATGGCTGTAACTTTTAGTGTGCTGGTCCAAATTGTGCATATGATATGTCAAAATGATCGTGGTGATGTGCTCTTCATTTTGTTCCACTGTGGCATGCTTGTTTGAGATCATCTTGACGACCTAATCATCGTGGCAAGAGTGCTATATGTTTAAAACTGCTGTTATTTGTAAATTTGTTGCCATGTTTGAGATGTGATAACTTTGTGCATGTTGGTCCGAATGGAGCATATGATATGTCAAAATGTTCATTGTGAAGTGCTCTACATGATGGTTGATGTATCATTCATGTTAGGTGTCATATTGCCATGTTAATATCTGTTGCTAAAGTGCATGTGGCTGTTAAGTGCTGAAACTTGTTGTGAGATGCTGTTTTGACTTGCTCATTGCTATTGATGTGTTTGTCCTCATGTCACATGTCAATATGTTTTAGAAGCACAATCATATGGTCTTTGCTGTGGTGCAAACCACTTTCCATGATATGCCTTGAGGTGACTTAAACAAGCTTGTAAACATGCCATGCCAATGTTACTGTTTTATACTTAGTTAAAAAACTGCTAAGTCTGGAAATCTGTTAACCTGATGCTATGTTTGCTTGATGCCTCACTCAAATCCATGCATGTTTTAGTATGTCAAATGATCATTCCTTGTTGTCCATGTTATGCTCTATCCATCCATGCCCCTACTTGCACATATGGCCTGCTGTAGCTTATTTTTTTCTTGCTCCCAAGTTGCTATAAATTTTACCTGTCAGACTTTTATCAGCATGATCAATTTGGTGAAGCTTGTTGTTATTGATCCATGCCTCCTATGGAGTTGCTCCAATGGAGTTGTTTGACGTATGCTATGTCTACTACATGTCCATGATCCTTATATACTTAGTGGATTTGATATGCATGTTGTTTTGTGCCTCCGAAGGCAGCATCGTGATGATGTTTTTACCTTCCTAGATTTTGACTAAGTCCGGATAATTTTATTGCAACTTGCCATGCTTGGTTAATTGTGTTCCAGTAGGTTTTTGGGTATGTTCTAAGTTCATGCTTGTTAAGTATCATGTATACTTCACATCCATGCCCTTTGTATCCATGTTTGAGTGTTGTAGCATAATTATTTCTTGCTCCAAAGATGCCATGTGGCTGTAAACTGCAGCTTTGTGTGAATATTGTTTTGCTTGCCATTTGCAAACCGTGTGTCCATTTCCGGCGATCTTTATATCGATTTCAACCGAAATCTTCCCCTCTATCCAGTGGCATGCTTGGTTTTCCAAGATGAGGTCTTTTAATCATCTTCTCCTTAGGCTCAAGTGCTTCCACATGCATACGCACATCATACTTGCATCATGTTGATTGTGCATTGCACCGTGTTTGATATTGTGCCATGTTGTGTTCTGGTGTTGAGTAGAGCCGGGAGCCAAGACCGAGGACGAGGGTCCTACCAAGGTTGAGTGTGAGGAGCAAGGTTATGATCCCACCGACGACTCAACAGGCAAGATGACCTGACCCAGATATCATTACTATCTTTGCCTATTGCTAGATGTCTTGCTCTTTAGCTTATTGCCTCGATGCCCATGTTTGTTTGTCAGCCTCCTGTTGTAGCCATGAATCTCCCCAACCACCCAACCTAACAAACCTTTGATTGGCTACGTAAGCTTCGCTCAGCCCCTCTTATAGCATTGCTAGTTGGAGGAGAAGATTTGAAGATTCTTGCTTCATGTTGAAGTTATTGTTGGGATATCAGAATATATAATCTGTTAAACTAAATCATCTATATACTTGGCAATGGGTGGAAGGCTAAGCCTCTTGCTTAGTGTTTTGTTCCACTCATGCCACCCTAGGAACCATTTAAACCGATGTTATGTTCCTTGATTATGCGTCCCTAACACGGTTGGGGTTTATGGGCCCCCCTCGATAACCCGCTTAGCGCTAAAGCTTTTCCAGCAAGGCCCGACATTGGTTTTACATTTGCCTAACAACTAAAACTTGCATAGGGAGTTATAAACTCTTTTCTTAATCAACAACCCGGGCCAGTGCTCCACATGAGTGTTGGTCCAAACTGGGGAGCCTGGGGGCCACCTTGGGGAAACCCGAGGGCTGGTAAAAACCTGTAGCATCGCCCATCCGAACGTGGCCTGAGACGAGATACGCGCGGCTACTATCAGGGTGTCGGCACGCCGGGAGGTCTTGCTGGATTAGTTTTACCTTAGTCGGAATATCTTGAGCACGGGATTCCGAGAATACTCGGGTCTTCCCACCTTGGAGTTGTGACTCCGCAGTTCGTGAGCTTATGATGGGCTAAGTTGGGACACCCCTGCAGGGTTTGATCTTTCGAAAGCCGTGCCCGCAGTTATGTGGCAGATGGGAATTTGTTAATATCCGGTTGTAGAAAACTTGACACCATGTTCATAATACACTACCAGCGTGAGTAACCGTGACGGTCGCTTTCCGAAGGGGTTCGGGAAGTGAACACGGTGGGGTTATGTTTGACGTGCTTACATAGGATCACTTCATGATCACTTTGTCGATCGTTGGCACTTCTCTTCTCGCTCTAAACACGTAAGCTAGTGCTAGTGCAGCTGCAACCTTGTTCTTCAGCCTTGTTCCACACCCAAGGCTTAGATAGTTTTGCTACCCGGGAACGGGATTGCCAAGTCCTCCGTGGCTCACAGATTCTACACAACACCAGATGCATGTACCATGGTGAACTACACAGGTGATGGCACAGAGTTGTATTGGGAGTTCGATGAAGAGCGTGGGCGATACTATGTGTCTTATCCCGAGGATCAGTAGTGGCTTCTACTAGGGGCGATCAGGCCTTGTGTTATTTATTTATGGTATCTTTCATTTGGATCTTAGTACGTAGACGGACTGTGATGTTATTTGGATGGTGATTTCTTATGTAATGTATTGTGTGACGTGGCGAGTGTAAGCCAACTACTCTTTTGCAATTTAATCCCTCTTTTACATGAGTTGTGCAAAGATACCATTCTTGAGATCATTCCAGTATGATATTATGCCTTGAAGTCGTGCCTCGACACGTGGGAGGTATAATCTCATACTGGGCATTACAAGTTGGTAATCAGAGCCTTCTCCGACCTAGGAGGCCCCACTGATTGATCGAATCGTTGACGGTTGAGTCTAGCTAGGCACACACATGAAAATGTTTTGAGTCCTATATATATCGAAGAGTAGGATTTCTTTTTACTCCTCATCCCTTTTTCACTCTGGTGAGGACTCCTGATGATTACTCTATCTCTTCTACTCTCAAAAATTCTTTTTAGGATCATGCGAGTATTGTTTGAATTGTTCCGATGTCTTTGTGACGAGAACATTGTTCTCGATGCCTCCTGTCATTTAGGGGTTGTGGCAATGTCCCGGGGAGTTGAGCTCCGAGGTGTTGCCGTCACAAATCTATCGCAGCAGTTCTAGAATACTTAAGACGGCCGACATCGAAAACTCTTCTATGCGGTTAGTGGCAAGATAACCCCGACATCACCCAGTACTGGGGAGGTAGTTTGGGAGTATTTCCATAGCTTGTATAGCAGATGAGTTTCGAAGGTCCGAGGTAAACGGTTTTCGGAAATAACTGGTTATGTGTTGAAGGATGGATATAGCTGGATGTAGGATTAGAGTTGAGTGCGCGGTGCTTCCCCTGTATCCCCAACACCTGATTGCATAACTGGAAACTTTCGGAAATTAATAGGTGGGTTCATCTAGTAGCTCGTAGGCATTCTTCCAACGAATGCATGATATGGAGTTCGGGGTTCTACATTGAGTGAAGTGGTTTTATGGGCGTTGTTCCGATCGGGAGTTGCATCTTAAAGGATCCTTGGCTATGCTGATTCGGGGATTGCAAAACCCTTTTGTAACACGTTCCATAAGCTTTCAGCACGAATATGTCGAACGAAACTTCTATCTTGTATTTTTTCTACCTGCTCCTTGTTGTTTTTATTTACCTTTTGTTCTCCCAAGTGGCTTGTCGAGAAGATTGTTGTACCATTAAACAGTGGATTACATTCGTTCATTTTGTTCGAATGTTCTTGTGAAGACTTATGTTGCAATTTCTAGCCATTGATTCAGCTTATATATTTTCAATCAATGGCTAATAGTTGTCATCTCATTCAGGATGGCTCCTAAGAAGGTTCCCAATGCTAACCCAGAGGGTGAAGAAGTTCCTGATCGTCCTCCTTCCCCTCCTCCTCCGTTTGAGGCCTGGAGAGCAATTATGCAAGCGACAAAGCAGAACACCCAGATGCTTATGCAAATGATGCAGAACTTTCAAGCCAACCAAGCAAATCAAGGTGGTCATGGGAACCAAGGCCAAGGCAATCTGTTCAATCAACCTCACTTTGCTACACTCAACCAGTTCCTGGAAAACCAACCAAAGGCGTTCAGTTACTGTGTGGATCCGCTAGATGCTAAAGACTGGATAACAGACATCAAGAAGCACTTTGAATGCAGTAACGTGAGACCTGATGATTATGTCAAGTTTGCCGCCTTCCAACTCAAGGATCAAGCTGCTGATTGGTGGCAACAGTACAAAGATTCCAGAGAAGGATGTGAGATCTCGTGGACTGACTTCTGCAAGGATTTTCGCTCTCACCACATCCCAACTAGTGTCATTGAAGGCATGCGTGAGAAATTCCGCAACCTGAAGCAAGGCACCATGTCCATTTATCAATACAATGTCAAGTTCCAGAACCTTGCCCGCTATGCCAAGCAAGACATCCCAGATTCCAAGAGCAAGATTTATCAATTCCGTGGTGGTCTGAAGGATGAACTCCAACTAGCTCTCACCTTGTTCGAGCCGGATGAATTTGATCAATTCTATAACATGGCCCTTAAGCAAGAGGCAGCCCAGCTCAAGGTTGAAGCTTCCAAAAAGAGGATCAGAGATTCTGTCAACTCCTCCTCTTCTTCCCAAGTGGTCGCAAAGCAGCAGAAGTTTTAGCTTCCACCTCCTCCAGTGCTCCGCCCTCCCAACAACAACAACAAGCACTCAGGTGGCCGTGGTTTCTCCCACCCACCCAACCCAAGCAATCAGTCCAAGAATCACTTTCAAGCTTCGAAGTCAAGTGCTCTTTATCACCGTCCTCTCTCAGAAGTGGTTTGCAACAAGTGCACTCAGAGGTGTCATTATGCTAACAAGTGTCCCAACCCAAGGCGCCTTCCGCCTCCTCCACCTGTCAGCACTGCTATTGTCAAGCACAATCCCAAGAAAGCAAGAGTGAATCTAATGAATGCAGCTCAAGCAGAGAATTCTTCAGATGTGATACTTGGTAATCTTCCAGTTAACTCTATTCCTGCAAAAGTTTTGCTTGAGTCGGGTGCATCATGTTCTTTCAGGTCATATCCATTTTCATCCAAGCACAATGTGAGCACAGTGGCATTACCTCAAAAGTTGCAAGTTACTTCTCCGGGAAAACGAATGACTTCTAGTGTGTTTGCTCCGGATATACCTATTCATGTGGGTGATTACAACTTTCTGGTTTCTCCGGTTATTCTCGGCAACTCCGACATTGATCTTATTCTTGGGATGGATTGGCTCTCCAAGCATGATGCAAACATTGATTGTGCAAATAAGGAAGTCAAGCTTACTCATACTGATGAAGACATGATTATCTTCGCCTCTCGAGATAACACAATCAGGCTATTCTCTCTCAATGACAAGGAAAAGATTAATGCCATCTCTCAGATTCCAGTGGTTAATGAATATGAAGATGTTTTCCCTGAAGAGCTTCCAGGCATGCCTCCGCATCGTCAAGTTGAATTCGTCATTGAACTCGAGCCCGGTACCAAGCCAGCATGTCGGCGTCCGTACAAGCTTTCCCCTGATGAGTTGAAGGAGCTGAAGAAACAACTCGATGAGCAAGAACGTATGGGTCTAATCAGGACTAGCACTTTTCCTTGGGGATGTGGTGTTCTATTTGTCAAGAAGAAGGATGGCACGGAGCGCATTTGCGTTGATTACTGGCCATTGAACAAAAAGAAAATAAAGAACAAGTATCCGCTCCCCAATATCAATGAAATGTTCGAGCAGCTCAAAGGAGCAAACATGTTCTCAAAGCTCGATCTCCGGATGGGTTACCACCAAATTCGTATCCGTGAAGAGGATATTCACAAGACCGCATTCAGAACAAGCTACGGCTCCTATGAATACACGGTGATGTCTTTTGGCCTCGCAAATGCTCCACCCACCTTCTCAAGGATGATGCACTTCATATTCAACCCCTACACCAATGAATTTGTTCTCGTCTATCTGGATGACATCTTGGTATTCTCCAAGAATGAAGAAGATCATGCCAAGCACCTTCGTTTGGTTCTGGACAGACTCCATGAACACAAGTTCTATGCGAAGTTCACCAAGTGTGAATTCTGGCTGGATAAAGTCTTATGTCTTGGCCATATCATCTCTGCTAAGGGTATTTCTGTCAACCCTGAGAAAGTTGAACCTATTGTCAACTGGGAACCCCCGCAGAACGTCAAGCAACTCCGAAGCTTCCTTGGTCTTGCTAGCTATTGCAGAAGGTTCGTTGAGAACTTCTCCAAGATTGCCAAGCCCCTTTCCAACTTTCTGCAGAAGAATGTCAAGTACAACTGGACTCCGGATTGTGATGTGGCATTCAAAACACTCAAAGAGAAGCTCATTTCTGCTCCGGTTCTTACTCCTCCGGATGAGTCCAAGCCCTATGAAGTATTCTGTGATGCTTCTTTACAAGGACTTGGTGGTGTTCTCATGCAAGACAAGAAGATTGTGGCATACACTTCTCGTCAGTTGAAACGAAATGAGAAGAATTACCCCACACATGATCTCGAGTTAGCAGCAGTGGTACATGCCTTGATCACGTGGAGACACCTTCTGTTGGGCAGAAAAGTGGACATCTTCACCGATCACAAGAGCTTGAAGTACATCTTCACACAGCCAAACCTGAACCTTCGCCAGACTCGTTGGGTTGAGATGATCCAAGAGTATGATCCAAGCATTGAGTACAACCTGGCAAGGCCAATGTCATTGCAGATGCCTTGAGCAGAAAGGCATATTGCAACAGTCTACTTCTCAAACCGTTTTAGCCTGAGCTTTGTGAATCATTCAGGAAGCTCAACCTCCAAGTTGTTCCGCAAGGCTTTCTTGCAAACCTTCAAGTTGCTCCTACCTTGGAAGATCAGATCCGTGAGGCCCAAGTCAGTGATGCTATGGTGTAGAAAGTGAAACATGGTATTGCTAAGGGTACTCGCAAATACAAGTGCGATCGTGTTGATGAGAAAGACACCTTGTTCTTTGAGGACAGAATTGTGGTTCCCAAGGGTGATCTCAGGAAGGTCATAATGAACGAAGCACATGACTCCCTCCTCTCGATTCATCCTGGAAGTTCCAAGATGTACCAAGACCTCAAGCAATCTTACTGGTGGACTCGCATGAAAAGGGAGATTGTCCAATTCGTGAATGAATGTGATGTCTGCAGAAGAGTGAAGGCAGAGCATCACCGTCCAGCCGGTCTCCTTCAACCTCTACCTATTCCTGAGTGGAAATTTGACCACATTGAAATGGATTTCTTCACTGGGTTTCCTAAGTCCAAGAAGGGGAATGATGCTATCTTTGTTGTGATTGACAAGCTAACCAAAGTAGCTCACTTCCTTCCCATCAAAGAATCCATCAATGCAGCTTAGTTGGCAGAGTTGTACACTTCCAGAATTGTTTCGTTGCAGGGCATTCCTCAAGTTATCTCCTCAGACCATGGAAGTTTGTTCACATCCAAGTTCTGGGACTCCTTTCAGTCAGCCATGGGCACTAAGATTCATTTCAGCACTGCGTTTCACCCTCAGACAAGTGGTCAAGTCGAAAGAGTGAACCAGATCCTCGAAGACATGCTCAGAGCTTGTGTCATCTCTTTTGGCATGAAGTGGGAAGATTGTCTCCCATTTGCCGAATTCTCTTACAACAATAGTTTCCAAGCAAGTGCCGGCAAAGCTCCTTTTGAAATCCTCTATGGCAGAAAGTGCCGTACCACTCTCAACTGGTCCGAGACTGGTGAACATCAACTTCTTGGCAATGACTTGATCTCAGAAGCCGAAGAAATGTGCAAAGTCATACGCGAGAATTACAAAGCCGCTCAATCGCGTCAAAAGAGTTACTATGATGGCAAGCATCATGATTTGGCCTTCAACATTGGAGATCATGTCTATCTTCATGTTTCTCCTATGAAAGGAACCCAAAGATTCGGTATCAAAGGAAAGCTTGCTCCTAGATACATGGGCCCTTTCAAGATTCTTGGCAAAAGAGGCGATCTAGCCTATCAACTTGAGCTCCCCTCCAACTTTGCAAATGTTCATGATGTGGTTCACGTGTCTCAACTCCGCAAGTGCTTCAAGACACCTGAACGCACCATTCCGTTCGAGGAGATTGATCTTCAACAAGACTTGTCTTACCATGAGCAGCGTGTTGCTATTCTTGAGGAAACTAAGCGCAAAACCCGCAACAAGTCAATCAAGTTCTTGAAAGTTAAGTGGTCACACCATACCGACCGAGAAGCTACGTGGGAACGAGAAGATCACCTTCCTTCCGAGTACCCTTCCTTCTTCCAGTCCTAGATCTCGAGACGCGATCTTTTTGTAGTAGAGGAGAGTTTGTAAAACCCCAGATGTAACACCTTCCATTTATGGAAATATATGAAACGTTGACTTCATCAATTCCATTCTAGGCTCTTCTTTCATTTCGGGTTTCTTCATTTTTTCGTGTGCGTGTGTGCATTTAACCATGTCATGTTATCATGTGCATTGCATTGCATTCGTGTTGTCACTTGCACCCGGTCCCACTCGCCTCTTCCCGTTGTCCGTTTCGAGTTCCGACACTCACACACGTGCCATGGCACCCCCGAGTCCTTCTTTCGGGTGTGGCCGTGTAACGTTCCCGGAATGAGGTGAGACTTGTCGTGCGTTGTTGTTTTGGTACGTGTAGGCAGCCTGTCAAGTTTCATCGCGTTTGGAGTTCGTTTGGTACTCCAACGGTTAACCTAGTGGGCTAAAAGCACCTCTTACTTTTGGTCCAAGACCCCCTCCACAACAGCCTACTAACCCAGCACAACCACTCCCATCCTCTCGGTCGTCGGATCGTGATCGTGTGGGCGAAAACCACTCCTCATTGGTGTCGGTGTATTTGGAACGACACCTATGGGATCACAAGAATCCCTACTACGGTTGCGGGGCGCGGGGTTGAGAGAAGAGCGGATCCAACAGTTAGCACACGGTTCCTTTACCCAGGTTCGGGCCGCAAGGATGCGTAAAACCCTACTCCTGCTTTGGTGGATTATATGTTTGTGTTCTTCAGCTAGCTATGGGGCGTCGGGAGCTCCAAAAGCCGAGTCGTGAGGAGTCCTAAAAAGCCGAATCCTTCTCCTGGTCGCCTCGGGCCTCCTTTTATAGGGAAAAGGGGTTGCCACAGTGGCACATAGGAGGTGGAAAGGGTACAGTGATGCAAGGTTATCCCTCGCATTACATGACAATGCGCATTTAATGCGCCTAGCTTAGGTGTTCTTTCTTTATCAGGGACGAGGGGAGACGTCCGTCTTGTCCGTCGCCGTTCCTCCTTGTGTTGACACGCGCCCTGGCCAGCGATGCCTGAGACGCCATGTAGGCAGGCAGGCAGCTGAGGTGGCGCAATGGTGGGTCTTCACGAAGATCTGCATGTTGCCACGCAGGTGCCCGCCCAGCTAGTTGGGTCGACAGCTGCATGGGGCGGTGAAAACTCAGTTGGTGCGGGCCTGATGGTGGCCCTGCTGGTGTCCTCGGCAAGGGCCTTGCCGTGGCCCCGGCAAGGGTCTTGCCGTGGCGCCTGCTGTCATCCCCGGCAAGGTGCTTGTCGGGGGTCTTGTGGTCCTCCTTGGTTGGGATCCCGCCAAGGGTCGTCGTCTTCTTAGTGTGCGTATTTGTCCTTGACTGTCTTCACAAAGATCTGCATGCCACTACGGGGATGCCTCCCGAATCCTTGCCCCATGGGGGCAGTGGACTCAAGGGTGATCCGCTCCCTAGGTGTGGGGCGAGCTACCGCGGCAAGGGTCTTGCCGGGGCTGCTAAAGCTGCCCCCGGCAAGGATCTTGCCGGGGGAATCCACTTCGTCCCTTTGCTCTTTGTGGTCTTGGCTTTGGGCTTCAGTCTCCATCGAGCTTCGGTATTACCCTGGCTCACCTCCCTTGCCGTGCTTGGTGTGGTGGTGCCCGGGGCTCGGACTGCCCGTGCACAGTCATAGGGGTACAAAAAGTGTACCCCTCTTTTTGTACACCAACAGGAGCCCCCGGGCCTGGGTCACACATAAGCGTGACGCGTTGTTGGGCCAGGCCCAGAACGGTGCGTGGGCAGGCGGGACGGTTTTCACCGTGGTAAGATTTTCCGCGCGCTGCGCCTCCCACGACCCGCGCGCATGGCGCGGGTTGGAGGGGCGTGCGTGACATGGGTGGCATGCGCGGGGCGGTTTCTGTAGGCATGCGTCACGTCGCAGTAAATGCGAAAGGAGCCGGCCTGCGTTCCCCCCCTCATAAGAAGGAATAACCGCGGGCGCGTTGCTCACTTCCTCCATTTTCCTCGCGCCTCTTCCAATCTCAGAGCCGCTGTTCCCTCTCTTCCTTCCTTCCGAAGCTTCCGCCATTGCCTGCCGCCGTTGCTCCGCCGTTGCTCCGCCATCCCCCTCCCTCAGCCCTCCAACTCAACCGCCATGGCGTCCAAACCCGCCAAGGGCAAGGGGGTGGCCAAGGGCGCCGGGTCTGTGGAGCCGCCGGACGGCGCGTTTTCGGGGGACCGGACAAAGGCTGCTTTCTTCATCCCGTCGTCGGTCGACGTCTACGAGCTCCGGGCCGCCTTCAAGCCCCTTTGGGGGGTGAAGATGGGGGGGGGGGAGAACTTGGGTCATCCGGCGACGCGCGTCATTCCGCCCGCTTGCGCCGAACCCGGCCCAAATCGGTACCCCTTCTTCGTCAACTACTTTTCTTGTGGGTTATGTCCCCCCTTCTCCGATTTCTTCTGTGATGTCATGCACTCCTTTGGCTTCCGCCTCTTGGATTTAACTCCGAATGCGGTGGCGTGCATGGCTTTCTTCGCGCACCTTTGCAAGGGCTTCATCGAGGTGCAGCCCAACACGACGCTCTTCCGCCACTATTTCACCCCTCGAATCCAGCCGGGAGGTGTCGTCTCTGGGTGCATCACCTGGATTCCAAGATCCAAGGGAGCGTACCCGGAGGACGCCGTGAAGGAGAGGTGGGATGAATGGCGTGGCCGGTGGTGCTGGATTGAAGAAGACGAGCCGCCAACATTCTGCAGGGTCCGCCGGGTGCCGCCGGTCCGTGGCAGCGACTGGGGAGACGTCGACGCCGTCGATGGGAAGCTCACCGTCGCCACCACCAGGATCCACCGGCTCGCCCAGGCCGGGCTCACCCTTGAGATGATCGGGGCAGACTTCATTCACAGTCGGATCGCCCCGTTGCACAACAAGGGGAGCCCAGCTTGGCTCTTTAGGAACCCGGCCGACGTCATGCAGCTCCGCCCTGGCCTCGACCACAACCTCACAGTGATGGGACACGCCCATTTCTGCCAGCGGCTCTTCCAGCTTGATGTGGGTCGTGATGGCGAGGTCGAGCGGACCGGCAAGGCCGCGAAGGCTGCCGCAAAGGCCGGCAAGGCCATCAAGGGGCAGCTCTTCAAGCTGCCAGCGGGGGTGGTCCCGCTGTGCAACAATTCGCGCCAGTCCGAGATCGTCGCCATGATGCCGGAATGCAACGCGCACGGCCCCGTCCCGAGCTGGCAGGAACCGGCGGACGAGGTCGTGCAGCAATTCTTCGACTCTCTTGTCGAGGTGTGCGTCAAGCCTGACGCCGAGCGGTGGCTTGTCAGGGACACCACCCAGGAAGAGCTGGACTACATCGCTGCTAGGGCGAGGGAGGCGCAGCTCGTCATGTAGGCCGGCAACACCGGGGGTGTGGAGGATAAGGATGCCACGGCTGCGGAGGAGGAGGAGCTCGCCCAGTGGGCGGCGGCCGCCGGAGAGGCTAGCAGCGCCGGCACCGGAGCTCCGCTGGTCGAAGACGCCGCCGATGAGTCGTCGTCGAAGGAGTGCGTGGCGGCCGGTTCGGCGCCAGCCAGGGGAAGAGGGCGAGTCCTGCGGCGGGCCAGTTCCGGCAAGCCGGTCTGGCCCGACAAGGCTGCGCAACCTCAATTGGCCCTGGAGGGGTCCAGGCGCCACACGAGGGCCACGACGGCGAGGAGGCCGACAAAGGCCACCGAGAAGAAGAAGGCGGCAGCCCTTTCTCCGTCTAGGCGCACACGAACTCCGCCCCCTTCTTCGCCTTCCCCGGCAGACGTCGACTGGGATGTCGACGCGGAGTTCCCTTTTGATCTCGGGCCTCTCAGCCCGAAGAGGAAGAGGAAAGCGGCGGTGGAGGAGGAGATGGATGACGAGTAAGTACTCCATTCCTTACTGCCATTTCCATCCTCCTGAACCATGCCACTCACCTTGATCCGTTCTTGCTTCTTCAGGGACGCAGAGACGTTGGCCCAGAGGATAAAGAGGGCCAAGGCTTCGGCGAGCAGCCAGCCCCCGGCAGGGGCTTCAGGGACACCACTGGTGGTGTTGAGGAGCCCAGACGGCAGCCCCCGGCACAGCCTCCAACGAAAGTTCATCATCCTCTTCTCGCTCGACATGCAATGGGTGTTTGATGCTATGGTGCTGACCTTGCCGGTTTTGTAGGACGGGAGCAGCAGCAAGAGGAGCCGCAGGGGGCTACCCCCAACACACCACCCCCATCGACTACGCCGCCGCGAGGGGTGTCCCCGGCAAGGGCACCAAGCATGGAGCCCACACGCATGGAGGAAGAGGGGAACTTGGGCGCTGATGGCTCTGCCACGGCGCCAGACGCCGGCAGGGAGGGGACTTCTGCTTCACAGCTCGGCACTGGTGAGTCGCCTGTCCTCTGTCTTTGCTTTTCCCTTATCCTTTTTCTTGGCTTCATCATCCCCATCACTGCCCATGCCCTCCTTCAACAGATATGGAGGACGTGGACGCCGTCATCGGGGAAGTTGCTGAGGAGGCCGCGGCGGAGGCCGACAAGATTGCCGCCGAGGAGGCCGCCAAGGACGCTGCCGGGGCCGCCACGGATAAGGCCACCGAGGATGCCGCCAAGGGCGCCGCCGATGGTGCTGACGGTGGGCCTGCCGGGGAGGCTGGCAAGGCCACAACCGAGGAAGAGGTGATTGATGATCAGCCTTCTTCCTCCACAACCTCGGGCCCCGACAGGTATCTGAAGGTGGGCGACGACCTCTTCATCCATCTCGCAGGGGCGTCAAGCTCCCGAGCGCCCGCCGGAGGGGAAGTCTTCGATGGCGAGGTGCTCACTGCCACCGGGCTCGAGGTTGTTGATGAACCGGGCGTCGGCGGCGACGGCTCCCCAGAAGGGCAGCTCTTCCGCGCCATGGGGGCCAATTTCCGGAAGCTCCAAGCGCTCTACCGTGCCCGTCTGGACAAGGTTAAGTCTAGGATGGCAACGGTGGATGAGGCGGAGGTGGACTGCCAGGCGCGCGTTGCTGAGACGCAGGCCTGGTTTCACCAGTCCCGCGAGGAGCAGAGGGCCTTCCAGAAAGAATTGGCCAAGCGCGACGCAGAGCTTATCATGAAGACGTCTGACGTCGAGAAGGCCTAGGAAGAGGCGGCGAACTTGGCTGCCGCGGCCGAGGCCGCCCGGAACCAGCATCAAGCCGCCCTCGATTCCCAGGAGGAAGACCTCTCCGCGCGTGAGGCGAAGCTTGCCGCAATGCTCCGCGACAAGGATGAGGAGCTCGAGGTCATTGTCGAGCGGCGGACTCGTGAGCTGGGGCAGAGGCACAAAGAGGCACTCGATGCCCAAGCTCTGGCCCATGCTCTGGCCCATGCTCAAGAGCAGGAGGTGGAGCGGGACGAGCTGAAGGAGCAGGCCCTCAAGCTGTCCGACGAAAAGAACATGCTCAACTGCGCCTTGACAGAGGCGCAGGGAGCGGTCATCAGCAGGGCTGGGGAGCTCTCCGAGGCACAAGACTCCATCAGAGATCTCAAGCTGAGGCTGGAGAATCTCGAGAAGATGTTGTGGGAGAGCTCAGCTCGGGAGGAGGCCTTGACCAAGAGCCTGGAGGAGGAGAAGCAGCTACGGGCAGACGAGGGCGCCTCCCACCAAGAATACGTGGCGGGCGAGAAGAGGTGGATCAGCCGGCTGGAGGACATCGCCGACAGGGTTACCTCGCAGTTAGCCCTCATGGGGATGCCAAACGTGAGGTATGCCCCTGAGTGGAGCGGGTCCGTCAACGCCAAGCTGACCCTGTTCTTCGAGGGCGTCCTCGGTGCCTTGGCTGATCTTCACTCCAACAGAACGGCCACGCTCGCCGGGGAGGCCCGGCGGCTTTGCCGGGGGGTCATGACCAAGGTCCTCACCAAGATGGTGTTTTGGAACCCCGCCCTCGACTTTGAAGCCGCGATGGACAGCTTGCCGGAGGATGCTGACCTCACGGCGCTCAAGGAGCGCATCAAGCCCGTCATCAGCCGCATCAACGAAATCAAGAGGGTGGAGGGCGAGCGCCGGGATTAGGCATCCCGTTCCTCTTCGCCGCTGCGGGTTCATGACCAAGACAAATTTTATCTTTAGTTAGAACCGCAGCGATGACATGATGTAATATAACTTTGAGATATTTTTGGAATCATGCATGTTATTTTCCTGTTTGCTGCCTCATTGTGTGTCCACCCTATGCTAGCTGGGTAGGCTTGCCGGCGCGAAAAACCCAAGGCGGCGTCTTGGGGATGGGTCCCCATTGGCCTGCCGGGCGAGCGTGCTGCCGGGTGAGCCACCTTGCCGCCCTTAACGCAGCTGCTCGAACTGTTGAGTTTGACTCGAGTCAGAGTCGAGAGCCTTGCCAATTGCGGAAGGCTACCCTACCGTTTCCAACGCAGCCGTTTGAACTGTTGAGCGGACTCGAAACAGAGCAAAGGCGTTGCCGATCGGGAAGGGCCCCATTTGCGTGCAGGTTTCTTTTTGCACAAAGAACGACAGCTCCGAGCATAACAACTTTAAGTAATACGATAGAAATATCCAGGGTTCGATGTAACTTAGCTTCTATTTGTAGCCGCTCAAGCGCAGATCTTCTGGCCTCCTTCCTTCTCAAAGGGCCATGAAGACGAAAGAGCGTTGGGCCAACTGCTAGAGCCGATTCTCACAACAGCGCCCCCTACCTAGCGCGCCAAAGATGTCGGTGTATTTGGAACGACACCTATGGCATCACAAGAATCCCTACTACGGTTGCGGGGCGCGGGGTTGAGAGAAGAGCGGATCCAACAGTTAGCACACGGTTCCTTTACCCAGGTTCGGGCCGCAAGGATGCGTAAAACCCTACTCCTGCTTTGGTGGATTATATGTTTGTGTTCTTCAGCTAGCTATGGGGCGTCAGGAGCTCCAAAAGCCGAGACATGAGGAGTTCTAAAAAGCCGAATCCTTCTCCTGGTAACCTCGGGCCTCCTTTTATAGGGAAAAGGGGTTGCCACAGTGGCACATAGGAGGTGGAAAGGGTACAGTGATGCGAGGTTATCCCTCGCATTACATGACAAAGCACATTTAATGCGCCTAGCTTAGGTGTCCTCGCTTTATCGGGGACGAGGGGAGACGTCCGTATTGTCCGTCGCCGCTCCTCCTTGTGTTGACACACGCCCTGGCCAGCGATGCCTGAGACGCCATGTAGGCAGGCAAACAGCTGAGGTGGCGCAATGGTGGGTCTTCACGAAGATCTGCATGTTGCCACGCAGGTGCCCGCCCAGCTGGTTGGGTCGGCAGCTGCATGGGGCGGTGAAAACTCAGTTGGTGCAGGCCTGATGGTGGCCCTACGGGTGTCCTCGGCAAGGGCCTTGCCGGGGCCCCGGCAAGGGTCTTGCCGCGGCGCCTGCTGTCATCCCCGGCAAGGTGCTTGCCGGGGGTCTTGTGGTCCTCCTTGGTTGGGATCCCGCCAAGGGTCGTCGTCTTCTTAGTGTGCGTATCTGTCCTTGACTGTCTTCACAAAGATCTGCATGCCACTACGGGGATGCCTCCCGAATCCTTGCCCCATAGAGGCAGTGGACTCAAGGGTGATCCGCTCCGTAGGCGTGGGGCGAGCTGCCGCGGCAAGGGTCTTGCCGGGGCTGCTAAAGCTGCCCCCGGCAAGGATCTTGCCGGGGGAATCCACTTCGTCCCTTCGATCTTTGTGGTCTTGGCTTTGGGCTTCAGTCTCCATCGAGCTTCCATCTTACCCTGGCTCACCTCCCTTGCCGTGCTTGGTGTGGTGGTGCCCGGGGCTCGGACTACCCGTGCACAGTCATAGGGGTACAAAAAGTGTACCCTCTTTTTGTACACCGACATTTGGAGTCTCCTAGCTCCCTATGCCTATAAAAACGTCTCCCCCGTCCAAAATTTCGAAGAAACCCTAGCTCTCGTCCTCCTTCCGCCGACGGACGTGTCCATCCACGCGCCGGACCAACCGGGGGGCTGACACGTGGCAGCCCAGCCGCCGGCCGCCGCTTCCACCGTGCGGGCCCGCCGGGCCCGTCCCGGGCCCCCGCGGCATGGGTCGCCGCCGTCGCACGTCTCGCACCCCGCCGCCATCTTCCTCCGCCCCGGCCGCGCCACCGCCGGTCGCGGGCCGCGCTGCCTCCGCACGCCAGCACCTCGCCGCCGGCCGCCGCCAGCATCACCACTGACCTCCGCCGCCTCGCCGCCGCCGGTCGCGGGCCGAGCCACGCCTTGCCTCCTCGCCGCCGCGCCGGTGCGCGCTCTGGCCGCCGCCCCGCGGCACGACGCCGGCCGCCCTCGGCCGCCGCGCCGGCCCCGCGCCCCATCGCCGCCGGCGGGCTACCTCACCGGAGCCGCCGCTCCGGGCCCGATATAGATCCACCGGGGGTGGATTAGATCCACCACCCCCGCGAACCAAACGGCTCGTCCCCGTCCCGGATCCACTTCGTCCTGCATCTGCTCATCCACCTTTGACTTTTCGGAGGGTAAAATTTTCACTAAGTTTCTAAACTGTTATATTTTGTTGCCTCCTTTGCATGGCTGTAACTTTTAGTGTGCTTGTCCAAATTGTGCATATGATATGTCAAAATGATCGTGGTGATGTGCTCTTCATTTTGTTCCACTCTGGCATGCTTGTTTGAGATCATCTTGATAACCTAATCATCGTGGCAAGAGTGCTATATGTTTAAAACTGCTGTTATTTGTAAATTTGTTGCCATGTTTGAGATGTGATAACTTTGTGCATGTTGGTCCAAATGGAGCATATGATATGTCAAAATGTTCATTGTGAAGTGCTCTACATGATGGTTGCTGTAGCATTCATGTTAGGTGTCATATTGCCATGTTAATCTTTGTTTTCAAAAGTGCATGTGGCTGTTAAGTGCTGAAACTTGTTGTGAGATGCTGTTTTGACTTGCTCATTGCTATTGATGTGTTTGTCCTCATGTCAAATGTCAATATGTTTTAGAAGCACAATCAGATGGTCTTTGCTGTGGTGCAAACCACTTTCCATGATATGCCTTGAGGTGACTTAAACAAGCTTCGCTCAGCCCCTCTTATAGCATTGCTAGTTGGAGGAGAAGATTTGAAGATTCTTGCTTCATGTTGAAGTTATTGTTGGGATATCACAATATATAATCTGTTAAACTAAATCATCTATATACATGGAAATGGGTGGAAGGCTAAGCCTCTTGCTTGGTGTTTTGTTCCACTCATGCCACCCTAGGAACCGTTTAAACTGGTGTTATGTTCCTTGATTATGCGTCCCTAACACGGTTGGGGTTTATGGGCCCCCCTCGATAACCCGCTTAGCGCTAAAGCTTTTCCAGCAAGGCCCGACATTTGTTTTACATTTGCCTAACAACTAAAACTTGCATAGGGAGTTATAAACCCTTTTCTTAATCAACAACCCGGGCCAGTGCTCCACATGAGTGTTGGTCCAAACTGGGGAGCCTGCGGGGCCACTTTGGGGAAACCCGAGGGTTGGTAAAAACCTGTAGCATCGCCCATCCGGACGTGGCCTGAGACGAGATACGCGTGGCTACTATCAGGGTGTCGGCACACCGGGAGGTCTTGCTGGACTAGTTTTACCTTAGTCGGAATATCTTGAGCACGGGATTCCAAGAATACTCGGGTCTTCCCACCTTGGAGTTGCGACTCCGCAGATCGTGAGCTTGTGATGGGCTAAGTTGGGACACCCCTGCAGGGTTTGATCTTTCGAAAGCCGTGCCCGCGGTTATGTGGTAGATGGGAATTTGTTAATATCCGGTTGTAGAAAACTTGACACCATGTTCATAATACACTACCAGCGTGAGTAAACGTGACGGTCGCTTTCCGAAGGGGTTCGGCAAGTGAACACGGTGGGGGTATGTTTGACGTGCTTAGATAGGATCACTTCATGATCACTTTGTCGATCGTTGGCACTTCTCTTCTCGCTCTAAACACGTAAGCTAGTGCTAGTGTAGCTGCAACCTTGTTCTTCAGCCTTGTTCCCCACCCAAGGCTTAGATAGTTTTGCTACCCGGGAACGGGATTGCTGAGTCCTCCGTGGCTCACAGATTCTACACAACACCAGATGCAGGTATCATGGTGAACTACACAGGTGATGGCACAGAGTTGTATTGGGAGTTCGATGAAGAGCGTGGGCAATACTACGTGTCTTATCCCGAGGATCAGTAGTGGCTTCTACTAGGGGCGATCAGGCCTTGTGTTATTTATTTACGGTATCTTTCATTTGGATCTTCATCCGTAGACGGACTATGATGTTATTTGGATGGTGATTGCTTATGTAATGTATTGTGTGACGTGGCGAGTGTAAGCCAACTACTCTTTTGCAATTTAATCCCTCTTTTACATGAGTTGTGCAAAGATACCATTCTTGAGATCATTCCAGTATGATATTATGCCTTTAAGTCGTACCTCGACACGTGGGAGGTATAATCTCATACTGGGCATTACAGCCGCCAACACCTGGAGTCCCCAGTACCCCCCATCGTCTACCCGCGTTTCACTCAACTAGTCCACCCAATCTCCATCGCCAGCTCCCCCTCCCCCAGATCCACAGCAGAACCCTCTTCGGTGTCGCCGTGCTCACCCCGGCCGTGTGCCCGCTCTTCAGCGTCAAGCCTACCTGCACTGTCGTTCCCAACATGCAGCGGCCCGTGCCTCACCCTCTTCGTTTGCTCGCCAACCACCCTCGAGCATATCGATGCAGTAACCCTCGCCTCTCCTGTGGTTTGGTCGGGTTTGTATTAAGAAGCCGTTAGTTACCGCTCTCCATCGCGGTGAGGCATATTTCCTCGCAATCCCTCTTCCAATTTCGTACTGTATATTCCCAAATTGGCTATAAAATAACTAAGAGCGTATATATGTTCATTATCTACCTTCCTTACTACATATAAGTTGTGTTTGTTCCAATAAGTTACTGCCTATTTGCAGATCGCGGGCGCCCGAGTCACACAAACTTAACAAATTAGCCGTACATTTTCTAAATTATTGCATGGCATGTTTAGAAAGCTTGATACCAAGTTCTTAGTTTTATGCTTATCCTCCTTTCCCGAGTTTCGCATGTGTTCTCTATAGATGCCGAGTAGCAGCGACAACACTCATGCTTCAGGCGATGTATCTTCATCTGATTCGGACAACCCTAGGTCTTCAGTAGATTGTGAAGGATCAAGTAATCTTTAACGGGATAGAGCTGCAGCAATTACCCTTCCGGTCAGGACACGGAGGAACGCTCCAAGGAAGCCCACACACCAGCCTAAAGGTGTATATGAAGTAACCGAGATTGGTTTAAATTCTTGGGCTCCAACTAAACCAGATAAAGCACGCACGAGGTTCAGGAGTGTGTGTGGTTTTGTTGGCAGGGCAAGGCTCAACATTAATCTGCCGGGGTTTCGGAAGGCTGACATAGAATACGGCGAAGGATAGTCCAGGAGATCATGGATCACTTCAACGTTACAGAGCAGTGGAGAATGTAGGTGGAACACGCTGCATTGAAGAAGGTTAGGGATGCTTGGAGAAACTGGAAGCACGTGTTGTACAAGAAGTACTTGAGTGAAGGCAAGGACCCAATCCCCGCATACCCCCAAATTACAAAGGTAGACTGGGCATAATTCAAAAGGGTCAGGGCAACTAAAGAGTTTGCCGAGAAGAGTTTCAAGCAATCAGAACTTCAGAAGAAGAACATACACCCCCACCGTATGGGTGTGGCAGGATACTATGACATGAAACTGATATGGGAACAGGAGGACAAAGAAGAAGTAGCGGCGGGTGGGAATCCGGCCTTTAGTGAAATCAGGGGCGAACGCGCCAGAGACTACTTGCGGGCACGTGCGAAGAGGTGTGATGATGTAACTTATTAATTTGAAAACTCAGGTGACGCCGAGCTGTATCAAGTGATGTTAGAGGCTTCCAAGATCCCTCGAAGGTTCTACAGGAACTCAGGGCCATGTGACATTCTGTCCATTTCTCTAGAAACAAAAGAGCCCTTTGGCCGTGCAAGGGGTATAGGTGTTAATGTCCCGCACAAGAGGACTTTCACACTCAGCAAAGAAGAGATGCTCAACATGAAAACAACGAGGAGTGAAATGAAGCAGAATGCATTGTATGAAAGGTTGAGGAAGGAGATTTATCCGACTGTTCAAAAGGATGTTGAGGAGTCAATGATGATGCAGAAGACTCTAACACTGATTGATAGTCAGCATATGGGATGGGAGGTGGGCATGGATGATGCTGCTTATTGCGCGACAACACTGCACAAAGAGTAGTTGTGCATCAGCTGACCCCAGCGACACTGAGAGTGCAGCTTCTCGTGATGATGCTATATCTGATATATCTGGAATGAAAGACAGACTGAAGGGCATGCTTACACATTATGATGGTACATTAAAATGTGCAACAGCCTGGGTTTGCCTACCCTTCTTGGAAGATGGCCTCTTCTTGGACAATGTGCCATTGAAGCCGGGCTGTGTGAAGTGCTACGTGACTAAAGTAAAGCCCAAATTCAATGAATTTGTCGTAAAGAATGTCCTAGGAGACTTCGATGAGCAAAGGACATTGGGAGAAACACTGTTACATCACACCCAATGGCCACGAAACAAAATAGCCAGTGGCAAGGCCTACAACTGCTAAAGACGCACCACCGGTCCAGATGTCGACAGCTGAAGCAGCGGGGGTAAACCCAGCTACATCACATGCTCAGCAGACCAACCTGGTTGAATAGACTGCTAAGCAGTTTGATGCTTCGGGACCGCCTGCTAAGCAGTCTGTAGGTCCAGAACCAACTGCTCATCAGTCCGTCGGTCCGTAGTCGCGTGATCAGCATACCAATGCGTCAGCACTTCCTGCTCAGCAAACCAATGCGTTGGCGCAACCTTCTCAGTACACCGACAAGTTGGCACCACCTGCGTAGAAACCCGACATAACTTTGCTACCTCTTGAGCCTGCGTTGTATTCCCTCGAAGAGGAAAGGGAGATGCAGCACAGTAGCGTAAGTATTTCCCTCAGTTTTTGAGAAGCAAGGTATCAATCCAGTAGGAGACCACGCGTGAGTCCCTCGCACCTGCACAAACAAATAAGAACTTCGCAGCCAACGCGATAAGGGGTTGTCAATCCCTTCACGGTCACTTACGAAAGTGAGATCTGATAGAGATGATAGTTATATTTTTGGTATTTTTGGTTTATAAGAACATCAAATAAATGCGGTAAAAATAAAGTAGATGTAGATTGATATGTTGAGAATAGACCCGCAGGCCATAGTTTTCTCTAGTGGCTTCTCTCATGATAGCGATATTCTACGGCGGGTAAACAAATGACTGTCGAGCAATTGATAGAAAAGCAAATAATTATGAGACTATCTAGGCATGATCATTGTATATAGGCATCACGTCCGAGACAAGTAGACCGAAACGATTCTGCATCTACTACTATTACTCCACACATCGACCGCTATCCAACATGCATCTAGTGTATTGAGTTCATAAGAACAGAGTAACGCCTTAAGCAAGATGACATGATGTAGAGGGATAAACTCAAGCAATATGATATAAACCCCATCTTTTTATCCTCGATGGCAACAATACAATACGTGCCTTGTTGCCCATACTGTCACTAGGAAAGGACACCGCAAGATTGAACCCAAAGCCAAGCAGTTCTCCCATTGCAAGAACTATAGATCTAGTAGGCCAAACCAAACCAATAACTCGAAGAGACTTGCAAGGATATTATGAGCACACATGAAAAGTTCAAAGAAGAACCAAATATCTTTCATAGATAACCTTGATCATAAACTCACAATTCATCAGATCTCGACAAACACACCGGAAAAAGAGATTACATCGAATAGATCTCCTCGAAGACCAAGGAGAACTTTGTATTGAGATCCAGAGAGAGAGAAGACGCCATCTAGATACTAGCTATGGACCTGAAGGTCTGTGGTAAACTACTCACAACTCATGGTGAGGGCGATGATGATGATGATGATGAAGGCCTCCGTGATTGATCCCCCTCTGGTGGAGCTCCGGAACAGGCTCCAAGATGGGATCTCCACGGGAACAGAAGCTACGGAGGTGGAATTAGGGTTTTCTCTCTGTTCACGGAGTTTCTGGGGTACGTGGACTTATATAGGAAGAAGGAGGGCACCGGGGGCCACTTGAGGAGGCCTCGAGGCAGGGGCGCGCCCCCCACCCTCGAGGGCAGCTCCTCGGTCCCCTGACGTGGTTCTCAAGCTTCCTGTGCGTGATTTTCTCCAAAAATATCTCTCGCGAAGGTTTCATTCCGTTTGGACTCCGTTTGATATTCTATTTCTGGAAAACCCTGAAACAGGCAAAAAACAGCAATCTGGACTGGGCCATTGGGTTAGTAGGTTAGTCCCAAAGATTATATAATAGTGAATGATAAAGCCCATTAAACATCCAAGACTTCATAAATAATAGCATGGAACAATAAAAAATTATAGATACGTTGGAGACGTATCAAGCATCCCCAAGCTTAATTCCTGCTCGTCCTCGAGTAGGTAAATGATAAATAAAGAATTTTTGATGTGGAATGCTAACCAATATAGTTTTTCCAATGTAATTCTCTTAATTGTGGCATGAATGTTCAGATCTGAAAGATTCAAGATAAAAGTCTATATTGACATAAGAAATAATAGTACTTCAAGCAGTACTAACAAAGCAATCATTTTTTCTCAAAATACTATGGCTAAAGAAAGTTATCCCTACAAAATCATATAGTGTTGGCTATGCTCCCTCGTTATCACACAAAAATATTCATATCATGCACAACCCCGTTTTCAGCCAAGCATTTGTTTTCATACTCTATCTTTTCAAACCTTTCAACTTTCACGCAATACATGAGCGTGAGCCATGGACATAGCACTATGGGTGGAATAGAGGTGGTTGTGGAGAAGACAAAAAGGAGGGAGATAGTCTCACATCGACTAGGCGTATCAACGGGCTATGGAGATGCCCATCAATAGATATCAATGTGAGTGAGTAGGGATTGCCATGCAACGGATGCACTAGAGCTAAATATGAATGAAAGCTCAACAAAAGAAACTAGTGGGTGTGCATCCAACTTGCTTGCTCACGAAGACCTAGGGCATTTGAGGAAGCCCATCGTTGGAATATAAAGCCAAGTTCTATAATGAAAATTCCCACTAGTATATGAAAGTGACTAAACATGAGACTCTCTACAATGAAGAACATGGTGCTACTGTGAAGCACAAGTGTGGATAAAGATAGTAGCAATTGTCCCTTTCTTTGGGCTTTTTTTTTTCTTTCGCCTTTCTTTTTTTCTTTTTTTATGGAGGGCCTTTATAGATTTAGCCTTTCCTCCCATGGGACAATGCTCTAATAATGATCATCACACTTTCATTACAACTCGATATTACAACTCGATACTACAACAACAAAGTAAGACTCTATATGAATGCCTCCGGCGGTGTACCTGTATGTGCAATGAAACAAGAGTGACATGTATAAAAATTATGCATGGTGGCTTTGCCACAAATACGATTTCAACTACATGATCATGCAATGGCAATATGACAATATGATGCATGTCATACGAACGGAACGGTGGAAAGTTGCATGGCAATATATCTCGAAATTGCTATGGAAATGCCATGATAGGTAGATATGGTGGCTCTTTGAGGAACAATATGGTGGCTATTTTTAGGAAGGATATATAGTGGGTTTATGGCACCGGCGAAATTTGCGCGGTACAAGAGAGGCTAGCAATGGTGGAAGGGTGAGAGTGCGTATAATCCATGGACTGAACATTAGTCATAAGAACTCATATACTTATTGCAAAAATTTACGAGTCATCAAAACAAAGTAATCAACGCATGCTCCTAGGGGGGAGGTTGGTAGGAGATAACCATCGTGCGCCCCCGACCTCCACACAAAGGTTGGCACTCTACAAATACCTCATGCTCTAACTCCGTCACATGGCGGTTCACCATATGTGCATGATACGGGAATCACTAACCTTAACACAAGTATTTATCAATCTGATAATAAATCCACTAGCATGACTCTAATATCACTATCCTCATGTCTCAAAACAATTATCAAGCATCCAGCATCTCATTCTATTCAATGCACTTGGTGTGATTTTTTTTACTACATTGACATTGGATGTCTATCATGTGAAGACTAGTTTCTTTAGCCTAAACACATTACCATGCTGTTTTAATAGACTCTCAAAAGGATATAAGTGAAGCATGAGAGTTCAACAATTTCTACAAAATATTACCACCACCGTGCTCTAAAAAATATAAGTGAAGCACTAGAGCAAAAACTATTCAACTCAAAAGATATAAGTGAAGCACATAGAGTGTTCTAACAATTTCTAGGCCATATTTAACTCTCTAAAATAGGTGTTTATAGCAAGGACGATTGTGGCAAACTAACAAGCAGAGACTCAAATTATACATGACGCTCCAAGCAAAACACATAACATGTTGCGAATAAAAATATAGCTCCAAGTATAGTTACCGATGGATGAAGACGAAAGAGGGGATGCCTTCCCGGGGCATCCCCAAGCTTAGGCTTTTGATTATCTTGAATTTACTTGGGGTTCCATGGGCATCCCCAAGCTTAGGCCTTTGCTACTCCTTGTTCCATAGTCCTTCAAAGCAATACTCAAAACTTGAAAACTTCACAACACAAAACTTAGACAAAAATTCTCGTGAGCTCCATTAGTATAAGAAAGCAAACCACTACTCAAAGGTGCAGCAATGAATTCATTCTTTGTTTATATTGGTGTTAAACATACTGTAATTCAACATCTCTATGGTTCATATCCTCCAATACTACTCATAGATGCATCGGAATAAGCAAACAACACACGAAAAACAGAATCTGTCAGAAACATAACAGTCTGTAGTAATCTGCAGGTTTTGCCTACTTCTGGAACTCCAAAAAATTCAAACTAAATTAGTAAATTTGCGCAATTTTTCTACCAATAATATGCAAAAAGAATCAACTAAAAAGCACGCTCCAGTAAAATCTGAAGACTACTTTAGAGAGCGCTAACGATTCTGTTTTTCACAGCAAGATCATATAAACTTCACACAAGTCTTCCCAAAGGTTCTCCTTGGCACAAACACTAAATAAAACATGAAACCACATCTAATCATAAGCTAGATGCAATATTTATTCCCTAACATCAACAAAAACAAAAAATATAAAGTTGGGTTGCCTCCCAACAAGCGCTATCGTTTTACGCCCCTAGCTAGGCACGATACAAGATAAATCTAGGTATTGCCATCTTTGGAAGGCAATCCATAAGTGGCTCTCAGGATAGATTCAGATGGTAATTTGATTTTCTTTCTAGGGAAGTGTTCCATGCCTTTCCTTAACGGAAATTGGAATCTAATGTTTCCTTCCTTCATATCAATAATTGCACCAATCGTTCTAAGGAAAGGTCTACCAAGAATAATAGGACATGAAGGATTGCAATCTATATCAAGAACAATGAAATCAACGGGCACATAATCACTATTGGAAACAATAAGAACATCATTAATTCTTCCCATAGGTTTCTTAATAGTGGAATCCGCAAGATGCAAATTTAAAGAACAATCATCAAGCTCATGGAACCCTAGCAAATCACACAAAGTTTTTGGGATAGTGGAGACACTAGCACCCAAATCACACAAAGCATAGCATTCATGATCTTTTATTTTTATTTTAATAGTAGGTTCCCACTCATCATAAAGCTTTCTAGGGATAGAAACTTCCAACTCAAGTTTTTCTTCACAAGATTTCATCAAAGCATCAACTATGTGTTTAGTGAAAGCTTTATTTTGACTATAAGCATGCGGAGAATTTAGCACGGATTGCAACAAGGAAATACAATCAATCAAAGAGAAATTGTCATAATTAAATCCCTTGAAATCCAAAGTAGTGGGTTCATCACTATGCAAAGTTTTAATCTCTTCACTCCCACTTTTAGCAATTTTAGCATCAAGATCTAAAAACTCTGAATCATTGGGACACCTTAAAACAGAATTATCTCCAATCCTATCTTCATCAAGATTTATACTAGAAAACAAGGATCAAATAGGAGACACATCAATAACTTTCAGATCTTCATCTTTACTTTCATGATAGCTAGAAGAACATGATTTAATATAATCTTCTTTTTTCGCACGCATTCTAGCGGTTCTTTCTTTGCATTCATCAATGGAAATTCTCATGGCTTTGAGAGACTCATTGATAGCATGCTTAGGTGGGATAGATCTAAGTTTCAAAGAATCAACATCAAGAGTAATTATATCCACACTTCTAGCCAATTCATCAACCTCAGGCAATTTCTCTTCAAGCAAAGCATTGAAATTCTTTTGCGAGATCATAAACTCCTTAACACTAGTTTCAAATTCAGAAGGCATCTTTCCATAAGAGTTGTTGTAGGAATTACCATAATTATTAGAGGAATTACTAGGAAAAGGCCTAGGATTAAAATTACCACTATAAGCATTGTTACCAAAATTATTCCTACCAACAAAATTCACATCCAAAGATTCATTGTTATTCTCAATCAAAGTGCACAAAGGCATATCATTAGGATCAGAAGAAGCACTCTTAGCAGCAAATAATTTCATAAGTTCATCCATCTTTCCACTCAAAACACTAATTTCTTCGATATCATGCACCTTTTTACTAGTAGATCTTTCGGTGTGCCATTGAGAATAATTAACCATAATATTATCTAGGAGTTTGGTAGCTTCTCCTAAGGTAGTTTCCATGAAAGTGCCTCCGGTGGCCGAATCTAAAAGATTTCTAGAAGCAAAATTCAAGCCAGCATAAAAATTCTGAATAATCATCCATATATTCAAACCATGTGTAGGGCAATTACGTATCATCAATTTCATTCTCTCCCAAGCTTGTGCAACATGCTCATGATCTAGTTGCTTAAAATTCATAATATCATTTCTAAGAGAGATGATCTTAGCAGGAGGGAAATAATTAGAGATAAAAGCATCTTTGCACGTATTCCACGAATCAATACTATTTCTAGGCAAAGAGGAAAACCAAGTTTTAGCACGATCTCTAAGTGCAAACGAAAATAACTTCAATTTAACAATATCGTTATCCGTATCCCTTTTCTTTTGCATATCACACAAATTAACAAAGTTGTTTAGATGGGTAGCGGCATCTTCACTAGGAAGGCCGGAGAATTGATCTTTCATGACAAGATTCAACAAAGCAGCATTGATCTCACAAGATTCAGCATCGTTAATAGGAGCAATCAGAGTGCTAATAAAATCATTGTTGTTGGTATTGGAGAAGTCACACAATTTGGTATTGTTCTGAGCCATAGTGACAAGCAAGCAATCCATCACACACAAGTAGACAAAAAGCAAGCAAACGAAAAACACATGGCGGAAGAAGGGCAAATAAAATGGCAAGGGTGAAGTGGGGGAGAGGAAAACGAGAGGCAAATAAATGTAATGCGAAGGATAAGGGTTTGTGATAGGTACTTGGTATGTGACTTTTGCGTAAGCCTCCCCGGCAACGGCGCCAGAAATTCTTCTTGCTACCTCTTGAGCTTGCGTTGTATTCCCTCGAAGAGGAAAGGGAGATGCAGCACAGTAGCGTAAGTATTTCCCTTAGTTTTTGAGAACCAAGGTATAAATCCAGTAGGAGACCACGCGCGAGTCCCTCGCACCTGCACAAACAAATAAGAACTTCGCAGCCAACGCGATAAGGGGTTATTAATCCCTTTACGGTCACTTACGAAAGTGAGATCTGATAGAGATGATAGTTATATTTTTGGTATTTTTGGTTTATAAGAACAGCAAATAAAAGCTGTAAAAGTAAAGTAGATATAGATTGATATGTTGAGAATAGACCCGGGGCCCATAGTTTTCTCTAGTGGCTTCTCTCATGATAGCGATATTCTACGGCGGGTAAACAAATTACTGTCGAGCAATTGATAGAAAAGCGAATAATTATGAGACTATCTAGGCATGATCATTGTATATAGGCATCACGTCCGAGACAAGTAGACCGAAACGATTCTGCATCTACTACTATTACTCCACACATCGACCGCTATCCAGCATGCATCTAGTGTATTGAGTTCATAAGAACAGAGTAACGCCTTAAGCAAGATGACATGATGTAGAGGGATAAACTCAAGCAATATGATATAAACCCCATCTTTTTATCCTCGATGGCAACAATACAATACGTGCCTTGCTGCCCCTACTGTCACTGGGAAAGGACACCGCAAGATTGAACCCAAAGCCAAGCACTTATCCCATTGCAAGAACTATAGATCTAGTAGGCCAAACCAAACCAATAATTCGAAGAGACTTGCAAGGATATTATGAGCACACATAAAAAGTTTAGAGAAGAACCAAATATCTTTCATAGATAACCTTGATCATAAACTCACAATTCATCGGATCTCGACAAACACACCGCAAAAAGAGATTACATCGAATAGATATCCTCAAAGACCGAGGAGAAATTTGTATTGAGATCCAGAGAGAGAAGAAGCCATCTAGATACTAGCTATGGACCTGAAGGTCTGTGGTAAACTACTCACAACTCATGGTGAGGGGATGATGATGATCATGAAGGCCTCCGTGACGGATCCCCCTCTGGTGGAGCTCCGGAATAGGCTCCTAGATGGGATCTCCATGCGAACAGAAGCTACGGCAGTGGAATTAGGGTTTTCTCTCTGTTCATGGAGTTTCTGGGGTACGTGGACTTATATAGGAAGAAGGGGGGCACCGGGGGCCACTTGAGGAGGCCTCAAGGCAGGGGGCGCGCCGTGGGAAGGTGGGCACGCCCCCACCCTCGAGGGCAGCTCCTCGATCCCCTGACGTGGTTCTCAAGCTTCCTGTGCATGATTTTCTCCAAAAATATCTCTCGCGAAGGTTTCATTCCGCGTGGACTCCGTTTGATATTCTTTTTCTGCAAAACCCTGAAACAGGCAAAAAAACAGCAATCTGGACTGGGCCTTTGGGTTAGTAGGTAAACCCAAAAATGATATAAAAGTGAATGATAAAGCCCATTAAAATCCAAGACTTCATAAATAATAGCATGGAACAATAAAAAAATATAGATACGTTGGAGACGTATCAAACTTCAATGCATGGTCAGCAGTCTGATGCCTCTGCTCCTATAGCCCAGCAGTCCGTCACAGAAGCACCGCCAGCTCAATGGTCCGTCATAGATAAACCTTCTGCTAAGCAGTCCGTCCAAGCTTCACCATCTGCTTGGCAGTCTACCTTGCAGGCAACCAGATGTTCTGCCAGAAATGCTTCAAGTACCAAGAAGGAAGTGGCCAAAAAGGCTACACCCACGACCACGAGGAAGCGTGACGGGAAAGTGAAGAGGAAAGAGAATGATTGCCTCTTACTTAAAGCACTCATCGCCCATAACCAAATTAACAACAACGTGTTCAAATCGGGGAGTAATATTATTTCTGACGCCATGGATGTTGAAGAAGTACGGTTGTTGCTTGCTAAAAGTAAAACAGACGTACTTCAAGCACACTATTACGTCCATGGCCAGCCATTTCTTAGTGGCGAATACTTTGATGAGTGCAGCTCGAGTTGCCGCGAGTTACATGAATATTGCATGGATCTAATGTCAGCAGGTCATCATGGTTTGCTAGTCCACTACAACAGATATCATTTCCGACACGATGCTTGATACGTCCAAAACGTATCTATAATTTCTGCTTGCTCCATGCCACTTTTGGGTGATATTGCTTTGATATTCATACACTTCCATACACTTTTGATCATATTTGGACTAACCTACTAATCCAGTGCACCCCGGTGCCAGTTTCTGTTTTCGGCTGTTTTTGTATTTCAGGTTTTCACGTTACGAGAACTGCCAGGAAAAATCCAGAAAAATTATATAAAAAATCAGCGTTCCAGAACCTACCTTGCGCCCGAAGGACAGCCGGGGGGGGGGGGGGGGGGGGCACCAGGGCTCCAGGCGCCCTGGCGGCGCCCCCCCTGGGCCGCACCGGGGGGGCGCCTGGGCCCCCCGAGCCCCGTCTGGTGCCCCCCTTCGGCTTATATTTAGAGCATCCTTCGAAACCCTCGGGACGGGAACTCTTTTTCGCGATCTCATCTCTGTTCTGCCGCCGCCGCCGCTTCCAAGATCGGGAGCACCATGAGAACTCTTCCTGGCACCCTGCCGGAGGGGAGGATCACCATCGGGAGGTTCTCCACCACCATGGACGCCTCCCGGATGAGTTGTGAGTAGTCTCCCTTGGACCATGAGTCCATGACCAGTAGCTATGTGATGTTCTCCTCCCGTTCTTGTGCTTCACCAATTAGTCCTCGTGAGCTGCCCTACATGATCGAGGCACAAATGTAGCTATGTTGAGTTTGCTGGGATCCGATGGATTATGAGATTATGTTCAGATTGTTCTTGAGTAATATATTTGATCTACCTCTTTTATATTTATGTTCATAAGTAATTCTTGCATGTTCTCCGTTGTTATTTATTGCTTTGGCCAAGTAATACGTAGTGACTCCAAGAGGGAACGTTATGCTTGATTGTGGGTTCATGCCCCTCGATGACTAGCTTGAGTGACAGAAACATGAGTCTAGGGGATGTGCTGTTGCCACAAGGGGGAAAACAACGGTGCTTGTGCCCGCGGGTGCAAGGATTGTTTACTTTACGCAAAGTTCTTTTAATGCAGTTGTCTGTTGCATTGAGTTTACACTATGGGTGGGGCTCGCAACTTAATACCAGCGAGATGTTCTGGATAGATATCTCAAGGTGGATGATTAGTAGTAGATATTGATGGATTTCGGTCTACTTACTTTGGCGTACCGCCCATGCTTTGAACCTCAACCTTTCTTGCAATTTAGTCAGGATTGGTTTGCGTTCGTGGTCCTGTCAATTGCCCAGCTGTAATTCGTTTACCTCACATAGCTGTTTTATCGTCTTTTGGGAGAGAGACATCACTAGTGAACATCATGAGACTCCGGTCCATATTACCATCATTGATCACATCCGCTATTTACTTTTCGCTTTTACTTACTATTGCAAACATTATCTATCACTACTATCATTTGCGTTTAATCCTTTGTAAACTACAAGGCCGGAGGGATTGACAACCTCTCTGTACTCGTTGGGAGCAAAGTTATTTGTATCTGTGTGCAGGTCCACGTTGATTGCTAATCCGGCGCCGTTAGCAGTTGACACCTACTTGTTGAACCTAGGAGTCTCTGGGGATTCGATCCTTGGCATCTTTGCTAAGGGAAAAACTTCCACAACACTGCATCTTACACCTTCCACTTGGGGTAACCAACGAGGGGTTAGAGGCCCATCAAGGAGTTTTTCTGGCGCCGTTGCCGGGGACTCCACTCTTCAGGATAGGGGAGTTGCATGCTATCTTTTACCTTTGCTTTTTAGTCTTGTTAGTTTACCTTTCAGTTTTTGCTTTAGTACCTTTTATCGAAAACACAAAAATAGTTATCTTGCTTGCTTGCTACTATGGGTTCCACCGAGAACACCAAGTTGTGTGACTTCACTAGTCACAACAACGATGACTTTATCAGCACACCTATCACTACACCTGCCACTTCAGCACCTTCATATGAAATTAAACCTGCTTTACTGAACTTAGTCATGAAAGATCAATTCTCCGGTGCTGGAGATGATGCTGCTTTACACTTAAACAACTTTGTTGAACTTTGTGATATGCAAAAGTACCAAGAAATAGATGGTAATATTGTTAAGCTTAAGCTTTTTCCTTTCTCCTTGAGAGGAGGAGCTAAAATTTGGTTTCAGTCTTTGCCTAGAAATAGCATAGATTCATGGGACAAGTGCAAAGATGCTTTTATCGGAAAATACTATCCACATGCTAAAATTATCCAACTTAGAAGTAACATAATGAATTTTAAACAATTGGATAATGAACACGTTGCCCAAGCTTGGGAACGTATGAAATCTCTTATCAAGAACTGCCCTACTCATGGTTTGACTACTTGGATGGTTATCCAAACTTTTTATGCAGGATTGAACTTTACCTCGCGGAACTTGTTAGATTCGGCCGCGGGAGGAACTTTTATGTCAACTGCACTTGGTGCTGCCACGAAGCTTCTCGATGAGATGATGACCAACTATTCCCAATGGCACACCGAACGCGCTCCAACAGGTAGGAAGGTAAACTCTGTCGAGGAGATTTCCTCCTTAAATGAAAAAGTTGACTTAATCATGTCTCTACTTTCAAAGCAATCTTCTGTTGATCCTCGTGATGTTCCTTTAAATTCTTTAATTGCTCAAGAACAAGTAGATGTGAACTTTATCTCTAGAAACAATTTTAAAAACAATGCTTACAGGAGTAATTTTGGTAGCAATCCTAGACCGTTCCCCTCTAATTCTTATGGGAACAACAATGCTTATCCTAGTACCAAGAACTCCACTACTGAACTAGAGATTATGCTTAAAGATTTCATCACTACCCAAAAAGCCTTTAATAAGAGTGTAGAAGAAAAACTACATAAACTAGATGATCTTTCTTTTAAGGTAGACCATTTAGCCAATGAGGTAAAATTGCTAAATATTAAAACTTCTCCTCTTGAGGAGAGGGAAGTCACTCCTATATATGCTATTCAAGTGCAAATTAATGAAAACACTAGGATGATGGCTAACCTTAAAGAGATATGGGCTAGAGAAAGGGAGGAAGAAGATAGAATTAAGAGCCTTCCTACCCACCACACTGTTGCTACTATCCAAGTTGTTGAGGATATCCTAACTCTTAGCACCCAATGTACTCCTGGTCCCAATGGACCTATTAATGGTGATGCTATGACTATAGAAACTACCAAACAAGTGAACCTAAAGGACACCACTACCACTTTACTTGATGCTCGTGACCTTGATTTTGATAATTGCACTCTTACCGAAGTTATTGATTTCCTTCACAAGATGTCTAGAGATCCCCGCACTAGCACGCTTAACCTTGCCTTCACAGAGCATATCACTAATGCTCTCATCAAAGCTAGGGAGGAGAAACTTAGAGTAGAAGCCTCCATACCTAGAAAGCTAGAAGATGGTTGGGATCCTATGATAAAAATTAAATTGAATGACTTCTCTTGCTATGCATTATGTGATGTTGGAGCTAGTACCTCTGTTATGCCCAAAAGAATATATGATATGCTTAAATTGAAACCTTTTGATTCTTGTTCTTTTGGTGTTCGTCTCGTTGATTCTTCCATAAAGAAACCTTTGGGGAGGATCGACGATGTTCTTATCGTTGTTAATGATAATTATGTTCCCGTAGATTTTACTACTATGGATATTGAATGTGATCCTTCATGTCCAATTATTTTGGGACGTCCCTTTTTACGCACCGTTGGTGCTATCATTGACATGAAAGAGGGTAATATAAAATTTCAGTTTCCTCTCAAGAAAGGGATGGAACACTTCCCTCGAAAAAAGATCAAGTTACCTTTTGAGTCCGTTGTACGGGCTAGCTATTCTTTTACTCTTGATAAAACTTGATCTATATGCATTATGCCTAGCTTAAAGGCATAAAAGAAAGCGCTTTTGGGAGGCAGCCCACATGAATAAATTTTTATATTTTGCTTTTGTTGTGTCTTGATGTTGTTTACTACAGTAGCATCATCATTGTATCTTTGCTTTTCATATTTGTGCCAAGTATAGCCTCTGATTGCTAGAAAGTTCAAAAGTTGTGAGGTGCTATCCAGGAAACAGATTCTGTCCTTGGATAGAAAAATTCGTATAAAATCACTAGATCATCTTTTTGGTCTGAATTGTTTCGACAGCGTTCTCTATATAATTGTCTTTCGTGCATCTGTTCTGAGTTTTTTGATTTGAGTTGCAGAAGTGCCCCGAACAAATCAATTACTACCTGCTGTTCTGTTTTTCACAGATTCTGTCCTGTTTTGCCTTTCCTTCATTTTGCAAACCAAGAGCTTGCTTTTTCTTTGCAAAAACCTTTTGGCAATCTTGAGAAACAGTAGACCTTCAAGAATATCTTTATTTCCAGCAAGGTATAATTATTCTATTAAGGGTACTAACCTCGCTAATCAGATTATGATGAGTTATGTATGAAGGGAGTTTTCAAGTGTGCGAGGGAAGATGATAAAAAGATTCAGGAGTGTCAAGCGCTCAAGCTTGGGGATGCCCCCATGCACCCCCAAGAAATATTCAAGGAGACTCAAGCGTATAAGCTTGGGTATGCCCCCGTGCATCCCCTTCTCCATCAACATTATCAGTTCGTCTTTCGTTCCGCTATATTTTTATCACTTCATGTGTTATGTGCTATGCTTGGAGCGTCTTGCTTTTAGTTTTCTCTTTAGTTTTTCATAACGAGTCGGAACTCAGCATTCTTTATGTGGGAGAGAAACACGCTCCACTTCTACCTAAAACATAACATAGAATTTTCATGGCTATCTTTGTTGTGTGTGTTCTTTGTCTTTAATAGCTACTATCATGTTCAGCTCTTAGTATTCATGCTTATCTTTTCAAAGAGCTTTTGTTTAGTTGGTTGCTTGAACTCTCTTTAATTATCATGCTTATCTAATTAAGAGAGTTTGCTTCCGTTGCATTGGTTGATATGTCTATGATAAAGATGCTACGTGCATAATGGTGCTTAGTAGTTCAGGTTTTCTTATGGTTAGTCTCAAATAGCTGGGGGATTCCCAATGTGTTATTAGAGTACCAACTTGATTTGTTTGCCAATGATGTGGTATGGTTTAGTAATATCTTCCTTCGAGAATTTATTTTGATTGACTTGGCGTATGCTTACGCATATTTAAGACTGTAAAGAAAGTCTGTCAAGCCTTGATGATCTTTTATTTCTGAGTAGCGATATAACTACCATGCCCGATTCAATGTTGCTTTGTCGCTCTGCATGATTATGACCATCATTGCTCTCTTAGTTGGTCGCTCCCAGTCTTTTGCTAACCTCCACCTATACAAAGCAGACTAACTTTGCAATACATAGCTCATGGGAAAGTAGCTTAAAAACTATTGTGGTAAAGAATATGTTGCCTATGTATCTTATCTCTTATAAGTTGCTTGCTGAGCGGTAACCATGTTTCTGGGGACGCCATCAACTGTCACACTTTTGTTGAATATCATGTGAGTTGCTATGCATGTTCGTCTTGTTTTAAGTAAGGGTGATTTGCCATGGGTTGAATGAGTATGCATATTGTTAGAGAAGAACATTGGGCCGCCAACCAAAGCCATGTATCATGGTGGAAGTTTTAGCTTGGACATAATCCTCAATCTCTTATGAGAATATGCTTATGCATTAAAGAGGAGTCCATCATCTATTTTCTATGTTGTCCCGGTATGGATGTCCTCAAGTTGAGATCTATCAAAAACGAGAAATCAAATGCGATTTATCTCCTTGGAGCTTTGTACAGGTGGCATAGAGGTACCCCTTTGTGACACTTGGTTGAAACATATGTAATGCAATGATAACCCATGGAAATCCAAGCTAATTAGGACAAGGTGCGAGCACTATTGATATTCGATGCATGAGGCTTGCAACTTATAGGATGTCTTATGCATGACACATATGAAGTACTACTACCGTTGACAAAATTGCTTCTATGTTTTCAAAATAAAAAGCTCTAGCACATAACCATTCTTTTACTTTTATGTTGAGTCTCCACCTTCTTTCTTCAAGCGCCAACTACTGAGAGCATGATTGTCATTCTAAGTGTAATGTGCATTGTTCCAAAGTAGCATTGTCTTTTGCATGATTGTGATATCGTTATTTCTGAAATCATTGTATCTAGTCATCACTTAAACCTTGAAGGTGCCCCTGCATTTATGTTTTGCTTCACTAAAGGGGGCAAGCTAGATATCACTTTATCATATTTGCACATCATGTTCATTGCAAATCTTTTTGATGCTTCAATGTCATGTTGTAAAACTTTCAGTCATTTGTTATTTTCTCATGAGGCAACTTAATTACTATAGAATCATTGTCTCAGTAAGCTTTTGTCATATGACTATGAAAAAGTCCTATATGGTTAATAGCATGTCACCACAGAAATTATTCTTGTTATCATTTACCTACTCGAGGACGAGCAGGAATTAAGCTTGGGGATGTTGATACGTCCAAAACGTATCTATAATTTCTGCTTACTCCATGCCACTTTTGGGTGATATTGCTTTGATATTCATACACTTCCATACACTTTTGATCATATTTGGACTAACCTACTAATCCAGTGCACCTCGGTGCCAGTTTCTGTTTTCGGCTATTTTTGTATTTCAGGTTTTCACGTTACGAGAACTGCCAGAAAAAATCTAGAAAAATTATATAAAAAATCAGCGTTCCAGAACCTACCTTGCGCCCGAAGGACAGCCGGGGGGCCACCAGGGCTCCAGGCGCCCTGGCGGCGCGCCCCCCCTGGGCCGCGCCGGGGGGGGGG
>LR738709.1:386905105-386941033 GCA_902687465.1 Secale cereale | reverse complement strand
GGGGGGGGGGGGGCGCCTGGGCCCCCCGAGCCCCGTCTGGTGCCCCCCTTCGGCATATATTTAGAGCGTCCTTCGAAACCCTCGGGACGGGAACTCTTTTTCGCGATCTCATCTCTGTTCCGCCGCCGCCGCCGCTTCCAAGATCGTGAGCACCAGGAGAACTCTTCCCGGCACCCTGCCGGAGGGGAGGATCACCATCGGGAGCTTCTCCACCACCATGGACGCCTCCCGGATGAGTTGTGAGTAGTCTCCCTTGGACCATGAGTCCATGACAAGTAGCTATGTGATGTTCTCCTCCCGTTCTTGTGCTTCACCAATTAGTCCTCGTGAGCTGCCCTACATGATCGAGGCACATATGTAATCCTTATGCTATTGCTATGTTGAGTTTGCTGGGATCCGATGGATTATGAGATTATGTTCAGATTGTTCTTGAGTAATATATTTGATCTACCTCTTTTATATTTATGTTCGTAAGTAATTCTTGCATGTTCTCCGTTGTTATTTATTGCTTTGGCCAAGTAATACGTAGTGACTCCAAGAGGGAACGTTATGCTTGATTGTGGGTTCATGCCCCTCGATGACTAGCTTGAGTGACAGAAACATGAGTCTAGGGGATGTGTTGTTGCCACAAGGGGGAAAACAACGGTGCTTGTGCCCGCGGGTGCAAGGATTGTTTACTTTACGCAAAGTTCTTTTAATGCAGTTGTCTGTTGCATTGAGTTTACACTATGGGTGGGGCTCGCAACTTAATACCAGCGAGATGTTCTGGATAGATATCTCAAGGTGGATGATTAGTAGTAGATATTGATGGATTTCGGTCTACTTACTTTGGCGTACCGCCCATGCTTTGAACCTCAACCTTTCTTGCAATGTAGTCAGCATTGGTTTGCGTTCGTGGTCCTGTCAATTGCCCAGCTGTAATTCGTTTACCTCACATAGCTATTTTATCGTCTTTTGGGAGAGTTACATCACTAGTGAACATCATGAGACTCCGGTCCATATTACCATCATTGATCACATCCGCTATTTACTTTTCGCTTTTACTTACTATTGCAAACATTATCTATCACTACTATCATTTGCTTTTAATCCTTTGTAAACTACAAGGCCGGAGGGATTGACAACCTCTTTGTACTCGTCGGGAGCAAAGTTATTTGTATCTGTGTGCAGGTCCACGTTGATTGCTAATCTGGCGCCGTTAGCAGTTGACACCTACTTGTTGAACCTAGGAGTCTCTGGGGATTCGATCCTTGGCATCTTTGCTAAGGGAAAAACTTCCACAACACTGCATCTTACACCTTCCACTTGGGGTAACCAACGAGGGGTTAGAGGCCCATCAATGCTCGTTCCATCGATGTGAGTTTCGAGGACTTACATCTCTTCTTCAACTTCAACGTGATCGATGCCACTCTTGTTAGATGCCTAATTTTGTAAGTACTTAACAAACTCTGATCAACTTCTCCACACAAGGCTGTAAATGATAAACAACTAACTATATTTTATTCCTCTCAAGGGATTGAACGTGTAGAGAAGAAAAAGGGAGAGTGTGTATTTCATAGATGCTGAATTAGCAAATGGCAGAACAATACATGGTAAGGACCTACGGGACTGGGCCATTAACACGGTCGTCCGTCTCTTCAAAAACACGTCCCATGCAGAATCATTTCTCTGGCCATATCATGAACGGTAAGTGAAGTAAACTACCACACATACACTTATTGTCTTTCAGATTTCAACATAATTCGTAAGTTCATGGCTTTCTTAATATGTACCAATTACTGGATATTGGTATTCATTGTTCCAAACAAGAACACAGTTTACTACATCGATTCTCTCAGAGAGTCAACACACGCTCAGGATCTGATGCATCTTCATCAATTCATGGATATGTATAGAATTCTATGATGTTGAATTAATTCACATTCATATCTGGTTCAATAATTGATGTTGTCAAAATTCATCATCATTTGCAATGTGCTCGCATTGTGGAATAAACCAGGGAACCTATTCAAGAGGGAACTACCTTTGCAGCACGAGATCGTTTCTCCGGTAACACACCGAAATCGTTTATTTTCGGAAAATTTATCCAACAGTCTGCAAATACCTTTCCTTACGCCAGTCAAATGTTCAAGCTTCTAAATAAACCTCTTTCTGTTTTGTCCAAAGATAAAATAATACATCTAACACCGATTAGGTTGTTCCTAACAGGACAAATACATGACTAATTCTGTACAAAAAAATTCAGTGTCCTCAGCAAGAAGCAGGGACCAACTTTTGTGGATACTATGTTTGCAGACACATGATCTCCATCTGCAAATTTGCTGATAGTTGCGATGATCCTCACGAATTAGTACTAGTAAGTCTATCTTAATTAATATCTTCTACTCCACTCATATGGCACATTCTGATCTTAAAAATACTGCAGCTCATCTTAAAACCGAGGACCCCTGAACCGCTCTTGGTTGGTGAATTGCTAATGGTTTGGAGATTTATCGGCAACTTCTTCCTGGATCACTACATCAATCCCACTGGTGATAATGAAGATTTCAGCATGCGTTCTCCTAAAACATTGATTAAGAGTTAGCCGCTAAACATATAACACATGGATCCATTGTTTTCCATCTGATGAGGTCTTAGTATTTCATACACTATGATTAATTATGTAATGTATATATGTGTGGACAAATCATTGGAAGTTAGCTACCATATGTTCAATTGCAATTGTTGCAAAATCTGATGAATGTTCTTTTTGTGGACATTATTTGTTCAATTGAATATTGTGGCGAATTTGCTTTTTGCGTGCCGATTCAAAATGGGATATTTTTGTTTATTTGTTCAATTGAATATTGTGGCGAATTTGCTTTTTGCGTGCCGATTCAAAATGTGATATTTTTGTTTATTTGTTCAATTGAATATTATGGCAAATTTGTTTTTTTGCATGCCGATTCAAAATAGGATACTTTTGTTTTTACCTGGCAATTGCTCCGCACACAGTTCAACTAAATGAGTGTGTGCGATCCACATCAGAAAGCATACACCAATTGTACCTGAACCGTCGGTGAGACACAACAGATCGCAAATGATTTGCAGCGCTACTACGTGTGTGTAGGGTCTCCGGAACCATTTGTTATATCGCGTTGGCGCGCATGAGAACTCGGAGTAAACCGTGCCAAATGTGAAATGCTATCCTAGTCGTAAATTTTTCAGGAAACGTGTGGGATCCCAAACGAAAAGCAGACGTCACTCTTGCGGCAACCGTCGGTGATACCCAACAAATCACAAACGGTCTACAACACTTGTATGTGTGCGAAGGGGCTCCTGAACCGTTTGTAATAGAACATTATCGCAGACGGTAATTATTGGCAAACGTGTGCGATGGAGTCTTGCATGACAGACGGGTTACGCAGAAAACACGTGTGCGATGGGGCACAAATCGCACACAGTTCATATGTTGGACCGTGTGCCTTACATACTGTTTCCCAAAAGGTTCATTACGACAGACCGTATGGTTTCACTGCATCATTAGATACGTTTAAACACAGATACCACATGTGCGAAATAATTTAGTGTGTGCTGCATCGCACACGATTACATTTTGGATGGCCTCTGGATCACTGCTCCATATCCCTGACGGTTTCTGGGTCGTGCGGGAAGGACACCCTATCGCCGACACTCACTTGGTGACGGCCCCAAATGCCGTCACGAAAAGGGGTTAAAAACCGTTTGTATAGCACCGACGCGTACTGGTGATTTGCCATTTGCCTCTCATTTTCATCTCCCCCACTTCTACAACATTTTCAGAAAATCACAAAAATATTTGCCTTTTTAATCGCCTTTTCTCCATTCGTCTTTCTCATTCTCTTTTGTTTGCTCATGCGCTAGATCGTTTATGTCTGAAACATGCCTAGCCCATCCACCCTTGCGAGTACTCCAGAAAGCGAAGTTCTTTATTTCAAACAAAAAGAGGGAGAACATTTAAAAGTTGCTTGGTATAGAATTTGCAATGCTCGGAATAGATCTACTCGTAAGCAATCCACTACCATTCTCCTTCGAAATTTTGATGTGGTTATTACCTCTTGGTATAGATATGTGCTAGACACCATCACGGGAGGAAATTTCTTGGGTATCCATACTTTTGACGCTTATGATGCTATTAAAAATCTGGTAGGCTCACCCCCACTTATGGTTAATGTAACGATTTTAACTTTAGAGCATGTCATGCAAAGGCTCGATATTATTGAAAATAAAATTCCTGTTGTAGAACTTATTAAAACCCTGGATAAAAGGATCCACAATGAAATCACTCAATATGGATCGAAGGTAGGAATTACTTTAAAGAACCCAAAAGAAAAGGAACCCCTGGTCAATGAGAAAATAAATCAAGATTCCGTTAGAATCGACAAGTTAGAGGGTGTCATTACTAATTTGGGTTCCGCTTTTGCCTATGTTAAAACCACTCCAATTTTTCTCTCTACCAAGTCCACTAATTTTGTTTATGTTCCTAAAAATAAAGGTGAATCATCTAGTAAGGGAAACAAAGATCTAAAGATAATAGGAATTAGTTCTAACCTTATCAATATCATCCAAGAGCCTATCATTATAAGTAAATTCTTTGATTTCTGACCTAGGAGTATTATTATTAATAATCCTAACGAACTTCCTAGGGATTACAACCATGCTACTTATGGTTTGAGTACCAAAGATGACAATACCTAGATCATTGCTTTATGCGTAGCTAGGGGCGTTAAGCAATAGCGCTTGTTGGGAGGCAACCCAATTTTTTTTGGTTTTTACTTTTTTTCTTGCTGTTCTTGAATAAATCTATCATCTAGCCTCTGGTTAGATGTGTTGGCCAAGTAAGAACTTTGGGATGATTTGGAAGATAGTAGATTGGTTTTTCCGGAAAACATAAAATTTTGCGTCGAGTATCAGAATTGTTTCGGGTTTCTGGAACGTGAAAAAGTTCTAATTTTTTTTACATATTTCTGATATAATTGTTTTCCACGTTTTCCTAATTTGTCAAGATTTTTAGAGATGCAGAAGTTTCACATCAATTCACATCTTTACAGACTGTTTTGTTTTTGATAGATTATGTTTTCTTTGTGTTGTTTGCTTATTTTGATGCATCTATGGCTAGTATCGGGGTGTATGAACCATGGAAAAGTCGGAATACAATAGATATTATAACAATATAAAATAAGAATGAGTTCATAATAGTACCTTCAAGTAAGGATTGAATTTGTTTTACTAAGGGATCTCACAAGTTTTGTGTTGAGTTTTGTGTTGTGAAGTTTTCAAATTTTGGGTAAAGATTGGATGGACTATGGAATAAGGAGTGGCAAGAGCCTAAGCTTGGGGATGCCCAATGCACCCCAAGGTAATATTCAAGGACAACCAAGCATGTAAGCTTGGGGATGCCCCGGATGGCATCCCCTCTTTCGTCTTCAATCCATCGGTAAATTTACTTGAGGCTATATTTTTATTCACCACATGATATGTGTTTTGCTTGGAGCGTCTTGTATCATTTGAGTCTTTGCTTTTTAGTTTGACACAATCATACTTGTTGTACACACCTTTTGAGAGGGACACACATTAATTGTGGATTTATTACAATACTCTTTGTGCTTCACTTGTATCTTTTGAGCTAGGCAGTTGCTCTAGTGCTTCACTTATATGATGATGTTGATTTTGAAGAAATTGATGAACTCTCATGCTTCACTTATATTATTTTGAGAGTCTCTAAATAGCATGGTAATTTGCTTGGGTTATGAATTTAGTCTTAATATGATAGGCATTCAAAGAGGGTATAATAAAAACTTTCATAAAGAGCGTTGAATTTATGAGAAGTTTGATTCCTTTCAATAGTTTTTAGATATTAAGATGGTGATATTAGAGTCATGCTAGTAGTAAGTTGTGTGGTTAAAGAAATAATTGTGTTAAGGTTTGTGATTCCCAAAGCATGCATGTATGGTCTTCTAGTTATGTGATGAAGTTGGAGCGCGATTTATTCTTAATTGTCTATCTTTGCGTGAAAGTCGGGGGCGCGCAATGGTTAACTCCTACCAACCTCTCCCTTAGGAGCATGCGTAGTAGTACTTTGCTTCGAGGGCTTATAACCTTTTTGCAACAAGTATGTGAGTTCTTTATGACTAATGTTGAGTCCATGGATTATACGCACTCTCACCCTTCCACCATTGCTAGCCACTCTAAGTACCACGCAAGTTTCGCCGGTGCATCAAACCACATTATACCCTTCCTCAAAACAGCCACCATACCTACCTACTATGGCATTTCCATAGCCATTCCGAGATATATTGCCATGTAACTCCATCGTTCCATTAATTATGACACGCACCATCATTGTCATATTGCTTTGCATGATCGTAAGTAGCTAGCATGATGTTTTCATGGCTTTTCCGTTTTTTGATGTCATTGCTACGCTAGATCAATGCACATCCCGGTACACCGCCGAAGGCATTCATATAGTCATATTTTGTTCTAGTATCGAATTGTAATGTTGAGTTGTAAGTAAATAAAAGTGTGATGATCATAATTATTAGAACATTGTCCCATGTGAGGTTATGAATAAAGAGGTCAAAAGAGTCTCAAAAAAGAGAAAAAAGGGTCTCCAAAGAAAAGGAGGAGCCTAAAAATGAGAGAGAAAGAGAGAAGGGAAACGTTACTATCCTTTTCCACACTTGTGCTTCAAAGTAGCACCATTTTCTTCATTGTAGAGAGTCTCCTGTGTTATCACTTTCATATATTAATAGTGGGAAATTTTCATTATAGAACTTGGCTTGCATATTCCAACAATGGGCTTCCTCAAATGCCCTAGGTCTTCATGAGAAAGCAACTTGGATGCACACCTAGTTAGTTTTATTTTGAGCTTTCATGGCAGTCCTTACTCACCCACATTGATATTAATTGATGGACATCTCCATATTCCATTAATTTGCCTAGTTGATGTGAGACTTTCTCCCTACTTTTGTCTACTACCACCTTCTATTCCACCCATAGTGTTATGTCCATGGCTCATGCACATGTATTGCGTGAAGAGTTGAAAAAGTTGAAGCGCGTTAAAAAGTATGAAACAATTACTTGGCTGACACCAGGGTGGGCTTATACTTTGTGCTAAGAAGAGGGAGCATAACAAGACTATACGATTTTGTAGGGATAACTTTCTTTAGCCATGTTACTTTTGAAGCTTCATGATTTTCTTTCTAGTATGCTTGAAGTATTATTGTTTTGATATTGATAAACTTTTGTTTTGAGTCATATGGATCAGATCTAGAATATAAATATAATGGTGATAACATAAATGGTTTAGATCTGAAATCATGGCACCCAGGCACAAAGTGTCAAGCATTAAGCATGGAAAAGTCATAACAACATCAATCTTAGAACATAGTGGATACTAGGGATCAAGCCCTAACAAAACTAACTCGATTACATGAAGAATCTCATCCAACTCCTCACCGACTAGCGAGCCTATGAAGGAATTACTCACTCTTGGTGGGGAGCATCATGGAATTGGTGATGAAGGAGGGTTGGTGATGACGAAGACCAAAGATTCCCCTCTCCGGAGCCCCAAACGGACTCCAGATCTGGCCTCCCAATGAAGAACTGGAGGTGGCGGCGGATCCGTATAGCAAAACGAGGTAATTCTTTCTCCCTGATTTCTCTCTCCAAATTTAGGTATTTAAGGAGTCAGAGGCACGGTCAACAGGGCCACCAAGTGGGCACAACCTGCCTGGGCGCACCCTGGTGGGTTGTGCTCACCCAGGGGCCCTCCTCAAGTGAATCTTGGCTCCAATAATTTTCTTTTATTCTAAAATAAATCTCCAAAAAGTTTCGTTCCATTCCGAGAACTTTTATTTCTGCACAAAAACAACATCATGGTAGTTCTGCTGAAAACAACACTAGTCCGGTTTAGTTTAATTCAAATCATGCAAATTAGAGTCCAAACAGGAGGAAAAGTGTTAGGAAAAGTAGATATGATGGAGACGTATCAACTCCCCTAAGCTTAAACATTTGCTTGTCCTCAAGCAATTCAGTTGACAAATTGAAAAAGAAAAAGAAAAACTTCTACGAACTCTTTTGCTCTCATTTACAAAAATAAGCTTAAGTAGCACGCATGTTTTCAGCAAAGATCATGACTAACCATTTCAACAATAACTCTTAAAAATTATATTAACTCATATCAATAGCATAAGCAACTAGAGAGCAATAATAAGATGTCTCGAATGACAACACTTTGTTAAAACAACCATGATATAATATGACAACAGTGGTATCTCGCTAGCCCTTTCTGAGACCGCAAAACATAAATGCAGAGCACCTCCAAAGTTCAAGCAGCGACTAAACATTGTAATTCATGGTAGAAAAAATCAGTCATGTTAACACCCAACATTAACTACACACAATGCATGAGGGTTACAATAATGCTCTTAGATCTGGCGCCTGTTTGAGAAGATGATGACTCAACATAAAAGTAAATAGATAGTACCTTCGCAGAGGGAAGCAGTGATTTGTAGTGGTGCGAGAGCTCGAAGCTTAAATCAGAGATAAATGAAATTTTGGAAATGCACCCTTCTTGTTTACGTCGTGACCGAAAGTTATCAATATCTTCCATGCTAAACACATTAGTAGCGGTTCCCAAGCGATAAAGTAAAGTTTTTACTTCGTATGAGTTTTGTTTGATTATTTAAAAAAAATTCTTTTGGATTTCAGGACTAGGAATCCATATTGCCGCCCCTCTCGTGCAAGGACAAGTGAATAAACACTCGTCATGAGAATAACCCACTTAGCATGGAAAACCGACTACCCCTGTCGCTCTGTGAGTGATCCAGGCACACAAAAACATGTGTTCATTTGAAATTTAGAGGTGACAGATGCAAATTTACTTAGAACAGCACGGCACTACCGCATATAGGTAAATATGGTGGACTCATCTGGAATAACTTTGATTTAAGGATTTTGATAAACAAGCGGTATTTCCGCTTAGTACAGGTGAAGGCTAGCAAATAGGTTGCGAAGTGATACAGGATGCCTCGAAACAATCTTTCATGGTGCCAAAGAACTCACAAGCAGTAACAACAAACTCACTCGAAACTTGTTTCGACAAACTTTGTTTCACTCGAGAGGCAAGAATAAGAGGAAACACTCTCGGATAACTAGCTTGGTTTACAAGCATGCAACCCGAACAATGAAACTTGTGAACCTAAGAAATCACAAGAGAGAACCCCAAGGATCCTATATGAATTGAGGACATGCCCTCCAATCCACACACACGAGCTAACACTCAATGATACTAGTGCTCTCAGCACATCACAACCTCACCAGCTGTCTACAAACATAAACTCAGAAATCTCACCCCCTTTCACATGGAACAGCTGGAGAGTATTTATACTAGAAGAACCTACTAGTTAGGTGTGAAAACAACTCAAGTTGAAGGGTAAATTCGTGAGCCCCAAGCTGTAGCAGGAGCAAACTTGTTGAGCCTCGCACTATAATAAATTCCTAGACAGCTTGCATGGAAACTTGCACAACTTTTGACTCAAGACCTCAAATGATGCATATTTTTTAATCAAAGCTGACTTCAAAGACCATATTTTCCAGCCTCAAAGACATGCTAGAGCATTCCATAATTAACTAGGTTTAGGTGGGAAGTTGCAGCTGGAAACCCGATGAGTCATTTCTCCCAAAATAGGCACTGAAAGCTTCCCCACTAAGATAATGGTTTTGCCCATGTCTTCCTTTGCCTGCTCTAAAGGTTTACCATTTGTGCTAGCTTGAACCTCACTCTTTGATGCCTTGGTCGTGATCTGGTCCACATCATCCTCCCTTCCTTCAAACAAAACCGTCCTCGGTTTCGAGGTATTCTTCTTGGGCTTCTTCACCTCTGGGAATTGCTCAACCTTGAGTACTTGATCCACTAGAGGTTCCAAGACATGGTTCACTCCTTGATGCAGGAAATAATACTTGTTCGATGTCCCATGGTGGGTAGCATCATGATCAAACTGCCACGACCTTCCCAGAAGAAAATGACAAGCTTGCATTGGCACCACATCACATACCACTTTGTCCACATAACTTCCCACTAAAAATTGCACCCTAGCACGATGAGTAATCTTCAGCTTACCAACACCGTTCAACCACTTCACATAATATGGCTGAGGCTGCCTCCATGTTGATATACCAAGAGCATGCACACGATAACTACTAATGATGTTATTGTAGCTACCTTCATCGATGACCACCTTGCAGTTATTGCCCTTGATGTTGCAAATGGATTGAAACACATTTTTTCGCTAGCCCTTCTCAACAATAGGAGAATCATCATGAGCTACTTTGCAAACCATGATATTAACACCATCTCCTCCATCTGAACTCAGAGGTGCTCCGGTCTCAAAAGTACAATATTTTGCATCTTTCTTCTCAGATTCAGATTTGTCACTTGAGTCATCGGTGACATATCCATCATTTCTGAGCAGCACCTTCTTCAAATTAGGACAATCCTTCTTGAAGTGACCTAGACCCTTGCATGTATGGCAGTGATTATTACTAATGCGAGTGGCGGGAGTATTGGAAGATTCAACCTTTGGTGCATTAGCTTCTTTTGCAGTCATCTTGTTGTGCGAGCGAAAATCTGCACCAATGCTTCCATCTACTTCTCGCTGAACTGAACCTCTCCAAGTGCTTGATGTGTAGGTTTGACTACGGTTTTGGTGACGCTTCAGCTGCTGCTCTACATGAGTAGCTTGATGCACGAGTTCTTACAAATCTTGACATGTAACCATCTCTATCTTTTTTTTTGAATATTTACTGTGAGGAAAAGCCCCACATCCCTTTATTAAAATAAATGAGAACTGTACAAACAATAACAGAAACTATACAAGAAAAAAGGAAAAAAAGACTACCTAAGGCTAAGTATCACTACCTCCTTTACAACAAAGAATTAACCCATGCCAAAAGTTTTGGTTTTATACAGTCCTACCATCTCTATCTTTTCTTGCACATCTTCATTCCGCCCATGAAAGAATCTTGACATTGTGGCCTCCTCTGGCTCATTTACTGCTGTCCTAATCATCAAAATCTCTATGTCCTTATAGTACTCATCAACACTAGAATTACCTTGGCACAACCGTTGTATTCAATTGTACAAGGTTCTTGTGAAATCTTCAAGAACAAACCGCCTCCACAACAGATTTTTCATTTGCACCCATGTCTCCGGACGACCTCGAGCACGACACAATTGGTTCCACCAAGTCAAAGCATATCCGGTAAACTCAATTGATGCATATCGTACCTTCTTCTCCTTCGTATAGTAGTGGCTATCAAAAATCTGGTCCACACGCATCTCCCACTCCAAATAATCACCAGGCTCGGTTTTCCCATTCAACAATGGTATGGTAAGTTTAAATTTACCAATCCCATCATTTTCATGGTCATGATGAACACGGCCATGACCTCATCTTCCCATGACAAAGCCTTCTTGGCCTTATCCGCGATGATCATGATGAGCATGCCGTGGTTGAGGCCCGTAGTAGTTTTGAGCATCATCGGAGTGGTCACTCCAATGCTCTCCATGGTTGTACTGCTGTATGGGGAGTTGTCGATGTTGACCCCGTGCAGCAAGCCCATCTCGTGGTGGATACGGTGGCACCCAACTAGCACCTTGTTGGTCATGGCGAGCACGCCAATGTGGTGCATCATAGTAGCTTTGGGCATCTCCGGAGTGGACGTGGTTGTGCTCTCCATGCCCCTCCTCAAGGCGGCGTTGGCCCTGCTGTTCAAGGAGTTGTCGATGTCGACCCTGTGCAGCAAGCCTATCTCGACAGAGTTTCTCGGTGAGGGAGTCAATTCTCTGGCAAAGGTTGGTCTCCACGACCGATATGTGCCTCTCCACCTTGTTCAATACATACTCTCTTGTATCCTCCAAAGCCAACACATAAGCACACTGCAAGCTAGGATTGTACATGGGAAGTGGCAGCTCCTCCACCTCGAAGTGCCTACTTCCATGCACACCATCAACACTACTTGACCTCCTGGAACCCATGGAAGCTTCTCAACAACAAAATCAGCAAGAGAGAAAATAGCACCATGATCAACCTAAAGCTTTGATACCAAGATCATACGGGACGCCTCAGAAATGATCTTTCACGGTGCCAAAGAACTCACAAGCAGCAACAAAAAACTCACTTGAAACTTGTTTCGACAAACTTTGTTTCACTCGAGAGGCAAGAAAAAGAGGAAACACTCTCGGATAAATTGTAGCGGATAACTAGCTTGGTTTACAAGGATGCAACCCAAATAATGAAACTTGTGAACCTAAGAAGAATCACAAGAGAGAACCACAAGGATCCTATATGAATTGTGGACAGGCCCTCCAATCCACACACACGAGCTAACACTCAACGATACTAGTGCTCTCAGCACATCACAACCTCACCGGCTGTCTACAAACATAAACTCGGAAATCTCACCCCCCCCCTCCCTTCACATGGAACAGCTGGGGAGTATTTATAATAGAAGAACCTACTAGTTAGGTGTGAAAGCAACTCAAGATGAAGGGTAAATTTGTTAGCCCCAAAATGTAGCAGGAGCAAACTTGTTGAGCCACGCGCTGTAATAAATTCCTGGACGGCTTGCATGGAAACTTGCACAACTTTTGACTCAAGACCTCAAATGATGCACCGTTTTTTAATGAAAGTTGACTTCAAAGACCATATTTTCTAGCCTCTAAAACATGCTAGAGCCTTCCAAAATTAATTGGGTTTAGGTGTGAAGTTGCAGCTGGAAATCTGATGAGTCATTTCTCCCAAAATAGGCACCGGAAGCTTCCCCACTAAGATAATGGTTTTGCCCATGTCTTCCTTTGGATGCTCTAAAGGTTTACCATTTGTGCTAGCATGAACCTCACTCTTTGACGCCTTGGTCATGATCTGGTCCACGTCAAGAAGCGGCCAGCTAGAGAGCAAAAATGGTCATGTACATGCATTATGCATAATAAACATTGAATACTAGCATGAGTAGGATATGGACACCATGAACATAAATATCATAGAGACTATGTTGGTTTTGATTCAACTACATGTACGAACATGTGCCAAGTCAAGCCACTTGAAACATCCAGAAGAGGATACCATATCATCGTACCACATCATGATCATTTTGATGCATGTTGATATCTAAGATAAATCATTATCCACTCCTAGCTACTTAACCATGGTATGAGAAACTATAATCTCTAATTGTCATTGCAAACATGTTTGATCATAATATGTTGAATCATGAATACTAGGTTAAACATATTTAGAAAAACAGAACAAGTTGAGTTCATACCCGTTTCTCTTTGCCTTAGCCAGTTCATCAAATATCGTCATTATTGCCTTTCACTTGCATGACCGAATAATATAAGAAAAATAATAGTGCAAGAGTGCCATGGACTAAGCTTGAATCCGCAAACATTTTATTCAAAAAGGAGAAGACGAGGTAATTTGGGCTCTTTGTTAGATAAACGATAATGCATATGAGAGCCACTCAACATTTTCATCGTCGTCTTCTCCTTGGTATGGCTCAAAAACCAGAAAAGGAATTCAGAGAAGCTCACTGAAATATTTTTGGAGTGTTTAGTTTTTCTTGAAGAAGGCAAAATAAAGAAAGAAAACAAAAAAAATGAGAAAAACTATTCAGACGGGAAAGCTCCCAACAAACAAAGAAAAGAATGGAGAAATCTTTTTGGCTTTTCTTATAATACTACAACTAATTAAGCGAGAAAGAAAACCCAAAAAAACAGGAAATATTTTTGGGTTTTCTCAAAGTTATCCAAACACACAAAAAGAAGATGACAAAAATAAATCTAGAATGGATAATACAATGAAAAAGTGTGAACACCGACAACTGGAATGAAATGTGTGAATATGAATATAATTTTGGTGGAAACACGTACTCCCCCAAGATTACGCTTTTGGCCTAGCTTGGCAATCACCATCCACTGCATGCATAGTAATCAGAGTGGTATCTCATGGAGGCTCTTGGTGGAACCACCTCAGCCCGTCGAGCTACATCTATCTCCGCCTTGTACATGCGGGCCTCTCTCTCAGGAACAAAATATCTTCCTCTCCTGTCATAATAAAAAAGAGGAGGCACATGCAATGCAATATCTACAATGGTACTTTTACTGAACCTCTGGTTGTAATTACAATTAATGATTTTGCCTGTGAGAAACTTATGGTGCTTCATAGCCTCAAAGTCTAGGTACTGAGTGGGTAGGATAGGGTCATTAGGCCAAGGTGATACACCCCACTCCTTTGCTAAACATGAAGCATAAATCCCACCATAAAAATATCCACTACCAGCGTTGTGTTGCAATCTGCGTGCAAGATCGATCCAATGTTATAACATTTAGTACTGGTCAGAGCGGTGTGTATGAGGCTCACGTCAGGAGCATAAAGTGTACTACAATCTTGTTTGCCTATGATACTTTTGCCATTAAACAATGCAAGGTATTGAATTGAAGGGAAATGGATACTTTTTATCCTACCTTGAGTCACCCCTCTATCCTCGCCATAGCAAAGGCTAGTCAAGAATGTCTCATACTCGGATCTTGGTAGCTCGTCTAGCAAACCCCAAAATGGAATTTTGCATATGTTGGAAAACGTCTCTAGAGGTAATGTAAATGGATTATCATAAAGTTTGAACGAAACTCTAGACCCACGAGGTTGAAATTTAAATTCTTTAGTAAATGTTTCTGCGAGGTTGAGGTGCTAGTTGCATTTATCCTCGATGTAGGAACTGAGCTCAGTGTTGTGAATGTATTGCTCAAATTCTTCTTTAATACCTGCAGTGACCATGAACTCATTGCGCGACCATAGGTGATACGTCTCCAAAGTATCTATAATTTTTTATTGTTCCATGATGTTATATTATCATTCTTGGACGTTTTACAATCATTTTATATCTTTTTTGGGACTAACCTATTGACATAGTGCCCAGTGCCAGTTGCTGTTTTTTGCTTGTTTCTTACAACACAGAAAATAAATACCAAACGAAGTCCAAATGCATCGAAACCTTTTGGAGATTTTTTTGGGACCAGAAGACATCTAGTGGGCCGGAGAAGTACCAGTGGGGTGCCCCGAGGGGGTCACAACCACCTGGGCGCGCCTGGGGCCCAGGCGCGTCCTGGTGGGTTGTGCCCACCTCGGTGGCCTCCCGCACTGCCTCTTTGCTCTATAAATACCCCAATATTCCAGAAACCCTAGGGAGTCGACGAAATTTTATTCCAGCCGCCGCAAATTCCAAAACAACGAGATCCAATCTAGAGCCATTTTCTGGCACTCCGTCGGAGGGGAACATGATCACGGAGGGGTCCATCATCCTCATTGGTGCCTCTTTGATGATGCGTGAGTAGCTTGCCATAGATCTACGGGTCTGTAGGCAGTAGCTAGATGGCTTCTTCTCTCTTTGTATCTCAATACAATGGTCTCTTGGATATCTATTTGATGTAATGCTTTACGCGGTGTGTTTGTTGGGATCCGATGAATTGTGAGTTTATGATCCAATTTTCCTTGATTTAATATCCATTCTTTATTATTATAGGCTTATATTTCTTCTCCAATATTTGGGTTTTGTCTGGCCAACTTGATCTATTTATCTTGCAATGGGAAGAGGTGCTTTGTAATGGGTTCAATCTTGCGGTGTCCTTTCCAAGTGATAGAAGGGGCAGCAAGGCACACATGTATCGTTGCTATTAAGGATAAAAAGAAGGGGTCTATTCCTACATGAATAGATCTTGTCTACATCATGTCATCATTCTTATTGCATTACTCCATTTTTCCATGAACTTAATACACTAGATGCATGCTGGATAGCGGTCGATGTGTGTAGTAATAGTAGTAGATGCAGGCAGGAGTCGGTCTACTAATCTTGGACGTGATGCCTATATACATGATCGTTGTCTTGGATATCGTCATAATTATTTGCTTTTCTATAAATTGGCCAACAGCTATTTGTTTACCCACTGTTGCTATTTTTCGAGAGAAGCCACTAGTGAAATCTACGACCCCCGGGTCTATTTTCCAATCATATACTTTCAGATCTATAGTGCTATTTGATTTTTCCTCTTTTTGCAACTTTTATTTTCAGATCTATATTATCAAAAACACTAAAATACCTTGCTGCATTTTATTTGCTTTTTATTTCCATCTTTCAATCTACTACAATTTTATCCCGTCAACTAGACCATTTCTGGCACCATTACCCGAAAGGGATTGACAACCCCTTTAACACGCCAAGTTGCAAGTATTTGTTCTTTGTGTGCAGGTACCATTTCCATAGTGTTTCTTGGTTCGCCTACTAGTTCGATAACCTTGGTCTCATCACTAAGGGAAATACCTACGGTCGTTGTGCTGCATCATCCCTTCCTCTTTGGGGAATACCGACGTAGCTTCAAGCGACATCAAAAGGAATTTCTGCCACCGTTGCCGGGGAGACATCATCAACATCTATCAGGTTCCTAATCAGAAATCTCATCTCCTTGCAATTTACATTATTTTCCTTTTGCCTCTCATTTTCATCTCCCCCACTTCAAAATTTTTGTCGTTTTTCATTCGCCCTCTTTTTCGTTCGCCGTTTTCTTGCCAGGTTCACATTCTTGCTTTCTAGTCATAATGACTAGTTCTCCCATCATCATTTGCACTCTCGAGAATGAATTTCTCAATTTTAAGCAATGAGGAGGAGAAAGCCTAAAAGATTCTTGGTATAGGATTTGCAATGCCCACAACAGATCTATTCATAAGCAATCCACTATTGTTCTTCTTCGAAATTTTTATGTGGGAATCACCACTTGGTTTAGATTTGTTCTTGATACCATAACCGGAGGGAATTTCTTAAGTTGTCCTCCTCTTGATGCTTTGAATGCCATGGGAAGTTTAGTGGGTTCTCCTCCTATTATTATCAATGAAACAATTTTGACTCTTGATCATGTTATGCAAAGGTTAGATGCTATCTAGAAAGGAATGCTCACTAAAGAACATATTGAAGATTTGGATAAAAAATGCATAATCTTGCTAATAAATTCGGATCAAAAGCGGGTGATGTTTTTAAATTGTTAAAAGAGAAGGATGTAATGCCCAGGATGGAGTTATACCTCCTACGTGTCGAGGCACAACTTAAAGGCATAATTCCATCCTAGAATGATCTCAAGTTTGGTAATCTTTGCACATCTCATGTAAAAGAGGGGATTGTAAACATAAATAGTTGGCTTACACTCGCCACGTCACACAATTACATAACATGTCTCAATCATCATACATTAAGAATATCACAACCCTCTAAGGACAAAACCGAATGTCAAGATACCAAACTTAAATAACATCCACAGGCGGATTGAATCCTAGTAGGAGTCTCCACTACTGATCATCCGAATAACGAACATAGTACCGACTACGCTCCTCGTCGTACTCCCAATCCAGCTCGGTGCCATCACCTGGATAGCTCACAGCTGGACCTGCATCTGGTGTGGTGAAGTAACTGTGAGCCACAGAGGACTCAGCAATCCCGTTCCCGGGTAACAAGACTATTTAAGCCTTGGGAGAGGATAAGGCTGAAGAAAAGAATAAGTGTCTGCAGCAGCAACTAGCCACTAGCTTACGTGAGTGAGTGCGAGAAGAGAAAGCCTCGGACGAGAAGTGATCACGAAGTGATCCTAGCTACAACACCTCAAACATAACCCCTCCGTGTTCAACTCTCGAATCCCTATTCGGAAATTGACGGTCACGGAACACACGCTGGTAGTGTATTAGAAACATTGTGTCAAGTTATCTACAACCGGATATTAACAAGCTCCCATCTGCCACATAACCACGGGCACGGCTTTCGAAAGTTCATAACCGTGCATGGGTGTTCCAACTTGACCCATTACAAGCCCACGATCCGCGGAGTCGCAACTCCAAAGTGGGAAGACCCGAGTATTCTCGGAATCCCGTGCTCAAGATATACCGAACTAAGGTAAGGCTAATCCAGCAAATCCTCCCGGCGTGTCGACACCCTGATAGTAGCCGCGCGTATCTAAGTCTCAGGACACGACCGGATGGGTGATTCTACAGGTTTTTACAAAACCTCGAGTTTCCTTGAGGTGGCCCCGCAGACTCCCCGTTTCGGACCAACACTCATGTGGAGCACTGGCCCGTGGTTGTTGATTAAGAAAAAGGGTTTATAACTCCCGATGCAAGTTTAGTTTGTTATTAGGCAAATAGTACCAATGTTGGGACTTGCTGGAAAAGACTTAGCACTTAGCGGTTTATCGAGGGGGTCCCATACACCCCAACCGTGTTAGGAACGCATAATCAAGGAACATAACACCGGTTTATACGGTTCCTAACGGCATGAGTGGAAAAAATCACCAAGCAAAAGGCTTAGCCTTCCACCCTTGCCAATATATAGATGATTTCATTTTAAGCATTTATATAGTGTGATATAAACCCAACCAATCTTCAACATGAAGCAAGCATCTTCAACTTCATCTGCAACTAGCAACGCAATAAGAAGGGCTGAGCGAAGCGTACTTAGCCAAGCAACGGTTTGCATAGGTAGGGTGGTTAAACATGGCAATGGTTACAAGTAGGAGGCTGACAGGAAGAACATGGGCATCGAGGCAAAACTATAGAGCGGAACTACTAGCAATACGCAAAGATAGTAATGTTATCGGGGTTCGGTCATCTTGCCTGAAGAGAAGTCGTTCGGATCGTAAGAAGGGTCCTCGTGCTCAACCTCGTTGGAAACCTCGTGCTCGTACTCGTACTCGGACTCTGCTTCCGGCTCTAAACAAAACAATCACACAAGGCACAAATCAACAAGATGCAATGCGCACTCGAAAATGATGGATGCATGAAGGATGCACTAAGGATGCACACGGAGCACGTAAAATAGCACTCAAGCAAAACACCTCAAAACATGATAACAATGTGATATTATTAATCTACACAGAAAATCAATCAAGTTTCATATAAGACTCGCTGAAATCGGAGTTACGGGCTAAAAGTTATGCCCGAAACAAGAAATGAGCGAAAGCTGAAAATTACAGCAACATAGCAACTTCGGAGCACAAAATAATTGAGCTACAGCATTCAAATAACATGGCAAAGACCTAGAACACAAACTAGACATATACTACAGCAACTAAGTCCAAAGGTGCACCCCCAACGGAGCCACGGTTCAATAGCAATGAACTTGGACATATTGAACTTGACAATAAAATTCTGGCAGCAGAATTTTATTGAAACGTTGGAGCAAAAGATAAACATGCTACAGCCACTTAAATAGGCATGTGAGAACATGGATGGAAAGACAACAATATATACTACAAGGAACAATCAAGATCCACTCCAAAACTAACATGGTTTGTCCTAGAACATCACACGAACATGGCATCGGAACGTTACAGATTTCAGACTTAGTGAAAATCCACTAAGTCCTAAAATAGCAATTTCATCATGGCATATAAAAGAGCATGTTTAAGCCACCTCGAAACTAAACATGGCAAATGGTAAGCACCTCATCAAAGTACACATGAAGGTGATTCGAAACACACAAGCATGCTTCATGGAGATAAACACAACGATAGCAACGAGCTCAACAAGATGGCATTTCATAACAAGTGAAACAACATCACAGCCACATGGCACTTTGCAACGATGATAAACATGGCAAGAATAAATCTATCATGCAACCTATCACATACAACATGTAGATCATGGCAAGACGAACACGTGGGCATGTCATTTGCATCACTCGGACAAACGAGCTAAAAGATATCACATGGCAAAGATGACATGAAAACATCACATAGCAGCAGTTTATATCACGATGCACTCTTGCAACAGCAAAACAAGCACCTAGATGATCTCTAACATGCATGACAACAAAAGATAAAACGTAGTGCACGATCCCACGAACGTCTGGACATGCTATTTGCGCGAAACGGACAAGCACATAAAAAGTTAGAGCAGTTTGAATATAGCATCAGAGAACAAAACACAGGGGACTTAGTGGAAAATTCAACCTCAAGATCTGGAATTAAAACGGGCTGGATCGGGGCCCGCGACGGCGGACCTGGCCGGCTGGACCTTCGGCGGCTCGGCCCGGCGAGGAGCGGCGCGGGTGGCCTCGGCCTGGTGGGGCTCGGCCCAGGAGGCGATCGCCCAGGTGGCTGGAGGGGCTCGGCCTGGCTCGGGTCCAGGAGGGAGGAGGTGGCCTGGCGGCTGGGCCCTGGAGGCGGGGAGGCCCAGGCGGCGACGGTGGCCCGAGCGCCTGGCGGCGGCGATCGGTGGCCTGGGGCTTCGGCGCTGCGGGAGCGCTGGTGCGGGCCTGGTGAGGCGGCCCACTGAGGCGGGGCGCGGCGGCGTACGGGCCGGGAGGCTCCAGATCGGGGCGAGGTCGAAGGGGATGTGGTCCCTGGGCCCTTGCGCCTGGCGCCGATCGGAGGGACGGAGGGAGCTGCGGAGGCCTGCGGCGAACTGGGCCCGACGAGGGAATCGGTCGAGGGGGATCCCTCGCTGGAGGCGTTGACCCAGGGCCTCGGTCGATCGAGCGAAGGGACGGCGCCCGGCGGCTGGTCGATCGAAGGAACCGGCTGGATCGGCCAGGAACTGCCAAGTGGTGGCTGGCTGGTTGGTTAGACCCAAAAATTGAGGGGAGGAAGGGGAAAGAAGATAGAGATGCCAAAAATTAGACCTAGGGGTCTATATATCTCAGATCTGCTAGGGTTAGGTTTGTGGGGGTGCTAGGAGCCCTCCGATCGCGATCCGACGGATCCGATCGCGGGGGGAGTTAGGATGGGCCTAGGGAAGACTAGTAGACTGCAGTAGGGGTGTTTCTGGGACACAAAGTGGAGGCACTTTGGACCCACACGAATAACTGTTGGGATAGCACACGGAGTCCAAACGCGACGAGATTTTTGAGGCGGGTTGCACACAACAAAACAACAACACACACAACAACCTCGCGGCACACCGGTAACGTTACACGCCCGAACAACAAAGTAGGCTTACGGGACGTCACGGACACGTGAGGGAGCTCCGGAACGCGAAACGGACAACGGGAAGAAACACGCGGAACCGGATGCAACCGACAACACAAATGCAATGCGATGCACATGTCTACATGATATGAATGAATGCCACACACTCACACAATACGAAAACCCGAAAGACAAAGAACCCGGAATGGAAATAGATGAAGCCGGAGATATATTATATACCCAAAAGGGAAAGTATTACATCCGGGGCATTACAAAGGAACCCGTAATCAATGAAAGAATTGAAGAAAGTCCTTCTTGAATTGATAAATTGGAAGAAATTTTTAGTAACTTGAGCACTGCTTTTTTTCTTCCGTTAAATCTATTGAAGAAACACCCGTAAAAAAGTTTGCAAGACTACTCAAATCACTAAGAACAAGGGGGGCTACTTCTAGTAGCAATAAATAGGATCTTAAAATGATTAGTATTCATCCCTCGTTGAAATAACAAAAATCCTTTTGATAAGAATGACTTCCTCAATTTTATGCCTAGAAGTTTTTCTATTTTTCTTGCTAATTCTTCGAAGAAATCTAATTGTGTTATTGAGGAGTTGGAAAAGAAGGTTGATAACACTTGAGATCTATGTGTTTTGCCTAGCTAAGGGCGTAAAACGATAGCGCTCATTGGGAGCAACCCAACTTGTATCTTTTTGCTTTTTTGTTTTCTTGCTATTTTCAACAAATTACCCAAGTATACCTATGGTTAGATGTGTTTTGTGGTTTAAATAAGTGTTTGTGCCAAGAATAGCCTTTGGGATGATTTGGTTGATAGTTGATTTGATTACATTGAAATTCAGAAACTTTTGCATCCACAGTTAGAATTCGATGATGACTGGAGCGTGATAAATTCTTGAATTTTTTGACGTTATCTGGATACAAATTTTCCATGTTATCCTAATTTTTCAGATTTTTCAGAGTTACAAAAGTATGATAAAAAATCGCGTCTTTACAGGCTGTTCTGTTTTTGACAGATTCTGTTTTCGTTGTGATATGTGCTTGTTTTGATTGATCTATGGTTTATTTTGAAGAATTTTTGCCATGGAAAAGTTAGATTAATGTAGATATAATACAATTATAAAATATGAATTGGTTTGCTACAATAGTTAAAGTAAAGATTAGTTTTGTTATACTAACGGATCTCACGAGGTTTTGTTGAGTTTTGTGCGATTGAAGTTTTCAAGTTTTGGGTGAGACTACGATGGATGAAGGAATAAGTATTAGCAAAATGCTAAGCTTGGAGATGCCCGGGGCACCCAAAGATAATGTTCAATACGTATCAAGCAACTAAGCTTGGAGATGCCCCCGAGTGGCATCCCCTCTTTCTTCTAACGACCATCGGTATATCACTTGAGACTATATTTTTATTCGTCACATATTATGAGTTTTTCTTGGAGCATCTTGTATGATATGAGTCTTTGCTTGTTTTGTTTGCTATTTTGTCAGAATCATCCTTGCTGTACTCACCCATTTGAGAGAGCCAAAATTATGCTATGATTTGTTAGAATTGCTCTTTATGCTTCACTTAATTTTTTTTAGAGCTATGGAATTGCTCTAGTGCTTCACTTATATCTTTTTAAGCATGGTGCGTTATGTTATTTTTGAAGAAATGCTCTCATGATTCACTTATATTTATTTGAGAGTTACTAAAAAATTCTCTCATGCTTCACTTAGATTAATTTGAGAGAAGGAAATTTTATGCTCATGTGCTTCACTTATATTTGTTTGAGCTTATCAAAAGCAACACATGAAACTAGTCCCAATATGATAGATATCAAAGGGGGATATAATAAAAACTTTCATGAAGATCATTGGACAAAATAAACTTGATTCTTTGTAATAGTTTTGAGATATGATGATAGTGATACGTGAGCCATATTAATGAGTGATTATGTTTTAGTAAGAATATTGATGTTAAGGTTTGTGATTCCCTATGCAAGCCCGAAAGTCAATAGTCATACAATGAAATTACATCCTACTTGTGTTGCATTATTCGGTGTTAGTTATGTTTAATGTTCTCTTACGATGGTTTTCGTTCCTTGGTTGGTCGCTTCTCAATCTCTTGCTAGCCTCCACCTTGCACTAAATAGAAATACTACTTGTGCATCCAAATCGTAAAACCCAAGTTGTGCCAAATGAGTCCACCATAACTACCTATATGTGGTATTTCCATGCCGTTCTAAGAAAATTTGTATGTGCCAACTCTAATTTCAAAATAAAGTTCTCTTTTGTGTGCCTGTACCGCTCATGAAGCGGAGAGGGGTGGCTAATATTTTTCATGCTAGATGTGTTATTCTCAATATGAGTGTTTATTCACTTGTCATTGCACGAGAGTATGGTGGTAATAGGGATTCCCAGTCCCGAAATGAAAAATAATTTTACTTTATGTTGTCAAATAATAAATTACTTGAAAAGTGTTGGTATGGAGGGCACCCATGGATACAAATAAGCCATGGATTGTGAAAGAATGGTGGAAAAAGGAATAAACTTTATTTTATTTTTGGGAACCGCCTATGATATATCTAGCATGGAAAGTGTTGGGAACTCTAAGTCTTTTTTTACGGGAAAAGTATGCCTCCCAATTTTTTTATCTCTCAATTTTTAAGCTTTGAGCTCTATCACATCTACAAATCCCTACTCCCCTCTGCGAAGGGCCTATCTTTTACTTTATGCAATTTTTATTTTTATTTGAGTCTCCACCTTCTCTTATGAATCACCAACTACGGAACACTATTATCACACTTGAGCATTGGATGTAGTTAATATTTGGATGTGTTGCATGAATGGATCAATGGTTGAGCATAATGGGCAAGGGATAACTTGCTTTAGTGTTGATATTTTGAAAAGACACGATTGTTTGTTGGTATGCTTGAGTATTAAAGTCTTCATGTCAAAACTAGACTATTGCTTTGAATCATATGAAATTCCAAATGTCTATGCTATAAAAGAAAAGAATATGTGATGAACATAATAGGCATCATTCCACATCAAAAATTATGTTTTATCATTTACCTACTCGAGGACAAGCAGGAATTAAGCTTGGGGATGCTGATACGTCTCCAACGTATCTATAATTTTTTTATTATTCCATGTTGTTATATTATCATTCTTGGATGTTTCACAATCATTTTATATCATTTTTGGGACTAACCTATTGACATAGTGCCCAGTGCCATTTGCTGTTTTTTGCTTGTTTTTTTAAATCACAGAAAATCAATACCAAACACAGTCCAAATGCAGCGAAACCTTTTGGAGATTTTTTTACCAGAAGACATCCAGTGGGCCGGAGAAGTACCAGTGGGGTGCCCCGAGGGGGGCACAACCCACCTGGGCGCACCTGGAGGCCCAGGCGCGCCCAGGTGGGTGATACGTCTCCAACGTATGTATAATTTTTGATTGTTCCATGCTATTGTGTTATCTTTCTTGGATGTTTTATATGCAGTTATATGCTATTTTATATGATTTGGGGGACTAGCCTATTGACCTATAGCCCAGTGCCAGTTTTTGTTTTCCCCTTGTTTTTGAGTTTCGCAGAAAAGGAATATCAAACGGACTGACACCTCTCCAACGTATCTATAATTTTTTATTGTTCCATGCTGTCATATTATCATTCTTGGATGTTTTACAATCATTTTATAGTCATATTATATCATTTTTGGTACTAACCTATTGACATAGTGCCAATTGCTAGTTGCTGTTTTTTGCATGTTTTTTACATCGCAGGAAAGAAATATCAAACGGAGCCCAAACACCGCGAAACTTTTTGGACAATTTTTATGGGCCAGAAGAAACCTGATGGGCCGAGGCAGCACCTGGGGGGTTCCCCAGGGGGGCACAACCCGGGCACGCCAGGCCCCTGGCACGCCCATGTGGGTTGTGCCCACATCATGGCCTCCCGCATCGCCTCTTTGCTCTATAAACACCCCAATGTTCCAGAAACCCTAGGCGAGTCGACGAAATATTCATCCAGCCACCGCAGAGTCCAGAAACACCAGATCCAATCTAGACACCATCACGGAGGGGTTCACCAATACCATTGGTGCCTCTCCGATGATGTGTGAGTAGTTTCTTGTAGACCTATGGGTCCGTAGTTAGTAGCTAGATGGCTTCCTCTCTCTCTTTTGATTCTCAATACAATGATCTCTTGGAGATCCATCTGATGTAACTCTTTTTGCGGTGTGTTTGTTGGGATCCGATGAACTTTGAGTTTATGATCAGATCTACCTTTTTATATCCATGAAAGTTATTTGAGTTTCTTTGATCTCTTATATGCATGATCTCTTATAGCCTCGTATTTCTTCTCCGATATTTGGGTTTTGTTTGGCCAACTTGATCTATTTATCTTGCAATGGGAAGAGGTGCCCGGTGGTGGGTTCGATCTTACGGTGCTTGATCCCAGTGACAGAAAGGGAACCGACATGTATGTATCGTTGCTACTAAGGATAAAATGACGAGATCCATATCTTACGCCTTAGAAAAATGGATCTTGTCTACATCATGTCATTGTTCTTAATGCATTACTCCATTTTCCATGAACTTAATACACTAGATGCATGCTGGACAGCGGTCGATGTGTGGATTAATAGTAGTAGATGCAGGCAGGAGTCGGTCTACTAATCTTGGACGTGATGCCTATGTAATGATCATTGCCTGGATATCGTCATAATTATTTTAGGTTCTATCAATTGCCCAACAGTAATTTGTTTACCCACCATTTGCTATTTTTCTCGAGGGAAGCCACTAGTGAAACCTACGGCCCCCAGGTATTCTTTCTCATATATTTGCCTTTGCGATCTACTTTTTCCTTGCATTTATTTTCAGATCTATTGAACCAAAAATACAAAAATACCTTGCTGCAATTTATTATTATTTATTTTATTTGGCGTTCGATCTATCAATCTACTACAAATTCCTCACGCCCGTTTTGCCTATCTTGAGGCGCCGTACCCCGAAATGGATTGACAACCCCTTTAACACATCGGGTTGCGAGAAATTGTTATTTGTGTGCAGGTGTTGTTTACATTGTGTTGCTTGGTTCTCCTACTATTCGATAACCTTGGTTTCACATCTGAGGGAAATACCTACCGCCGTTGTGCTACATCATCCCTTCCTCTTTGGGGAAAAACCGACGTAGCTTTAAGCGACATCAAAAGGAATTTTTGGCGCCGTTGCCAGGGAGGATCTTCAACATATACTAGGTTTATAATCACAAATCTCATCTCCTCACAATTTACATTATTTTCCATTTGCCTCTCGTTTTCCTCTCCCCCACTTCACAAACATTTCCCGCTTTTATTGGCCATCTTTTCCATTTGCCGTTTTTTCAGTCGAATCTATCGCCACTTGTGTTCTTGTTTACAATTGCTTAAAAATGACGCAAGAGAACACTAAGCTGTGTGATTTTTCCAATACCAACAACAATGATTTTATTGCCACTCCGATTGCTCCTCCTGCCACTAGTGCGGAGACTTGTGATATTAATACTGCTTTGTTGAATCTTGTCATGAATGATCAATTTTCTAGCACTCCTAATGAGGATGTTGCGTCCCATCTTAATACCTTCGTGGAATTATGCGATATGCAAAATAAAAAAGATGTGGACAATGATATTGTGAAATTGAAATCGTTTCCGTTTTCTTTGCGAGATCATGCAAAAATTTGGTTTTCTTCTTTACCTCGCAACAACATTGATTCTTGGAACAAATGCAAAGATGCTTTTATCACTAAATATTTTCCGCCTGCAAAAATTATATCCCTTAGAACCCAAATCATGAATTTAAAGCAACTTGAACATGAGCATGTTGCACAATCTTGGGAAAGGATGAAAATGATGCTAAGGAATTACCCAACTCATGGGTTGAATCTTTGGATGATCATACAAAATTTATATGCGGGATTGAATTTTGTTTCTCGAAATCTTTTGGATTCCGCCACGGGTGGCACCTTTATGGAAATTACTTTGGGTGAAGCCACCAAATTGCTTGATAATATTATGGCGAATTATTCACAATGGCATAACGAAAGGGCGCTGACAAGCAAAAATGTTAATGCGGTTTAGATTGATTCTTTGAATGAGAAAGTTGATGCTCTTATGAAAATGGCTGCTAGTAAAAGTGCTCCTATTGATCCTAATGATATGCCTTTGTCTACCTTGATTGAGCAAACTAGTGATCCTATAGATGTTAACTTTACCTCTAGAAATAAATTTAATAGCAATGCTTATAGAGGTAATTTTAATCCTAGGCCTTTACCTAGTAATTCCTCTAATAATTATGGTAATTCGTATGGAAATCAATCTTACAATAATAATAGGAACACCTCTGATCTAGAGAATAATATTAAAGAATTTATCAATACTTAAAAAGTTTTCAATGCTTCCATAGAAGAAAAATTGAATAAGATTGATGATATGTCTAGGAGTATTGATAGGATTTCTCATAATGTGGAAAATCTCAAGTTGAAATTTTCTGTGCCTAAAGTTGAAGAATCGATTAAAACTCTTTATGTTTCTATAAATGAAAGTAAGAAAAAAACCGCCACGCTTAGAGCTAAACGAGAATTTTTAGAAAAGGCGTTTTCTAGTGATTGCTTTCATAAAAATGATGAAGACATTAAAATGATTGGTGTTTCTTCCATTGATTCTTTGTTTAGTAAAGTTCAACTTGATGATAAAGGGACTGGAGAAGAGTCAACTTTAGGAAGAAGGCATCCCACTATTTTGGAGGGTGAAAATCTTGTTGAGAAAATTGATAAAAGTGGGTTTGGAGAGGTCAAGACTTTAACTAGTGATGCACCCACTATTTTGAATTACAAAGACTTTAATTATGATAGTTGCTCCGTGATTGATTTTATTTCTTTGTTGCAATCCATGATTAACTCACCCCATGCTTATGAAAAAAATAAAGCTTTTAATAAACATATTGTTGATGCTATGATGAAAGCTTTTGAAGAAAAAATGGAATTAGAAGTTTCAATTCCTAGGAAGTTGCATGATGAATGGGAACCTACCATCAAAATCAAAATTAAAAATTATAAGTGTTTTGCTTTGTGTGATTTGGGTGCTAGTGTTTCCACTATTCCAAAATCTCTTTGTGATGTTCTTGGTCATACCAATATTGAAGATTGCTCTCTTAATTTGCATTTGGCGGATTCCACTATTAAAAAGCCTTTGGGAAGGATCAATGATGATCTTATCCTTGCAAATAGGAACTATGTACCCATAGACTTTATTGTTCTTGATATCGATTGCAATCCGTCTTGCCCTATTATACTTGGTAGATCGTTTTTGCGCACTATTGGCGCGGTTATTGACATGAAAGAAGCAAATATTAAATTCCAATTTCCCTTGAGAAAGGGAATGGAACACTTCCCTAGAACCAAGATCAAATTAACTTATGAATCTATAATGAGGGAAACTTATGGAACATCCAACAAAGATGACAACACTTCAGATCTTGGAATTATGCCTAGCTAAGGGCGTAAAACGATAGCGCTTGTTGGGAGGCAACCCAATGAATAAATTTTATTTTTGCTTTTTGCTTTCTGTTCTTGAGTTTTAGCACAATTATGCTACTGGTATTATTGTGTTTTTTGTGTTTTAATTAGTGTTTGTGCCAAGTAGAACCAATAGGATCTTCTTGGGTGATAGTTGTTTGATCTTGCTGAAAAAGACATAAACTTTTGCGCTCACGAGAAAAATTCTCATTTTTAACAGAAAAGTTCTTTTTAGTTGATTATTTTTGCAGAAAATTAATATACAAATTTCCCACGTGGCCCTATTTTTTGCAAGATTTTTAGAGTTCCAGAAGTATGCGAAACTTCCAAATTACTACAGAATGTTCTGTTTTTGACAGATTCTGTTTTCTTTGTGTTGTGTGCTTATTTTGATGGCTCTATGATTTTCTTTGATGAGTTTTTGCCATAGAAAAGTTGTAATACAATAGATATAAAACAAAAACAAAATATGAACTGGTTTGACACAACACTTATAGTAGTGGTTTGCTTTCTTATACTAACGGATCTCACAAAGGTTTTGTTGAAGTTTAGTGTGATTGAAGTTTTCAAGTTTTGGGTTATCTTACGATGGATAAAATAAGGATGGAAGAGCCTAAGCTTGGGTATTCCCCGGCATCCCAAGCTATTATCCAAGAATGAGCAACCAACTAAGCTTGGGGATGCCCCCGAGTGGCATCCCCGCTTTCTTCCAACAACTATCGGTATTTCACTCGAAACTATATTTTTATTCATCACATGATATGTGTTTTCCTTGGAGCGTCTTGTATGATATGAGTATTTGCTTGTTTTATTTTGCTTTTTAAGTCATCAATCCTTGTTGTGCACACTTATTTTAGAGAGACAAAATTATGTTGTGACTTGTTAGAATAGCTCTCTATGCTTCACTTAAATTTTTATGAGCAATGGACTTGCTCTAGTGCTTCACTTATATCTTTTTGCGCATGTTGTGCTTAGTATTTTTGAAGAAATACTCTCTTGCTTCACTTATATTTATTTGAGAGTTAGTAAAATTTTAAATAAATTCTCTCTTGCTTCACTTATATTACTTTGAGAGAATGAAGAAAAATTATGCTCATGATCTTCACTTATATTTGTTTGAGCTTATCAAAACCAACACATGAAAATTAGTCCCAAAGTGATAGATACCCAAGAAGGATATAACAAAAACTTTCATGAAGATCATTGGACAAAATAAACTTGATTCCTTGTAATAGTTTTGAGACATGATGATATGATATGTGAGTCATGTTAATGAGTAAGTATGCTTTAGTAAGATTATGAGTGTAAAAGTTTATGATTCCCTGTGCAAGCACGAAAGTCGATAATTATGCAATGAAATTATATCCTACTTGTGGTGCATTATTCGGTGTTATTTATGCTTAATGTTCTCTTATGAGATTATTCGTTTCATGGTTGGTCGCTTCCCAGCCTTTTGCTAGCCTTCATTTTACACTAAGTATGATCTCTACTTGTGCATCCAAAATCCTTTATCCCGGTTTTGCCACATGAGTCCACCATACCTACCTATATGCGGTATTCCCTTTTCGTTCTAAGCAAATTTGTATATGCCATCTCTAATTTTCAAAATAAAGTTCCCTTTTGTGTGCATGTACCGCTCACGAGGCAGTGAGGGGTGGCCAATATTTTCCATGCTAGATGTGTTATTCTCACGATGAGTATTTATTCACTTTTCATTGCACGAGAGTAAGGCAAAGGTATTAGGGATACCCATTCCTGAAATGAAAAACGAATTTACTTTATGTTGTCAAATAATAAATTCCTTTAAAAGTGTTGGTATGGAAGGCAACCGTGGATTCGGCTAGCCATGGCTTGTGAAAGTTTGGTGGAAAAGGAATAAACTTTATTTTCTGTTTGGGAACCGCCTATGATATATCTAGCATGGAAAGTGTTGGGAACCTCATGTCATTCTTGTTGGTGGGAAAAGTATACCTCCCAAAAAAAATTATCTCTCAATTTAAACTTTGAGCTCTAGCACCTCTACAAATCCCTACTTCCCTCTGCGAAGGGCCTTTCTTTTACTTATGCAATTGTCATTTTTGAATTTGAGTCTCCATCTTCTATTACAAGCACCAACTAGGAAACACTATGATCGTACTTGAGCATTGGGTGTAACTAATATACGACTGTGTTTCATGAATGAATCAATGGTAGAGCATAATGGGCTAGGGATAGCTTACTTTAGCATTGATATTTTGAAAGACATGATTGCTTGTTGATATGCTTGAGTATCTAAATTATGATGTCGAAACTAGACTATTGCTTTGAACCATATAAAAGTCCAAATGTCCATGATATAAAGAAAAGAATATGATATGACATGATAGGCAGCATTCCACATCAAAAATTTTGTTTTTATCACTTACCTACTCGAGGACGAGAAGGAGTTAAGCTTGGGGATGCTAATATGTCTCCAACATAACTATAATTTTTTATTGTTCCATGTTGTTATATTATCATTCTTGTATGTTTTATAATCATTTTATAGTCATTTTATATCATTTTTTGGTACTAATCTATTGACATGATGCCAAGTGCCAGTTGATGTTTTCTGCATGTTTTTTACATCGCAGGAAATCAATATCAAACAGAGCCCAAACACCGTGAAACTTTTTGGAGAATTTTTATGGGCTAGAAGACACCTGATGGGCCAAGGCAGCACCTGGGGGGGTGTCCCGAGGGGGGCACAACCCACCAGGGCACACCAGGCCCCCTGGCACGCCTAGGTGGGTTGTGCCCATCTCGGTGGCCTCCCGCACCGCTTTTTTGCTCTATAAATACCCCAATATTCCAAAAACCCTAAGGGAGTTGACAAAATATTCATCCAGCCGTCGCAGAGTCCAGAAACACCATATCCAATATAGACACCATCACAGAGGGGTTCACCACTTCCATTGGTGCCTCTCCGTTGATGCGTGAGTAGTTTCTTGTAGACCTACGGGTCCCTAGTTAGTAGCTAGATGGCTTCCTATCTCTCTTTTGATTATCAATACAATGGTCTCTTGGAGATCCATATGATGTAACTCTTTTTGTGGTGTGTTTGTTGGGATCCGATGAACTTTGAGTTTATGATCAGATCTATCTTTTTATATCCATGAAAGTTATTTGAGTTTCTTTGATCTCTTATATGCATGATCTCTTATAGCCTCGTATTTCTTATTTGATATTTAGGTTTTGTTTGGCCAACTTGATCTATTTATCTTGCAATGGGAAGAGGTGCCCGGTAGTGGGTTCGATCTTACGGTGCTTGATTCCAGTGACAGAAAGGGAACCAACACATATGTATTATTGCTACTAAAGATAAAACGACGAGATACATATCTAACGCCATAGATAAACGGATCTTGTGATTCTTGCCTACATCATGTCATCATTCTTAATGCATTACTCTATTTTTCCATGAACTTAATACACTAGATGCATGCTGGATAGCGGTCGATGTGTGGAGTAATAGTAGTAGATGTAGTTAGGAGTCGGTCTACTAATCTTGGACGTGATGCCTATGTGATGATCTTTGCCTGGATATCGTCATAATTATTTGAGGTTCTATCAATTGCCCAACCGTAATTTGTTTACCCACCGTTTGCTATTTTTCTCGAGAGAAGCCACTAGTGAAACCTACGGCCCCCGGGTCTTCTTTCTCATATATTAGCCTTTGCGAAGTACTTTTTCCTTGAATTTATTTTCAGATCTATTAAACCAAAAATACAAAAATACCTTGCTGCAATTTATTCTTATTTATTTTATTTGGTGTCCGATCTATCAATCTACTACATATTCCTCACGCCCATTTTGCCTATCTTAAGGCGCCGTACCCCGAAAGGGATTGACGACCCCTTTAACACGCCGGGTTGTGAGAAGTTGTTATTTGTGTGCAGGTGTTGTTTACACTGAGTTGCTTGGTTCTCCTATTGGTTCGATAACCTTGGTTTCACATATGAGGGAAATACCTACCGCCGCTGCGCTGCATCATCCCTTCCTCTTTGGGGAAAAACTAACGTAGCTTTAAGCGACATCATTGACCTGAAAATTTACGGTGATTTTTTATGGACTAGAAGAAGCCCCCGAAGCGAAAGAGTTGGGCCAGAAGAGCCACAAGTCATCCACAAGGGTGGGGGCGCGTCCACCCCCAGGGCGCGCCCCTACCTTGGGTTGACTCGTGGACCCCCTGACTTGTTCTCGACACCAAAAATTCCTATAAATACAGAAACCCCCAGAAATAAACCTAGATCGGGAGTCCCGCCACCGCAAGCCTCTCTAGCCACAAAAAACCAATCGGGGGCCCGTTCTGGCACCCTGCCGGAGGGGGATACCATCACCGATGGCCATCTTCATCATATCAGCGGTCTCCATGATGAGTAGGGAGTAGTTCACCTCGGGGCTGAGGGTATGTACGAGTAGCTATGTGTTTGATCTCTCTCTCTCTCTCTCTCTCTCTCTCTCTCTCTCTCTCTCTCTCTCTGTGACGCCCCCGATTTGTCCGTACACTAATCATGCACGCAAATGTGTACGGCCAAGATCAAGGACTCACTGGAAGATATCACAACACAACTCTAGACACAAATTAAAATAATACAAGCTTTATATTACAAGCCAGGGGCCTCGAGGGCTCGAATACAAAAGCTCGAAAACACAAGAGTCAGCGGAAGCAACAATATCTGAGTACAGACATAAGTTAAACAAGCTTGCCTTAAGAAGGCTAGCACAAATGTAGCAACGATCGAAGAGGCAAGGCCTCCTGCCTGGGACCTCCTAACTACTCCTCGAAGCCGAACTCCACGTAGAAACATCCTCGGGATCTTCTGGCTCCTGGACTCCATCAACTGGTTGCGTCATCCGAGAAGAAGGAACAAGAGGGGAAAGGGGGAGAAAAGCAACCGTGAGTACTCATCCAAAGTACTCGCAAGCAAGGATCTACACTACATATGCAATGATATCTGTGTAAAGGGATAATATATGTGGGTTAAACTGCAGAATGCCAGAATAAGAGGGGGATAGCTAATCCAAACGAAGACTACGCTTCTCGACATCTCCATCTTGCAGCAGTAGAAGAGAGTAGATGGAATAGTAACAAGCGTCCAAGCTTCTGGCAGCCTCCGTCTTGAGTAGCTGAAGAGTTCACCAAGTAACATCGTATAGCATAAACCTACCCGGTGATCCTCCCCTCGTCACCCTGTGAGAGAGCAATCACCGAGTTATATCTGGCACTTGAAAGGGGTGTGTTTTATTAAGTATCCGGTTCTAGTTGTCATGAGATCAGAGTACAACTCCGGGTCGTCCTTTTACCGAGGGACACGGCTATTCGAATAGATTAACTTCCCTGCAGGGGTGCACCACATAACCCAGCACGCTTGATCCCATTTGGCCGGACACACTTTCCAGGGTCATGCCGGGCCTCGGAAGATCAACACGTCGCAGCCCTACCTAAGCACAACAGAGAGGTCAGCACGCCGGTCTAAGTCCTAAGCGCGCAGGGGTCCGGGCCCATCGCCCAACGCACACCTGCATGTTGCGTACGCGGCCGGTAAGAATACCTAGCCTCTCCTAATACCAGAGTAGGCTTTCCAGTCCAATCCGGCGCGTGCCGCTAAGTCGCTGACGTCAAGAAGGCTTCGGCTGATACCACGACGTCGAGTGCCCATAACTGTTCCCACGCAGCTGGTTAGTGCGTATAGACCAAATGGCCAGACTCAGATCAAATACCAAGATCCCGTTAAACGTGTTATTATGAAATAACCGCGGACAACGACCAGGGCCAGGCCCACCTGTCATCTATGCAGCAGAATAGGAGTAACCGAACAATAACATGCTACACTACTCTAATGCAAGCAGTAGAGAGAAGAATAGGCGATATCTGGTGATCAAAGGGGGGGCTTGCCTGGAAGCTCTGCAGACGAAAGGAATCTTCGGAATCGTAGCCGTAGTCGAACACCGAAGCATCATTGGTCTCGGGGTCTATCACAGTATCGGAGTCTACCGAAAATAAGCAACGAAGGGGAAGCAAATAAATAACAGAGCAAAAAATAGCATCACAAAGCATAACATGGCAAAAGGTGGTGCTACGTGTGTCCTAACGCGGTGCTCGGTGATACAGGCGAAGAGGAATAACATCTGGGAAAGTATTCCCGGTGTTAGGCATTTGCGGGCAGATGAAACGGAGGGGAATGTTGCATGTTCGGTATGATAGAGATGTGTGGCGGACAAACGGACCGCGTATTCGGATTCGTCTCGTCGTTCTGAGTAACTTTCATGTATAAAACTTTTTCATCCGAGTTATGGATTATTTTATATTAATTTTTAAAGATTTAAATCATTTTTAGAAGTAACAGATTTAATTTAATTAGAAAATATGATTATTGTGCCAGCATGACATCAGCATGATGTCAGCAAGACCACAGGTTGACTAGGTCAACCCTGGCAGGTGGGGCCCATTCGTCATTGACACAGTTACACTAACAGATTGTTAATGTTAATTAACATATTTAATTGGGTTTGTTAATCAAGATTAATTAACTTAACTAAATCATTAATTAATTAATTAATTAATAATTTATCTATTTAAACATTTTTTTTTATTTATTTTATTAAATCATTCTGGGGCCTGGGGCCCCCTAGTCAGTGGCCCATACGGGCCAAGCGGGCGCTGGACGTTGGTTTCGGGCGCGGTTGTGCGGGCGTAGGCGCCCGGTGCTGGGCGCCGGAGCGCGCGGCGGCACCGGCGGAGCGAGGCGCCGGCGGAGCACAGCGCCGGCGGAGGGGAGTGGCCGGGCCTAGCGCGGCTGCAGCGGGCGTGCGGCCATCGGCCCGAGGCAGGGCGGAACGGCGGCAAGGTTCGGGCGCTCGACCCGACCATGGGCCGAGCGGGCGCGGACGGGCAGGGAGAAGCAAGACGGGGCGCCGGCGGAGGTCGTCGGCCGGCCAATTTCGGCGGCCGGACGGAGCGTGGCCGGGTCCAACGGGAAGCGGGAGGAGCGGCGCCGGGTCGGGTGGGAGAACAGCGACGGGGGCGTGCGAGGAGAAAGGGGTGGAGGGAGGTGCTCACAGCGAGAGCGGCAAAGGAGCTCGTGGAGGAGACGAGGAGGTCCGCTGGGGAGGATTTCGGGGACGGGCGACGAAGGCAGTGCGGCGACGACGGGCGTTGGCATCCGGTGCGGGGGTGGGGGCGGAGGAGGAGGCTGGCGAGGTCGCCGACGTTAACGTGCGTCGAGGCGAGGGGCGTGCGCCTCCCGATCCAGATCGGGGGTGGAGGGAACCGTGCGAGAGGGAGAGGGGATCGGGGGAGTGGGGGTGAATGGGTTAGGGTTTCGGTAGGGAGTGGGGATA
>LR738709.1:386824155-386895102 GCA_902687465.1 Secale cereale | reverse complement strand
CGTTTTAGAAACGGAGCTTCGAGCAAAGAGATCAAAATCCGGGGGTTTGAGAGCAAGAACACGAGAGAGAGAGAGAGAGAGAGAGAGAGAGAGAGAGAGAGAGAGCAATGGTGATTTTTTTCTCGAGGTAGGAGATGTATTGGGTTAAAGAGATAAGTGAGGGGGGCCACATGGGAACCACAACCCACCAGGGCGCGCTTGGGGTTGCTGGCGCGCCCAGGTGGGCTGTGCCCACCTGGTGCACCCCCCCTCTGATGTTTTTGCACTAAAATTCAGAAATATTCAGAAAAAATCATGTTAAATTTTCAGGGCATTATGAGCATTTTTTGGGTCATTTTTTATTGCACGGGAAAAACCGAAAACAGGATAAACATGGCATTTTATTTTATTTAACTAAGAAAAATAGTAAACAAAAGATAGGGTCAGAAGGTAGTGCCTACTAAATTCATCAACTCCATGCCTCTCGAAAATGATCCATTAATAAGGTTGATCAGGTCTTATTAACAACAACTTTCAATCGGCATGAAATCGAAGAACTTTCGTAAAACACTAAGTTACCTCAATGGGGATATGCACATCCCTAACAATAAGTATATCATATTTTGGTTTGGCAGTAGGTAGAGGTATGTGAAAACTTCCAATAGTGAGTGTCGGAGATTTTTCAATAATATTAATACCATTCACTTGGATTTGTTTCTTCGCAAAGTGCACCGTATGCTCGTTACCATTGATATGAAAAGTGACCTTGCTTTTATTGAAATCAATAAAAACCCATGTTGTATTCAAAAAGGGTCTACCAAGGATAATCGACATGTTGTCGTCCTCGGGCATCTTAAGTATAACAAAGCCAGTTAAGATGGTAACGTTTGCAAGAACAACGGGCACATCCTCACAAAAACCGATGGGTATGGTAGTTGCTTTGTCAGCCATTTGCAAAGATATTCCCATAGGCATGAATTTATTCAAATCAAGTCTTTTATACAAAGAGAAAGGCATAACACTAACACCAGCTCCTAAATCACATAAAGCAGGTTTGACATAGTTTCTTTTGATGGAGCATGGTATAGTTTGTATTCCTGGATCTCCAAGTTTTTTGGGTACTCCATCTTTAAAAGAATAGTTAGCAAGTATGGTGGAGATTTCAGCTTCTGGTATCTTTCTTTTATTAGTGATGATGTCTTTCATGTATTTTGCATAAGGAGACATCTTTAAGATATCAGTCAAGCGAGTGCGCAAAAAGACTGGCCTAAACATTTTAGCAAAGCTCTCAAATTCTTCATCATATTTTTTTCTTAGTTGACTTAGGTGAAAAGGGCATGGGCTTGTGTACCCATTGTTCTATTTCTTTACCATGTCTCCTAGAAATAAAGTCTCTCTTATCATACTTTTTATTTTTAGGTTGTGGGTTATCAAGATCAATAGCAGGTTCTATCTCAATATCATTATCTAGTTATTATCATTATCTGGTTGAGTGTCTTTATGAATATTATCATTATCATTTTCATTATCACTAGATAAATGTTCATTACCAGATTGAGTTTCAGCATCAGAGATAGAGACAACATTATTATTTTCTAGAGGTTTCTCTACCTCAGGTTCACTAGATGTCGTGGATTTAGCACGGCAGATGTCCTGGTGAAAGGACTTAGTCGTGAGGCCATCGTCCGGGTTAGCTTAAAGGGGTTAAAGCGAACGAAGGACACAGGGAGTTTATACTAGTTCGGCCCCTTCGATGAAGATAAAAGCCCACGTCTAGTTTGGTGTGGTATTGCTTGGGCTTCGATGACCAGGGAGCGAATCCGCTTTGCCTGTGTCTCAAGCTGTTTTTTCCTCTCCTGAACCGTCGCCGGATTGTCCCTTTATATAGGAGGCGACACCCGGTCCGGTTTATAGAGTCCCGAGGCCGGCTCATAAACGTGTCCACCTCGGTCTCTACTCTTTCTATCTTACATCCCAAGTTACATGGTACGACGGTTTACAGACCATGGGCCTTATACATGGGCCCTGAACCTCTATGGGCTATAACCTCCTGTTACATATTCTACTGGGCTTCTGATAATATAACCTTACCAGCGTAATCCGAACCCTCCTGGCCGGTTTATACCCGATAGTCATATCCCTGACATTAGGCCCCAGATTGATTTGAACTTGTTCATGTCAGTCTCCTAAGTCTTGTACGAATTTCCCGTTCTGCAACTCTTGTGTGCTTCATAAACCGGCCATGACGTCCTCTCCTGGAATCGCTTCAATCTGTCGTGACGTCATCTGCGCATTTAACGCCCGCATCTGTTTGTTACCTTTCTTTATTGCCGCACCGAAGATCGAGGCGACAGCTCAATCTATATCCGATTTCTGGCCTCCTCGATTCCCGCGCTTGACATTTTTAACTCTTCGGCCTATAAATACAGCCGAGGCCCATCTCTTCTCCCCTTCTGCTTCTTCTTCTTCCGTCTCCAGTGCTCGAACCTCCGCCACTGTTCTTCGAGCTCGCCGTCGTCCACAAGCTCGGCCGCTGCATCGACCTCGAACGCGTCCAGAAAACTCGCCGTTGTCCTCTGCTTCCTCGGGTACGCTATGTTCTTCCCCATAGATCTCAATTCTAGGGTTTCTTCTGTAGCTTGCCGCGAACCCTCGTTTCTTCGTAGTTCATCGCCGTAGGTTAGTTTTAGCAGTAGATATAAAACTTGTCAGGTTCGACCCTCATTCTTGCGCTTCCGCTCCATCGTTATACTTTAGCTTCTCCAGCACTGCTAGTTTAGATTGAATCTATAGAGAACTTCTATTGCCTTCACTGAATATGACTTGTATTGTTCTATCTTTTTCTTGCGCTGTAGATCCATATTTTACCTCTGCTTCATGTAAAAGTTGTTTCCCACACTTTAGATCTGCAGTTTGTCCGCTTATATCGCCCGTTTAGTCATAACTTGCGCTTCATATGCTTGCCCCGACGGTTTAGATTTTTAAGCCTACTTCCATAATTGACGGTTTAACTTTCTCCTTCTATTGCCATAAACCGGCAGCTGTCTCGTTCATACCTGCTTCCGGGTTAGTAGATACCATTAGTCCCTTGTTTAAACCGACAATTGAGTCCATATCTTCTTAGAATGCGCCGGTTTATATCTAGCAGTTGGTAAACCGGGTCTTGTATTATATTTTCCAGTGTTCCTTTCTTGAAGAAAATGGCTTCCACAGCGAAACAATTTGTTGCCTGCAACTGGGTTCCATCCCGGATTACGGAAGACGACTTAGTAGAGGCATCCTCAATTGGTGTCCTGGGCTCCAAAGAGGTTCTGCACTGGCGGGCCCCTGAAAACGAATGTCCTCCTAAGCCTAAGGAGGGAGAAATCATAGTCTTCTATGATCATCTGGCCCGGGGTTTTAGCCCTCCCGGTTCAAAGTTCTTCCGTGATGTGTTAGCCGCTTTTTAACTCCATCCACAAGATATAGGCCCTAATTCCGTATCAAACATCTGCAACTTCCAAGTCTTCTCAGAAGCATATCTTCAAGAGGAGCCATCAGTGGAGCTATTCCAGGATTTCTTCCCTCTGAACCGCCGGACTGAGTTTTCTGATGGGCCTCATACTGAGCTTGGCGGGGTGAGCATCCAGAAAAGGAAGGACGTAGTTTTCCTCATGCCACTCTTCACAGCCACCCTAGGGATTGGAACCAGACATGGTTCTACTACAAAGACACTTTGCCACAAGGAGAAAACCCACTGCCGGGTTACCGCGCTTACCGTCTGGCGTCAACTCACCCTTTGCCGCAGCGTCTAAGTGCCCAAAACCGGGCTCGATATGCCCCTCAACTTTCCAAACTCAGGGCCTTCGTGGCTAACGGTTTAACTGGGGTTGATTTTGTTCGATGCTGGCTCTCTTGGAGCATTCTTCCATTAAGCCGGCGCTCAGGCTTAATGTGTGAATATACTGGTAAATCGGAAGACCCTCAGCATCACACCAAAATAGTACTTCCTGACAACGAAGTTACTGAATCCGCAAAGAAGATGCTGAATATCCCTCTGGAAGACTGCAGCCGGATCGGTTTAGCTCCCTTCTACACAGATAACCAACCACCGCCGGTAAGACTCTTCTGTCTATTTCTTTCCACTTTAATCCATTCACATCAGTTGTCTTCAACATGTTATAATTCCTTTATGCAGGCCAACAATCCTTTCTGGAAGAAGAAAGCTCAAGATAAACCGACGAAGCCAACACGCAAGAAAACCTTTGCCGTAAAGAAGAAGAAAGCTGTTGTTGCTTCCGGTTCAAACCCTGAAGAAGATGATCCGGCTTCTGAGGTACTGCTTGACTCTTATGTCCTTTGATCTCCCTTTGTCTGAATTTATGTTAATGATGCCTTTTCTCAGGACCTGGCAGAGGGAAGTAAAGCGGAGGGAGTTGAGGTAATTTCTCTCTCATCTGATTCAGAACCATTGCCACCCAAGATCCGCCGGGTATCCCGGAAATATCCATTTTCTCACCCTTATGCTCAATTGGATCCCAACTTTCTTTTGAAGAAACAGCAGCATGAAGCTCGCCGGACCACGCGCCATAGCGGCCATGTGGTTGAATCATCCGGGATACCCCTCACGCCAGCTCGCGGACGCCGCTCAGAGGTTTTGCTCACTCCAACCCTTCTTCATCCAAAAGCAGGCCTTATTCGCAAACCTCTTAAACCGTCTGATCCCAACTATCAGGAGGCTCCTCTGTCTTCTTCCGGCGAGTCTACTGCCACTCAGATCCCGATGCTTAAGACCGTTCCTAGGTAAGTTATCCTTTCAAACGTCTGGTTTATCTTTCTGTTTTAACTTTGTGATTCGCATTGCTCTTTTACTCTTTATCAGTATGCCCAAGCCTAGCAAAAAGGCGAAATTAAATAAACCGGCTGCCGAAACCACCACTACTGAACCGGCCGAGGATCCTGAAGCGGCCAACCCTCCAGGGGACAATGTTGAAGTTCAGCTCGATGATTCTGCCCCTATGGATCATGAAGATCTTGCTGCTCCGGGGGGTGATGATATGGAGAACACGGCTGAACCGGCAAGCCCTGTCCGGGTTAGTCCTCCTCGGGCTAGCCCGGCTCCTATCAGTCCGGTGCGCACTACTGATCCCCTTCAGCCGACGGCCACCTCAATGGCGGACGTTGAAATAACTGGGATAGGATTCTCTGCTCCCACAGAGCCTGTTGCCTTGGCTAGGCATACTGCCAAGGAAGAAAAACTTCAACAAGATAAAGGCAAGTGGAGCACAGACTTGTCAAGTTATGCTCAGCTGAGTGCCCAGGAACTCCATTCTGGGTATCTGAACGGGCTCTTCACCAGCCGTGACTATGAAGCCGGCTTAGTCAACATGATGAAAGATAAATATGAGGTGACTTTCTTTCCTTTTGCTTTTCGTTTCTGCTTAGTACTTTGCAATCCTACCTTTAGGCCATAGTAGCCCCCAAGTGCCAGTTTAGCTTCACTGTAGGTGAACCGGGACTTTACTTATGTCTGAGAATGAATGTACATTAGCCCCCAAGTGCCAAGGTCATAACTTGTTTATGTGCTTGGGACTTGTCTGAAAAATTGTCTTTCTTTTACTTCAAGTGTACATTAGCCCCCAAGTGTCGAGTGCATAACTTGTTATGTACTTGAGACTTTGATTGATCTGTCCTTCTAACACATTTGCTTTCCTTACAGGCTGACTTGAACCGGAGAACTTCGGAGGCAACTGAGCTCCGAAATAGCTTGGCCTTCCATGAGACTGGTTCAACCAAAGCTACGGAAGAACTTGTCCTTGCTTTAACTAATATGGAAAAACTCAAGAAAGACTTTGAAGCGGAACGGTCCACATGGGAGGTACAGAGGGACGCTCTAGAAAAAAGAGCGAAGGATGCCGAAGCTGCTCTTAATTCGGTGATGCAAGAGCTATCTGGGTTGAAACAGTAAATAGAGAACATGACATCTGCTATCTTTGGTGAGTACCTGTCTTCGTATGTTTGCCCCTTGTAATCTTTATTCTGCTCCGGTTTAACTCTCCAATTTCATATAGGGAGGCGCATAACTCATCTTGGAGATGATGTTCAGAAGAAACTCAAGGTTGCTTATACCCTGGTGGAGCGGCTCTACTCCGGTGCTCAAAGGGCTATCACTGCCATGTCGCACAATAAACCGGCGCCGACCACCATCCAAGCCACTCTGGAAAAGCTATCCGTGTTGCACGTGCGACTTGTTGAGGTGAAGAAGTCTGCTGCACGAGCTGGTTCTCTTATGGCGTTAACCTGGGCCAAAGCATGGGTCCCCGATTTTGATCCGGCGAAGGCCATGAATGGTTACCCCAGCATGAAAGAGGACGGGTCAGCCTTCTTTGCTGAAGATCTCCGTTCTTTAATGAAGGACATGCGCCCTCTTGCCAGTAAGCTTGCTGACGAAGCAGATTTAACAAGGTATCATCCGGCTTATGACCAAGAGAATTCACGGGTGGAGCTGCCGGTTTACGACACTGAAAATCTGATCCCACCAGTTCGTAAGCACACTTTCGCTCCAGACATTGACCCATCAGATCTTATAAATGATGAAGTGTATTTCCGTGCCCTCTCCAAGATTGACTGGAGCGCTCCTGATTTCCGGCAGCTGCCAGAAGTCGACGCAAATCCGGCGCAAGTTGACCCTCAGCCTTCGCAGCGTGCTGAAGAAGAGTCCTAAACCGTCCTGGTTTAATTTTTAGTTGTTGAATACTTTGCCAAAAACTTTGATCCATTCGGGTCTGCAAGTGCCTTGTAATAGAATAGTTGAAATACTGCATTTGTCCCACTGTTATGGTATTATTTTGATTGGCATCTCTCAATTAATCTTCTGTTTGCAATGTTTTAACAGCTTATATTACCTGTGCCTGCATGAACGAAGCTTAAAAATGTACTGGCGGTTTACCACCGGACGGATTATACTGCCCTGATATATACATCAATTGGATAGCCTTTGAACTGCATATAAAACACAAACATATATCATACCTCTGATTAAGTGTGCCTGTAGACCTTAACCCGGTAGGAATATCTTAAAGCGCGGGCGCTGATGAGGCCTTTGACTCTCTTGTTGGCTTAGCATGATGGCCGATCCGGGTTACGATGAACGCCGGTTTAACTCTCGCTGGTGTTCATGACCCAGACTTATGATCAACCTTGTAGCTGTCCAGTCTCGCATCAATGGACTTGCTTAAAACCAATGACCTTGACGACAAAGATTTGTGAAATCATAAAAAATAAAAATAAGGTTTTTTGGGCAAATAAGACCATGTAGTCGAGGCTTTTTACGAGCTGCCAGGCTCCAAATTCGAGGCTTTTTATGAGCTGCCAGGCTACTGTCATTAACCATTTTAGCAAAGCCTGTCAAGATGCTCCGCAATCCTTAACCAAATCATCGATGACAAGCTACCCAATGTTTCAAAATCTCGTAAAGATTTTATCTTTAGGTAATCAACTCGATGATCGTCAATTTAACGTGGCTAAGTTCAGGGTCCCGAAGGATTGACTTGTGGCAGGTTCGACGGGTCATACCAGGTTTACCTGGACGGCGTGATTTACTTGATGCAGGCAGGTTAATCCGGGGTTTTAGGTGCATGCACCGGGCTTCCAAGCCATGTTCACTACAAGGGTATTCAACTCTCTACGAGCCCCCAGGTTGTGTGCGAGCCGTTTGCTCATCGGGGCATATGTTTGAGCTGGGTTAGGCACCAACACTCTCTTTTACCCCTCATCATCATGTGGAAATTGCCGAAGCAACCAGAGCAGTGCTCTTATGATGGGCTTCATAACGCCGCCGGCTCAAGAGGCCATGAGAAACTCCCTTGCCCACAGAAGCCCCCATGTGATTCTTGTTTGTATATAAAAGATGGTTGATTCCTTGATTTATCAAGGGCGCCGGTTTAGGAGGCCATGGAAAGCTTCTTCGAAAACTCCCATGTGATACTCCTTTGTACAAAGAACACGGCTGATTCCTTGATTTTATCAGGGGAGCCGGTTTAAGAGGCCATGGAAGGTTTCTTTCGAAGCCCCCATGTGATACTCTTTTGTATGGAAGACACGGCTGATTCCCTGATTCTATCAGGGGCGCCGGTTTAAGAGGCCATGGAAGGTTTCTTTCGAAGCCCCCATGTGATACTCCTTTGCGAAGAGATGGCTGATTCCCCGGTGTTTCGGGGGCGCCAGTTTATTTTATTAATCATAATATATATATTGTACATAAAGCGGAGCCAATGGCTCAAGTATAGTAAGGTCGAAGAAGAGCGATGTTCCACGGCCGCTTGGTCTCCTCCTCTGCCGTACGTGAGTCCTTATGTTCTCGAACGTCGACAAGGTAATATGATCCGTTGTGCAGGTTTTTGCTGACCACAAAGGGTCCTTCCCAAGTGAAGGAAATATGCCCTAGAGGCAATAATAAAGTTATTATTTATTTCCTTATATCATGATAAATGTTTATTATTCATGCTAGAATTGTATTAATCAGAAACTTAATACATGTGTGAATACATAGACAAAACAGAGTGTCCCTAGTATGCCTCTACTAGACTAGCTCATTGATCAAAGATGGTTATGTTTCCTAGCCATAGACATGAGTTGTCATTTGATCAACGGGATCACATCATTAGGAGAATGATCTGATGGACAAGACCCATCCGTTAGCTTAGCACTATGATCGTTTAAGTTTTACTGCTATTGCTTTCTTCATGACTTATACATGTTCCTATGACTATGAGATTATGCAACTCCCGAATACCGGAGGAACACTTTGTGTGCTACCAAACGTCACAACGTAACTGGGTGATTATAAAGGTACTCTACAGGTGTCTCCGAAGGTACTTGTTGGGTTGGCGTATTTCGAGATTAGGATTTGTCACTCCGATTGTCGGAGAGGTATCTCTGGGCCCACTCGGTAATGCACATCACTATAAGCCTTGCAAGTATTGCAGCTAATGAGTTAGTTGCGGGATGATGTATTACGGAACGAGTAAAGAGACTTGTTGGTAACGAGATTGAACTAGGTATTGAGATACCGACGATCGAATCTCGGGCATGTAACATACCGATGACAAAGGGAACAATGTATGTTGTTATGCGGTTTGACCGATAAAGATCTTCGTAGAATATGTGGGAGCCAATATGAGCATCCAGGTTCCGCTATTGGTTATTGACCGGAGACGTGTCTCGGTCATGTCTACATAGTTCTCGAACCCGTAGGGTCCGCACGCTTAAGGTTTCGATGATAGTTTTATAATGAGTTTATGAGTTTTGATGTACCGAAGGAGTTCGGAGTCCCGGATGAGATCGGGGACATGACGAGGAGTCTCAAAATGGTCGAGACGTAAAAATTGATATATTGGACGACTATATTCGGACATCGGAAAGGTTCCGAGTGATTCGGGTATTTTCGGAGTACCGTGGAGTTACGGGAATAGAGGAGAGAGGCCAAAAGGAAGGAGGCGTGCACCCCCCCCCCCTTCTGGTCCGAATTGCACAAGGGGTGCAGCCCCCTTTTCCTTCTCCCTCTCCCCCTCTTTCCTTCTCTCCTACTCCGGAAAGGAAAGGGGAATCCTACTAGGACTTGGGAGTCCTAGTAGGACTCCCCACACTTGGTGCGCCCCCTCTAGGGCCGGCCTCTCCGTCCCTCCTTTATATACGGGGGCAGGGGGCACCTCTAGACACAACAATTGATCTCTTGATCTCTTAGCCGTGTGCGGTGCCCCCCTCCACCATAGTTCTCCTCGATAAATATTGTAGCGGTGCTTAGGCGAAGCCCTGCGACGGTAGAACATCAAGATCGTCACCACGCCGTCGTGCTGACGGAACTCTCCCTCGACACTCGGCTGGATCGGAGTTCGAGGGACGTCATCGAGCTGAACGTGTGCTAGAACTCAGAGGTGCCGTAGTTTCGGTGCTTGATCGGTCGGGCCGTGAAGACGTACGACTACATCAACCGCGTTGTTCTAACGCTTCCGCTTTCGGTCTACGAGGGTACGTAGACTCACTCTTCCCTCTTGTTGCTATGCATCTGGTAGATAGATCTTGCGTGATCGTAGGAAAATTTTAAAATACTACGTTCCCCAACAGTGGCATCATGAGCCAGGTCTATGCGTAGATGATATGCACGAGTAGAACACAATGAGTTGTGGGCGATACTAGTCATACTGCTTACCAGCATGTCATATTTTGCTTCGGCGGTATTGTGAGATGAAGCGGCCCGGACCGACATTACGCGTACGCTTACGCGAGACTGGTTTCACCGTTACGAGCACTCGTTGCTTAAAGGTGACTGGCGGGTGTCTGTCTCTCTCACTTTAGCTGAATCAAGTGTGGCTACGCCCGGTCCTTGTGAAGGTTAAAACATCACATACTTGACGAAACATCGTTGTGGTTTTTGTATGCGTAGGTAAGAACGGTTCTTGCTAAGCCTGTAGCAGCCACGTAAATCTTGCAACAACAAAGTAGAGGACGTCTAACTTGTTTTTGCAGGGCATGTTGTGATGTGATATGGTCAAGACATGATGAGTTATACGGTTTTGTATGAGATGATCATGTTTTGTAATGTTATCGGCAACTGGCAGGACCATATGGTTGTCGCTTTATTGTATGAAATGCAATCGCCATGTAATTGCTTTACTTTATCACTAAGCGGTAGCGATAGTCGTAGAAGCAATAGTTGGCGAGACGACAATGATGCTACGATGGAGATCAAGGTGTCACGCCGGTGACGAAGGTGATCATGACGGTGCTTTGGAGATGGAGATCAAAAGCACAAGATGATGATGGCCATATCATGTCACATATTTTGATTGCATGTGATGTTTATCTTATTGTGCTTCTTATTTTGCTTAGAACGACGGTAGCATTATAAGATGATCCCTTACTAAATTTCAAGGTATAAGTGTTCTCCCTGAGTATGCACCGTTGCGAAAGTTCGTCGTGCCGAGACACCACGTGATGATCGGGTGTGATAAGCTCTACGTTCAAATACAACGGGTGTAAGCCAGTTTTGCACACGCAAAATACTCGGGTTAAACTTGACGAGCCTAGCATATGCAGATATGGCCTCGGAACACTGGAGACCGAAAGGTCGAGCGTGAATCATATAGTAGATATGATCAACATAAGATGTTCACCATTGAAACTACTCCATCTCACGTGATGATCGGACATGGTTTAGTTGATTTGGATCACGTGGTCATTTAGATGACCGGAGGGATGTCTATCTAAGTGGGAGTTCTTTAACTAATATGATTAAATTGAACTTTAACTTATCATGAACTTAGTCCTGATAGTTTTTGCATATCTATGTTGTAGATCAATAGCTCACGATGTTGCTCCCCGTTTATTTTTTATATGTTCCTAGAGAAAACTAAGTTGAAAGATGTTAGTAGCAATGATGCGGAATTGTTCCGTGATCTGAGGATTATCCTCATTGCTGCACAGAGAAATATGTCCTTGATGCACCGCTAGGTGACAGACCTATTGCAGGAGCAGATGAAGATGTTATGAACGTTTTGACAAAAGCTCGGTATGATGACTACTTGATAGTTTAGTGCACCATGCTTTACGGCTTATAACCGGGACTTCAAAAACGTTTTGAACGCCACGGAGCATATAAGATGTTCCAAGAGTTGAAATTAGTATTTCATACGCGTGCCCGTGTCGAGAGGTATAAGACTTCTGACAGTACTTTGCCTACAAGATGGAGGAGAATAGCTCAACCAGTGAGCATGTGCTCAGATTGTCTGGGTACTACAATTACTTGAATCAAGTGGGAGTTAATCTTCCAGATAAGATAGTAATTGACAAAGTTCTCTAGTCGCTATCACCAAGTTAGTAGAACTTCGTGATGAACTATAATATGCAAGGGATGACAAAGGGAATTCCCGAGCTCTTCGCAATGCTGAAGTCGGCGAATGTAGAAATCATGAAAAAGCATCAAGTGTTGATGGTTAACAAGACCACTTGTTTCAAGTAAAGGGCAAAGGGATAGAAGGGGAACTTCAAGAAGAATGACAAGCAAGTTGTCACTCCCGTGAAGAAACCCAAAGCTAAAACTCAAGCCTGAAACTAAGTGCTTCGACTGCAAAGGAAATGGTCATCGGAAGTGGAACTGCCCTAGATACTTGGCGGATAAGAAGGATGGCAAAGTGAACAAAGGTATATTTTGATATACAGATTATTGATGTGTACTTTACTAGTGTTCATAGCAACCCCTGGGTATTTGATACCGGTTCAGTTGCTAAAATTAGTAACTCGAAACGAGAATTGCAGAATGAACAGAGACTAGTTAAAGGTGAAGTGACGATGTGTGTTGGAAGTGGTTCCAAGATTGATATGATCATCATCGCACACTCCCTATACTTTCGGGATTAGTGTAAAACCTAAATAAATGTTATTTGGCATTTGCGTTGAGCATGAATATGATTTGATCATATTTGTTGCAATACGGTTATTCATTTAAAGTCATAGAATAATTGTTATTCTGTTTACATGCATAAAACCTTCGATGGTCATACACCCAATGAAAATAGTTTGTTGGATCTCGATCGTGGTGATACACATATTCATAATATTGAAGCCAAAAGATGCAAGGTTAATAATGATAGTGCAACTTATTTGTGGCACTGCTGTTTAGGTCATAATGGTGTAAAGCGCATGAAGAAACTCCATAGTGATGGACTTTTGGAATCACTTGATTATGAATCACTTGGTGCTTGCGAACCATGCCTCATGGGCAAGATGACTAAAACTCCGTTCTCTGGAACTATGGAGCGAACAACAGATTTGTTGGAAATAATACATACTGATGTATGTGGGCCAATGAGTGTTGAAGCTCGCGGCAGGTATCGTTATTTTCTGACCTTCACTGATGATTTGAGCAGATATGGGTATATCTACTTAATGAAGCACAAGTTTGAGACATTTGAAAGGTTCAAAGAATTTCAGAGCGAAGTAGAAAATCATCGTAACAAGAAAATAAAGTTTCTACGATCCGATCGTGGAGGAGAATATTTGAGTTATGAGTTTGGGCTTCATTTGAAACAATGTGGAATAGTTTCACAACTCACGCCACCCGGAACACCATAGTGTAATGGTGTCTCTGAACGTCATAACCGTACTTTATTAGATATGGTGCGATCGATGATGTCTCTTACCGATCTACCACTATCACTTTTGGGGTTATGCATTAGAGACAGCTACATTCACGTTAAATAGGCCACCATCTAAATCCGTGGAGATGACACCGTATGAACTGTGGTTTGACGAGAAACCTAAGATGTCATTTCTTTAAGGTTGGGACTGCGATGCTTATGTGAAAAAGTTTCAACATGATAAGCTCGAACCCAAATCGGAGAAGTAAATCTTCATAGGATACCCAAAAGAAACTGTTGGGTACACCTTCTATCACAGATCCGAAGGCAAGGTCTTTGTTGCTAAGAGTGGATCCTTTCTAGAGAAGGAGTTTCTCTCGAAAGAAGTGAGTGGGAGGAAAGTAGAACTTGATGAGGTAATTGTACCTTCTCCCGAATTGGAAAGTGGAACATCACAAAAACTAGTTCCAGTGATTCCTACACCAATTAGTGAGGAAGCTAATGATGATGATCATGAAACTTCAGATCAAGTTTCTGCTGAACTTCGTAGATCAACCAGAGTTCGTTCCGCATCAGAGTGGTACGGCAACCCATTTCTGGAAATCATGTTACTAGACCATGGTGAACCTACGAACTATGAGGAAGCGATGATGAGCCCAGATTCCGCAAAATGGCTTGAGGCCATGAAATCTGAGATGGGATCCATGTATGAGAACAAAGTGTGGACTTTGGTTGACTTGCCCGATGATCGGCAGGCCATCGAAAATAAATGGATCTTCAAGAGGAAGACCGATGCAGACGGTAATGTTACTGTTTACAAAGCTCGACTTGTTGCAAAAAGGTTTCGACAAGTTCAAGGAGTTGACTACGATGAGACTTTCTCACCTGTAGCGATGCTTAAGTCTGTCCGAATCATGTTAGCAATTGCCACATTTTATGATTATGAAATCTGGCAAATGGATGTCAAAACTGCATTCCTGAATGGATATCTCAAAGAAGAGTTGTATATGATGCAACCAGAAGGTTTTGTCGATCCAAAAGGTGCTAACAAAGTATGCAAGCTCCAGCGATCCATCTATGGACTGGTGCAAGCATCTCGGAGTTGGAATATACGCTTTGATGAGGTGATCAAAGCATATGGTTTTATACAGACTTTTGGAGAAGCCTATATTTACAAGAAGTGAGTGGGAGCACTACAACCTTTCTGATAAGTATATGTGAATGACATATTGTCGATCGGAAATGATGTAGAATTTTCTGGAAAGCATAAAGGAGTGTTTGAAAGGTGTTTTTCAAAGAAAGACCTTGGTGAAGCTGCTTACATATTGGGCATCAAGATCTATAGAGATAGATCAAGACGCTTGATAAGACTTTCGATAAGTACATACCTTGATAAGATTTTGAAGTAGTTCAAAATGGATCAGTCAAAGAAGGAGTTCTTGCCTGACTTGTAAGGTGTGAAGTTTGAGTAAGACTCAAAGCCAGACCACGGCAGAAGAATATAGAGAGAATGAAAGTCATTCCCTATGCCTCAGCCATAGGTTCTATAAAGTATGCCATGTTGTGTACCAAACATGTTGTGTACCTTGCCATGAGTTTGTCAAGAGGGTACAATAGTGATCCAGGAGTAGATCACTGTACAGCGGTCAAAATTATCCTTAGTAACTGGATGACTAAGGAAATGTTTCTCGATTATGGAGGTGATAAAGAGTTTGTCGTAAAGGGTTACGCCGATGCAAGCTTTGACACTAAATCCAGCTAACTCTAAGTATCAATCTGGATGCGTATTGAAAGTGGGAGCAATTAGCTAGAGTAGCTCCATGCAGAGCATTGTAGACACATAGACATTTGTGAAATACATACGGATCTGAATGTGACAGACCCGTTGACTAAACTTCTCTCACGAAGCAAAACATGATCACACCTTAGTACTCTTTGGGTGTTAATCACATAGCGATGTGAACTAGATTATTGACTCTAGTAAACCCTTTGGGTGTTAATCACATGACGATGTGAACTATCGGTGTTAAATCACATGGCGATGTGAACTAGATTATTGACTCTAGTGCAAGTGGGAGACTGAAGGAAATATGCCCTAGAGGCAATAATAAAGTTATTATTTATTTCCTTATATCATGATAAATGTTTATTATTCATGCTAGAATTGTATTAATCGGAAACTTAATACATGTGTGAATACATAGACAAAACAGAGTGTCCCTAGTATGCCTCTACTAGACTAGCTCATTGATCAAAGATGGTTATGTTTCCTAGCCATAGACATGAGTTGTCATTTGATCAACGGGATCACATCATTAGGAGAATGATCTGATGGACAAGACCCATCCGTTAGCTTAGCACTATGATCGTTTAAGTTTTACTGCTATTGCTTTCTTCATGACTTATACATGTTCTTATGACTATGAGATTATGCAACTCCCGAATACCGGAGGAATACTTTGTGTGCTACCAAACGTCACAACGTAACTGGGTGATTGTAAAGGTACTCTACAGGTGTCTCCGAAGGTACTTGTTGGGTTGGCGTATTTCGAGATTAGGATTTGTCACTTCGATTGTCGGAGAGGTATCTCTGGGCCCACTCGGTAATGCACATCACTATAAGCCTTGCAAGCATTGCAGCTAATGAGTTAGTTGCGGGATGATGTATTACGGAACGAGTAAAGAGACTTGTTGGTAACGAGATTGAACTAGGTATTGAGATACCGACGATCGAATCCCGGGCATGTAACATACCGATGACAAAGGGAACAATGTATGTTGTTATGCGGTTTGAACGATAAAGATCTTCGTAGAATATGTGGGAGCCAATATGAGCATCCAGGTTCCGCTATTGGTTATTGACCGGAGACGTGTCTCGGTCATGTCTACATAGTTCTCGAACCCGTAGGGTCCGCACGCTTAAGATTTCGATGATAGTTTTATTATGAGTTTATGAGTTTTGATGTACCGAAGGAGTTCGGAGTCCCGGATGAGATCGAGGACATGACGAGGAGTCTCAAAATGGTCGAGACGTAAAAATCGATATATTGGACGACTATATTCGGACATCGGAAAGGTTCCGAGTGATTCGGGTATTTTCGGAGTACCGTGGAGTTACGGGAATAGAGGAGAGAGGCCAAAAGGAAGGAGGCGTGCACCCCCCTTCTGGTCCGAATTGCACAAGGGGTGCAGCCCCCTTTTCCTTCTCCCTCTCCCCCTCTTTCCTTCTCTCCTACTCCGGAAAGGAAAGGGGAATCCTACTAGGACTTGGGAGTCCTAGTAGGACTCCCCACACTTGGTGCGCCCCCTCTAGGGCCGGCCTCTCCGTCCCTCCTTTATATACGGGGGCAGGGGGGCACCTCTAGACACAACAATTGATCTCTTGATCTCTTAGCCGTGTGCGGTGCCCCCCTCCACCATAGTTCTCCTCGATAAATATTGTAGCGGTGCTTAGGCGAAGCCCTGCGATGGTAGAACATCAAGATCGTCACCACGCCGTCGTGCTGACGGAACTCTCCCTCGACACTCGGCTGGATCGGAGTTCGAGGGACGTCATCGAGCTGAACGTGTGCTAGAACTCGGAGGTGCCGTAGTTTCGGTGCTTGATCGGTCGGGCCGTGAAGACGTACGACTACATCAACCGCGTTGTTCTAACGCTTCCGCTTTCGGTCTACGAGGGTACGTAGACTCACTCTCCCCTCTCGTTGCTATGCATCTGGTAGATAGATCTTGCGTGATCGTAGGAAAATTTTAAAATACTACGTTCCCCAACACCAAGGTGGGGATAGCTTGTGCATATCTGTCTGGTCCTGGATGAGCCGGAGCACCAGAACTCCCTCCTGGAACGTCATGGTCTTAACCCGGCGGCTGTGGTACCGGCGCAGATCTTGTTGATAAATCGCTGATCGTGCTGCTGCCGTGTCCCGTTCCTCATCCAACCGATCCAAGCTGTCTTGCCTTGCTTGTTCATTATCCGCTTCAACATAGGTCGCCACGCGTGGTGAATCATGCCGGATATCACTGGGGAGGACCGCTTCAGCACCATATACCATGAAAAAAGGCGTGTATCATGTAGATGTGTTAGGCGTAGTGTTGGTGCTCCATAAGACAGAAGGCAACTCTTCTACCCAGCAACCTGGTGTTCTTTGCAAAGGAACCATAAGCCGAGGCTTGATGCCTGATGGCTTCTCGCCCCTCGTTGGTTACCCCAAGTGGAAGGTTTGAGATGTAGTGTAGCGGCAAATTTCCCTTGGCAAAGATACCAAGGATCGAATCCCGTGAGACTCCGAGGGTCGACAAGAAGGTGTCAATGGCGCCAGAAACTTTTGCTTGACAGGACCTGCACACAGATACAAATAACTTTGCTCCCAACGAGTACAGAGAGGTTGTCAATCCCTCCGGCCTTGTCGTTTACAAAGGATCAAACACAAGAGATAATAGTGATAGGTATGACTGCAACTAGGAAATAAGAACATGAAGTAAATAGCGGGTGTGATCAGTGATGGTAATATGGACCGGGGTCCCATGATGTTCACTAGTGATGTCTCTCTCCCAAAAGACGATAAAACAGCTAAGCGAGGTAAACAAATTACAGCTGGGCAATTGATAGGATTATGTGCGCAAACCAATGCTAACTATGCTGTAAAGAAAGGTAGAGGCTCAAAAGCATGGGCGGTACGCCAAGGCAAGTAGACCGAAATCCATCTGCATCTACTACTAATCATCCACCTTGAGATATCTAACCAGAACATCTCGCTGGTATTAAGTTGCGAGTCCCACCCAAAGTGTAAACTCAAAGCAACAGACAACTGCATTAAAAGAACTTTGCGTAAAGTAAACAATCCTTGCACCCGCAAGTACAAGCACCGTTGTTTTCCCCCTTGTGGCAACAGCACATCCCCTAGACTCATGTTTCTGTCACTCAAGCTAGTCATCGAGGGGCATGAACCCACAATCAAGCATAACGTTCCCTCTTGAAGTTACTACCTACTACTCGGCCAAAGCAATAAACAGCAACGGAGAACATGCAAGAATTACTCAAGAACATAAATATAAAAGAGGTGAATCAAATATATTACTCACACACAATCTGAACATAATCTCATAATCCATCGGATCCCAGCAAACTCAGCAGAGCAACAGCATAAAGATTACATATGTGCCTCGATCATGTAGGGCAGCTCACGAGGTCTAATCCATGAAGAACAAAGAGGGGAGGAGAACATCACACAGCTACTGGTCATGGACCCATGGTCCAAGGGGGACTACTCACAAGTCACAACTCATCCGGGAAGCGTCCATGGTGGTGGAGAAGCTCCTGGTGGTGGTTCTCCCCTCCGGCAGGGTGCCGGGAAGAGTTCTCCTGGTGCTCCCTATCTTGGAAGCGCAGCGGCGGCGGAACAGAGGCGAGATCGTAAAAAAGGGTTCCGTCCTCGAGGGTTTCGGGACGCGAGCAATATATATGCAAAAGGGGGTCACCAGAGGCGGAGGTGGGGCCCCAGGCGCCCCCCTGGCGCGGCCAGGGGTGGGGCCGCGCCGGGTGGCCGCCTGGGCCACCCCAGGCTCCCCTCTGGCCCTGCCTTGGTTTTTCTGGAAACTCCTGATACGCTGATTTTTCCTATATTTTTCCCGGAATTTTTAGGGCACTTTTAATATGGGGGAAACCTGAAATAGAAAAACAGCAGAAAACAGGAACTGGCACTGTGGTGCACTGAGTTAATAGGTTAGTCCAAATATGATCAAAAGTGTATGGAACTGCATAAATATCACAGCAATATCACACAAAAGAGGCATGGAGCAAGCAGAAATTATAGATACGTTTTGGACGCATCAACATCCCCAAGCTTAATTCCTGCTCGTCCTCGAGTAGGTAAATGATAACAAGCATAATTTATGTGGTGACATGCTATCAACCATATAAGAACTTTTAAGTAAAGCAATCAAGGCATGTAATTCAATTCAAGTCATAACAAACAAGAGTCTATATTAGTATTGTAACAAGCAACATAAGAACATAAAGGTGCAAGAGCTCTCGCTGTCCGTGACTCGAATGTCTCCAAATGGTGTTTGCGTGCAAGAAAGGGGATAGGGATATATGAGAGAGTAAAACATAGTTTTTGTATTGTTGAGAACTTAATCTACTAAAGTTTCACACTTGGTCTTCTTTGGAATCTTATCTTGACTCATCCCCAGACCGTCAGCCAGGTACAAGTCAAAATGATCCACTCCCTTTTGATATTTTGAGCACTCATGCAATGGATGAGCGTAAGCAAGAAAGTCGACACTTAGGATGGCAAAGAGAGAGAAATGATAGAGGGGGAAGACAAAAAAGGTGTGAAAGGCTCACATCAATGAGGACAATCATCGGCGAGAGAAAGCCAAATGATAGATATGATGCGAGGAGTAGGGATTGCCATGTAACGGATGCACATATGAGCTAAGGTAAGCTCTCCAATGGAACTAGTGGGGGTGCATCCAACTTGCTTGCTCAAGAAGACCTAGAGCTCTTTTGAGGAGGCTCATCATTGGAATATACAAGCCAAGTTCTATAGTGTAAAGGTCCCCACATAGCTATATGCATAAATGATAATCTCTATGGAGTACAAGGTATAAGATGGAGTACGAGTGTGGATCTCTCAAAAGGAAATAGTAGTGTGCCCCCTTCTCTCTTTTTATTTCTTTTTCTCTTTTTTTCTATTTTTCTTTATTTATTTGTGGCCTCAATGGCTCTTTCTATTTATCTCTCATTTGTCCTCTTTGGGATCTTTTGATTTTGTCCTCTTTGGGATCTTTTGATTTGTCCTCTTTGGGATCTTTTCCTCACTTTAGGGGCAACACTCTATGTATTACAAGAGGTATAGAAGATCTTTCACACTTTACAAAAGTACTCAACATAAAGAAAATGAAACTATCATGATGTATGCAAATGTATGCCTCTGCCAGTGTAGCAGGATATGCAATGATACTAGCGTGTCATGTAGCAATGATTAGGGCAAGGCCCAACTAGCATGCGGCTCATCGATCAAACAAAAAGCATGTATGACATGAAGATCAAGTCATGAGAAGATGGATGTTGCATGGCAATGTATCTCGGAAAGGCTATGGAAATGCCTTAATAGGTAGGTATGGTGGCTGTTTTGAGGAAGGATATAATGAGGCTTATGATGACAGAGCGTATCGTGCCAAGGATTTGGATGCACCGGCGAAGTATGCGCCAACTCTCGAGGTGAGAAAGGGCAATGCATGGTGCCGAAGAGGCTAGAAAAATATGGTTAGGTGGAAGTGTCAACCTTCGAATACTCACATTAGTCCGAAGAAATCATGCACTTATTATTGGTAACTCTCAATCTAATTAGGAGGTTCTCAAAGAGACAAGTACCCCGAGGAGGTGTGTATGGGGGTTTGGTTACCCTTGCGCATCCTCGACCCATGGTACGTGAGTGTACTCTAATATTCGATCCCTCCAAAGATTAGTGATCCATTTAGTAGCTAAAGTTCTCAACTATTTTGTAGGTTTTTGAAAATAAACACGGATTGCCCAAAATATGACATCTATCACTAATAGGCTAAAGCTCTTGACACCAAAAGTTCAGACATTACTCATGGCAATACCTCAAAACTATTGCAAGTTACTACTAAAATTAAATAGCAACCTCAATTACCTACTTTAAGTTAAGACACACAACTCAGTGCAACAAACAAACTCTCTTAACAAGATAAACATGAAAACTCAAAAGAGTTCAACAACCAACTAAACAAAAGCTCTTTAAAAAGAAAAGCATGAAAACTAAGAGCTAAACATGACAGTAGCTATGGAAAGACAAAGAACACACACAACAAAGATAAGCATGAAAATCCTATGTTGTGTTCTAGGTTGAAGTGGAGCGTGTTTCTCTCCCGCACAAAGAAAGCTGAGTTCTAACTCGTTATGAACAGCAAGCAAAGCTAAAGAAAACTAAAAAGGAAACTAAGAGCAAGATGCTCCAAGCATAGCACATAACGCATTAAGTGATTAAAATATAGTGGAACGAAAGACGGACTGATAATTGTTGATGGAGAAGGGGATGCACGGGGGCATCCCCAAGCTTAGACGCTTGAGTCTTCTTGAATATTTCTTGGGGGTGCATGGGGGCATCCCCAAGCGTGAGCGTTTGACCCTCCTTAATCTTTTTATCATCTTCCCTCGCACACTTGAAAACTCCCTTCATACATAACTCATCATAATCTGATTAGCGAGGTTAGTACCCATAATAAAATAATTTTTCCCTACTGGAAATAAAGATAATCTTGAAGAGCTACTGTTTCTCAAGATTGCCAAAAGGTTTTTGCAAAGAAAAAGCAAGCTCAAGGTTTGCAAAACGAAGAAAAGGCAAAACAGGACAGAATCTGTGAAAAACAGACCAGCAGGTAGTAAATAATTCTTTCGGGGCACTTCTGCTACTCAAATCAAAAAACTCAGAACAGACGCCCGAAAGACAATTGTATAGAGCACATTGTCAAAAAAAATCAGATCAAAAAGATGATCTGGTGATTTTATACGAATTTTTCTGTCCAAGGACAGAATCTGTTTTCTGGACTGCACGTCACAACTTTTGAACTTTCTTGCAATCAGAGGCTAAACTTGGCACAAAGCTGAATAGAAAAGATACAATGATGATGCTACTGTAGTAACAAACATCAAGACACAACAAAAGCAAAATAAAACTTTATTCATTGTGGGCTGCCTCCCAAAAGCGTTTTCTTTTATGCCTTTAAGCTAGGCATGATGCAAAGAGATCAAGTTGTATCAATTGAACCATCATCAAGATCATCAAAAATCTCTTCAATAGTACAACTAGTCTTAAGAGGACCTTCAAATAAAGGCATAATAGAGATACTTCTAGGGAGAAGACCAAAAGGTAAAAAGTCAATGGAAGATTCATTTATAAATTTATCAAAGAGAGGTGTTTCTTCCAAAGTCTTCACAGTTTCAACCCCTTTGGCAATAGATGGATTACTTTTGGAACGAGGAGCCTTTGGAACATAAACGAACTTAGGTTCCTTCTTTGCCAGAGTTTCTACCTTTTTGGCTTTGATTGAGGAGAAGGTAGTTCCTAAAGTGTCAAAGATTTCCTCAATCTTGTCTATCCTAGAAGAATCCAAGTCATGGGATTTGATGGTCTCCAAAGTTTTGAGAATTTTATGCATGGAGCTATCAAGCCTATTCAAATTCCCTTGGATTTTACGGTCCAACTCATTTATCTTATTAATGCTTGGCATCTCTAGCTCTATCTTTTCAAGTTTTTTCATAATGTGAGCTAGGGTAATGTCCCCTTGAATGCTAACGACAGGGGGATTTCCAACAAGATTTTCCATAATACTAAGAGATTCCCAAACTGGGGCTTCTAGGAAATTTCCATTGATAGCAGAATCTAGAATAAACCTATTCCAAGAAGTAATTCCAACATAAAAATTTCTAAGCAGGATAGTGGTAGATTGCTTCTTGGTGGCTCTTTTTTGAGAATCATTAATTCTATACCAATCATCTTTTAGACTTTCACCACCTCTTGGTTTAAAGGTGAGCACTTCTGCCTCACCAAAGGCAAAAGGACTAGACATAATGCCAACTAAAAACAAGATAACTATTTTTGTGATTTTTGGTAAGGGACACTAAAGCAAAAACTGAAAGGTAAACTAACAAGACTAAAAAGCAAAGATAAAAGATAGCGTGCAACTCCCCTATCTTGAAGAGTGGAGTCCCCGGCAACGGCGCCAGAAACTTGCTTGATGGCTTCTCGCCCCTCATTGGTTACCCCAAGTGGAAGGTTTGAGATGTAGCGTAGCGGCAATTTTCCTTTGGCAAAGATACCAAGGATCGAATCCCGTGAGACTCCGAGGGTCGACAAGAAGGTGTCAATGGCGCCAGAAACTTTTGCTTGACAGGACGTGCACACAGATACAAATAACTTTGCTCCCAACGAGTACAGAGAGGTTGTCAATCCCTCCGGCCTTGTCGTTTATAAAGGATCAAACACAAGAGATAATAGTGACAGGTATGACTGCAACTAGGAAATAAGAACATGAAGTAAATAGCGGGTGTGATCAGTGATGGTAATATGGACCGGGGTCCCATGATGTTCACTAGTGATGTCTCTCTCCCAAAAGACGATAAAACAGCTAAGCGAGGTAAACAAATTACAGCTGGGCAATTGACAGGATTATGTGCGCAAACCAATGCTAACTATGCTGTAAAGAAAGGTAGAGGCTCAAAAGCATGGGCGGTACGCCAAGGCAAGTATACCGAAATCCATCTGCATCTACTACTAATCATCCACCTTGAGATATCTATCCAGAACATCTCGCTGGTATTAAGTTGCGAGTCCCACCCAAAGTGTAAACTCAAAGCAACAGACAACTGCATTAAAAGAACTTTGCGTAAAGTAAACAATCCTTGCACCCGCAAGTACAAGCACCGTTGTTTTCCCCCTTGTGGCAACAGCACATCCCCTAGACTCATGTTTCTGTCACTCAAGCTAGTCATCGAGGGGCATGAACCCACAATCAAGCATAACGTTCCCTCTTGGAGTTACTACCTACTACTCGGCCAAAGCAATAAACAGCAACGGAGAACATGCAAGAATTACTCAAGAACATAAATATAAAAAAGGTGAATCAAATATATTACTCACACACAATCTGAACATAATCTCATAATCCATCGGATCCCAGCAAACTCAGCACAGCAACAGCATAAAGATTACATATGTGCCTCGATCATGTAGGGCAGCTCACGAGGTCTAATCCATGAAGAACAAAGAGGGGAGGAGAACATCACATAGCTACTGGTCATGGACCCATGGTCCAAGGGGGACTACTCACAACTCATCCGGGAAGCGTCCATGGTGGTGGAGAAGCTCCCGGTGGTGGTTCTCCCCTCCGGCAGGGTGCCGGAAAGAGTTCTCCTGGTGCTCCCGATCTTGGAAGCGCGGCGGCGGTGGAACAGAGGCGAGATCGTAAAAAAAGGGTTCCGTCCTCGAGGGTTTCGGGACGCGAGCAATATATATGCAAAAGGGGGTCACCAGAGGCGGAGGTGGGGCCCCAAGCGCCCCCCTGGCGCGGCCAGGGGTGGGGCCGCGCCGGGTGGCCGCCTGGGCCACCCCAGGCTCCCCTCTGGCCCTGCCTTGGTTTTTCTGGAAGCTCCCGATACACTGATTTTTCCTGTATTTTTCCCGGAATTTTTAGGGCACTTTTAATATGGGGGAAACCTGAAATAGAAAAACAGCAGAAAACAGGAACTGGCACTGTGGTGCACTGAGTTAATAGGTTAGTCCAAATATGATCAAAAGTGTATGGAAGTGCATAAATATCATAGCAATATCACACAAAAGAGGCATGGAGCAAGCAGAAATTATAGATACGTTTTGGACATATCAATGCCTCTCAGGATTTCTTGGTTGGCTCTCTCAGCTTGGCCATTGGACTGAGGGTGAGCTACTGATGATACATCGAGGCGAATATGCTCTCTTTGACAGAACTCCTTCATATCCCCTTTGGACAGGTTGGTGCCATTATCAGTTATAATGTTGTGTGGAAAGCCAAACCAGAAAATTACCTTTTTGATGAACTGAACTGCTGTTGCCGCATCACACTTACTGACAGGCTCTGCTTCAACCCACTTTGTAAACTTGTCCACTGCTACCAACAGGTGGGTTTTTTTATCTTGGGATCTTTTAAAGGGTCCAACCATATCAAGCCCCCAAGTCGCAAACGGCCAAGTGATTGGAATCATCCGCAGCTCCTGCGCCGGTACATGAGCATGCCGTGAGAATTTCTGGCAAGCGTCACATTTTCTGACCAAGTCCTCTGCGTCGGTGTGAGTCGTCAGCCAATAGAACCCATGACAAAAAGCTCTAGCTACCAAGGACTTTGAACCGGCATGATGACCACAATCCCCTTCATGAATCTCTCGAAGAATATCGCAGCCTTCCTCTGATGATACACACCGCTGAAACGCTCCAGAAACGCTGCGGTGATGAAGTTCTCCATTGATGATAGTCATAGATTTAGACCGTCGGATTATCTGCCGGGCCTCGACTTTGTCCTCTGGCAATTCACATCGGCTCATGTACGCCAGATAAGGGATTGTCCAATCCGGAATGACATGAAGTGCTGCGACCAACTGTGCTTCCGGATCAGGAACAGCCAAGTCCTCCTCTGAAGGTATCTGCACCGACAGACTACGCAATTCATCCAAAAAAGTATTAGGTGGAACCGGTTTACGCTGGGAGCCCATCCGGCTTAACGCAACGGCTGCTTCATTTTTCCGTCGGTCTATGTGATCCACCTGATATCCCTTGAAATATCCTGCGATTGCATCCACTTCTCGTCGATAGGCTGCCATGAGCGGATCCTTAGAGTCCCACTTACCAGATACTTGTTGCGCCACCAGATCTGAGTCATCGAAACACTTAACCCGGCTCAAGTTCATCTCCTTGGCCATCCGCAAACCATGGAGGAGAGCTTCATACTCAGCAGCATTGTTAGTGCAAGGGAACATTAAACGGAGGACGTAACAGAACTTATCACCTCGCGGGGAAGTTAACACGACTCCAGCCCCCGAGCCCTCCAATTGCCTTGAACCGTCAAAGTGAATAGTCCAGTATGTATGATCCAGCTTCTCTTCAGGCGCTTGCAATTGTGTCCAATCATTGATGAAATCCACCAGTGCTTGGGACTTTATAGCAGTACGGGGCACATATTTTAATCCATGCGGGCTAAGCTCAATGGCCCACTTCGCCACTCTGCCAGTGGCTTCTCTGTTCTGGATTATATCCCCCAACGGAGCTGAACTGACAACCGTGATTGGGTGGCCCTGGAAATAGTGCTTCAACTTCCGGTTTGCCATGAACACGCCATATACCAATTTCTATCAGTGTGGATATCTTTGTTTCGACTCAATGAGAACCTCACTGATGTAGTAAACCGGACATTGAACCGGATATTCTTTGCCTGCCTCTTTGCGCTCCACCACAATGGCCACGCTGACTGCACGGGCATTGGCGGCCACGTACAACAGCAGTGGCTCTTTGTCAATCGGGGCAGCAAGGACTGGTGGTTCTGCCAATTGCCACTTCAGATCCTCGAACACGGCGTTTGCAGCATCGCTCCAGACAAACCGGTCCGTCTTCTTCATCATCTGGTAAAGCGGGATCACCTTTTCTCCTAAACGGCTGATGAACCGACTCAATGCTGCAATACGGCCCGCCACGCGCTGGACATCATTGATACACGCCGGTTTAGCCAAGGATGTGATCGCCTTGATCTTCTCTAGATTAGCTTCAATCCCTCAGTTTGACACTAAGAATCCAAGGAGCTTGCCTGCTGGAACACCAAAAACACACTTATCTGGATTGAACATCATCGTGTAAACCCGGAGGTTGTCAAAGGTTTCTTTTAAGTCCTCTATCAGCGTCTCCTCCTTCCTGGATTTTACCACAATGTCATCAACATATGCATGGACATTTCTTCCAATCTGCCCTTGTAGGCAGTTTTGCACACAACGCTGATAAGTTGCTTGGGCACTCTTGAGCCCAAAAGGCATGGATACATAGCAGAAGGCTCCAAAGGGAGTTATGTAAGCTGTCTTCTCCTGGTCCTTAACTGTCATCTTGATCTGATGATAACCTGAATATGCATCCAAAAAACTTAGCCCCTCACATCCCGCCGTAGCATCGATAATCTGATCAATACGGGGGAGAGCAAAAGGATCGGTTGGGCAAGCCTTGTTCAAGTCTGTGTAATCAACACACATCCTCCAAGTTCCGTTTTTCTTGAGCACCAGCACCGGATTAGCCAACCACTCTGGATGAAATACTTCAACTATGAAGCCTGCCGTCCTCAGGAACTGAGTTCTGTGTTGGTTGGTAAAGGTAGCGATGAGAGGCCATGTAGGAGTACATGGTGGGTTGTCTCATTGCAGCCGTCCTCAGGAACTGAGTTCTGTGTTGGTTGGTCCATGAAACAGCTACTACCACACATTGGGATCCTTAATTGACTCTCTCGACTTATTAATCAGCATGATCTCTGTCCAGGAGTTGCAACTAGTTTCTGGTGTTTGTAGTTTATTGGAGGTCGTGCGCAGCGCTGACCCTCGGCGTGGGCTGTGACGCGGCAGGTACGTGGCACGGTGTACCGATTGCCCGTTTGGTGATGCGGGAACCCTGTACACATTGTTTGGGGCCGTGAGCGACACCCCGGCCGGGTCTCCCCACGGATGGAACCCAAATAGGCGATAAACCTGGACGAGAGACTTGTGTGGTTAGTCAGGTCGTGGCCGACACCCTCTCTGGGCCTCCGCTTGAAGGTTGCCGAGTACATGTCGTGTAGACGGCGGTAAGTGGTGAGAGCGTGTGTGAAGAAGTACACCCCTGCAGGGTTTTATATATAATCTATTCGAATAGCCGTGTCCGCGGAAATGGACTTCTGGGTTACCTCTACAGTTCATAGACAAGTGAAAGTGGATACTCTAAAAACACGCAAGATAAGCGTGAGTGCTATGGATGGCCTTCTCGTAGGGAGACGGGAGCGGATCCATAGTGGTGTATTGATTGGTGAATATGTGGACTCGTGTGCGTCACCTCAAAAGAGTTACTTGCAGTCGTAGTTCAGGATAGCCACCGAGTCAAAGCTGGCTTGCTGTAGTCAAACTCCACCACCCCTTTGTTGATACCGATGCATATGTAGCTAGTTCTGATGTAAGTCTTGCTGAGTACCTTTGTACTCACGTTTTCTTAATTTATGTTTTGCAGAGAGACTTCAGTCTCGCTAGTGGTTCCGCGTGGACTTCGACGTTTAGCTTGTTACCTCAGCTACGGTCTTGTACCCTTGTAGGATCTTGTAGATAGTCAGGCTTCTCAACCTTTTTCATTTGTAGTTGTCTGTACTCAGACATGTTATGCTTCCGTTGCCTGTATGCTCTGTATGTTGGGTCATGTGACCTCTGATTGTAATAAATGCTATGATGGCTCTTCTGGGCCTTTATCTATATGAGTTGTTGAGTTATGTTGTGATGCCTTGTTGTACAGCACATACTTGCATGTTATGCGTACGTGTAATGTGTATTGCTATGTGTGGGATCCGACACCTAGTTGTTTACCTTTGGTAGCCTACCTTACAGGGAAATGTCTCCTAGTGCTTCCATTGAGCCTTGGTAGCTTGCTACTGCTCCGGAACACTTAGGCTGGCCGGCATGTGTCCTTCTTCGTTCCTGTGTCTGTCCCTTAGGGGAAATGTCACGCGTTGTTCCTTTAAGTCCTTGTAGCTTGCTACGACTTGGGTTCATACGTTGATGACCGACACGTTCGTTGCTGGGTCATGTATGCCTGTCCCTGTAATTTAGTGCCACTTTTGGTTTATAACTAGTCATGTCGGCCCGGGTTCTCTGTCATATGGATGCTAGCGACACTATCATATACGTGTTCCAAAATGCGCAAACGGTCCCGGGCCAGGTAAGGTGGCACCCGTGGGGATACCGTGCGTGAGGCCGCAAAGTGATATGATGTGTTACAGGCTAGACCTGTGTGACTTAGGATCGGGGTCCTGACAGCTTTGGTATCAGAGCCTGACTGCCTGTAGGATTAGCAAGCCAAACTGGTCGAAGTCGTGTCTAGAAACTCTTTAGTTATGTAAGGGAATTGTTTGTGGAAGGGAACGTAAGGCTCTTTTTACTCCTTTGCCCTATGACCTTCTGATCTGAGTCACCTTCTTCTTTCTATGGGGATTAAGAACTACGATTCTCATTCTATTTATCAGGATCACGTTATTGTGGATTCAACCCTCAGCTCAGTTTCTACTACTTCTGTTTGTTCAACTGTTGGTCTCAGAACCCTGACATTATGATGTTAAGTGGATATGCTACCCTTTTTGCTTGGATCTCAAAAGTATTTTCGAGCATTTGTAGCCATTATGCTGTCCGAGTCATCCCAGGTCTCTAAACAATCTGATGCATTTGCAAATCATTCCTACCTGTTCTTAATGTCCTTTTAGGCCAGATTAACCACACTAGACGGTGAGTTGTGGTACTTTGTTACCTCGACACATATGTTGGAGTTATTATTATGACCCTAAGTATCTTAGAAGATCACCCAATAATCCAGCAATGTTTTATATTCCAGTGTGATGATTTTGGCCATCATTCTCGAAAGCATCCCGTGATGCTATTTAGTTGGTAGGTAATCTATTCCTGGGTTCTTGAACCCGAGCTTCACCCTACTTACTTCATGCTGATAGTATTTGCTCGTTCCTTTAGGATATTAGTAACCTTGTGATAGTCCTCGAGGTCCGTGGTTATCGTTCTTCCAATACCATGAACCATCTTGGCAGAAGTTCTCCCGAACCAAAAGATCACAACCAGAGTGCTCCTGAGTGGTACTCCATTCATATTGTGACTCTGCCAGTCCTACTTTTCTACATGGGTTATCCGGAAGAAATATGTGGAACTCGTTCGACATGCTAACCTATGCATCCACAACTCAGAAAGATATATGTTCCTTTGAGTTGTCCCTTTTCAGTTGTTTTATGACCTTCGTCTATCAGTTGATAGTCAGGAGTAGTCGTGCACTTGTGTTCATCGATGCCTTTTACTCTTGCGGTCCGTCAAGCCATTCTATTCTGGAATGACTAGGAGAAACAAACTCCAGTACCTTATCCATATCCAGGATTGGGTCAAAGAAGTTGTACTTCGCAGATGAAGAACGCTAATCCAGCTTCTAAACTGTTATATCCTGGAGTATTACCATCTTTATGTCAAGAATGTCATGGGAATTGCTCCACCTCCTATGAACCTTTGATAAGGTGATACTTCTCGCCATCATCATTTATTTCTCGGCCTCCGTGTTATTATAACCGGAATGCTGACAAGTGGATTGTGATGTGTGAAATCAATACTCCTAGCAACTTCGTTGCTTGGTAGTTAAAGGACAACAATTTCATTATTAGCGTGATGATTACTGAATCACCATTCTAATATTGATTGTGCTACCTAGTCCACTTTCCTGGTGCACTCCTTGATTGATGAGTTAGGATTTTGTTAAGTCCTTGCTCATTTGATCATATCGTCTTGCCCTGAAAAGCAAGATTGTTCTCGAGCTTAGTAACATATCGATGGTTCGTGATTTTCCGAATATCTTCTCGGAAGTATTTCCAGGTTGTCCCCTGACCGCTATGTTGAGCTCGTGAACAAGTTGGTTTCTTGTAACCAATCCTTCTCCAGGAATCTGTATTGCATACCCTTGAGCTAGTTGGTTAAGCTAAACAAAAACTTGGAGAGTTGGAAGATAAAAGCTTGCCTGACTTAGTTCCTTCCAAGGGATATCTTTTGTGTGTGTATTGAAGATAGATGATATCTTCTCCAATTGATCCCCGTGATCATTTGTGGATCTATTGTCTTGTCCAAACTTTGATTTGAGTATGGGTTATCGTCAAGTCAAATCAGAACCAACGATATTCGTAATGTTGACTTACTCATGGTCGTTCCCTTGAGCATACACCATTATATCTTTTGGGTCTGACCAATGCTATCACTTTGTTCACATTGTCATGGAATTCCATCTATATGGAAACCTGGATGAATTGTTGTTGAGCCCATCAGCAACATTGTTATCTTCTCCATGATCTATGTTGAACATCCAGCTAGTATTGGAAACTTTTATAAGCATTATCTTCATGACCCGTTCGTGAAGCGTATGTACGGAAGAAAGAAATGACTTCCTCTAATTCATGTGCATTTGATGCAAGTTGCCGCCGTGAATTCGAGAAAGCATGTTTTTACCTCCTCTGGAGTCATCCCAAGTCAGTCATGCATACGTGCGAAGTATTCTATGGTCTGATAGACTGATCATCTTCATTCTGTATGTATCCCTAGCACACCAAACCACTGATTGATTTGTTCAAAGAAAAGAAGTTCAAATGCTATTCCCGAAGGGCCCGGACGGACATGCACAAGACTTCGTTATCTCCAATGATGATTCCTAACCTGAAACTCGGTAGTATTTTATCATAAGACTACTATGTGGTCATGCTTGTCTGGGACAACGTGTTCACAGGTTTTGTAGCAGAACCCGCTCATGTTTTGGAGCTGCTATCGTAGTTCATTCCTGAGAATCTCGCAACGTCGTCTCGTCGATTTGTGTTGTAAAATTTCTTTTTCTTCCTAGACTCGATGAGTCTGGAATATCCTGACACCAACCAGAACTGAATCTCAGGCAGATATGTTGGTTGGAGCATTTTCCCAAGATCTATGATATTGGTCTCTCGACAACCGGTAAAGTGGATGTCGTGGCCAACACACCTAGCCGGAAGGCCTATTATTTTAGTTTCTTGGTTGAAGAAGTTGACCACCTCCCCATAAGGACTTCGTAGGAATTACTCCCTAGTTGTTCCTTATGGATTTTTGTGCTCCTGAAGTCCGACCTTTTACTTGACGTTCTAGGTACCAAACCATTTTAATAAATGGGTTGCTCTAGCACATCAAGGAGAACATTAGAAGCGGAGTGCTAAATGTCTCTCGGTTGATCATCCAGATTTCGTCCCCTTGGCCTCGCCAAGGTGAAATCCGAGAAGGTGTTGTCTTCCTTTGCATCTGCATCATCCATCATTATGTTGGAGATATGCCCTAGAGGCAATAATAAAAGTATTATTATTATATCTCCTTGTTCATGATAATTGTCTGTTATTCATGCTTGAATTGTATTGTACGGAAACAGCGATACATGTGTGAATACTTAGACCACAATGAGTCCCTGGTAGGCCTCTAGTAGCCAGCTCGTTGATCAACAGATGGTCACGGTTTCCTGACCATGGACATAGGATGTCAGTGATAACGGGATCACATCATTAGGAGAATGATGTGATGGACAAGACCCAAACTTGAGCATAACACGAGATCGTATAGTTCGTAATGCATAAGCTTTTCGGTGTCAAGTATTTATTCCTTAGACCATGAGGTTGTACAACTCCCGGATACCGTAGGAGTACTTTGGGTGTGCCAACAGTCACAACGTAACTGGGTGGCTATAAAGGTACGCATCGGGTATCTCCGAAAGTGTCTGTTGAGTTGGTACGAACCGAGACTGGGATATTGTCACTCCGTATGACGGAGAGGTACCTCTGGGCCCACTCGGTAAGACATCATAATGAGCTCAATGTGACTAAGTAGTTAGTCACGGGATGATGGATTACGGATCGAGTAAAGAGACTTGCCATGATGAGATTGAACAAGGTATCGGGAATACCGACGATCAAATCTCGGGCAAGTACCGTACCGATGGACAAAGGGAATAACATACGGGATTGAGTGAATCCTTGACACGGTGGTTCATCCGATGAAGATCATCGAGGAACACGTGGGAACCAACATGGGTATCCAGATCCCGCTGTTGGTTATTGACCGGAGAGTGGTCTCGGTCATGTCTACGTGTCTCCCGAACCCGTAGGGTCTACACACTTAAGGTTCGGTAACGCTAGGGTCGTAGAGATAAATGCACGTGGAAACCGGAAAGTTGTTCGGAGTCCCGGATGAGATCCCGGACGTCACGAGGAGTTCCGGAATGGTCCGAGGGTAAAGATTGATATATGGGAAGTCCAGTTTCGGCCAACGGGTGATCTCCGGGGGTCACCGGGAGCGTCCCGGGACCACCGGAGGGGCCCCGGGGGTCCACCGGGTGGGGCCACCCATCCCGGTGGGGCCCCTAGGCCGCGAGGGGAAGTGTCCAGCCCTCTGGGCTGGCGCACCACAAGGTGGCCCACCTCCCCATGCACCTAGGGTTAAAACCCTAAGGGGAGGGGGGCCGCCACTTGCCTTGGGGGAGGAGGACTCCTCCCTGGCCGCCGCCCCCCCTTGCAGATTGGATCTGCAGGGGGCTGGCGCCCCCCTGGCCCCCTATATATATGTGGGGGGAGGGCAGCCGCACCCCAAGCCCTGGCGCCTCTCCCCCTCCCGTCACACCTCCCAACTCCCACGCAGGGCGCCCGGCGAAGCCCTGCTGCGATCTCCACTGCATCCGTCATCACGCCGTCGTGCTGCTGGATCTCTGACGACTTCTCCTCCGCCCTTGCTCGATCAAGAAGGAGGTGACGTTGCTGCACCGTACGTGTGTTGAACGCGGAGGTGCCGTCCGTTCGGCGCTAGATCATCGGTGACGAAGAACGTGAAGAGTACGACTACTTCATCGTTGCTTCGTTGAAAGCTTCCGCACACAATCTTCATAACGGTATGTAGATGCACTCTTACTTGCTCGTTGCTAGATGTCTCCATAGTTGGATCTTGGTGAAGACGTAGAATTTTTTTGAATTATGCTACGTTCCCCAACAGTGGCATCTGAGCCTAGGTTTTATGCGTAGCATCTTGCACGAGTAGAACACAAAGCAGTTGTGGGCATATGATCTTGTTCAACTTTCTTACCGTTACTAGTCAATCTTGATTCGGCGGTATTGTGGGATGAAGCGGCCTGGACCGACTTTACACGTACGCTTACGTGAGACTGGTTCCACCGACAGACATGCACTAGATGCATAAGGTGGCTGGCGGGTGTCTGTCTCTCCTACTTTAGTCGGATCGAATTCGATGAAAAGGGTCCTTATGAAGGGTAAATAGAAGTTGACAAATCACGTTGTGGTTTTGGCGTAGGTAAGAAACGTTCTTGCTAGAAACCCTATAGAAACCACGTAAAACTTGCAACAACAATTAGAAGACGTCTAACTTGTTTTTGCAGCATGTGCTATGTGACGTGGTATGGCCAAGAACGAAGATGTGATGAATGATATATGTGATGTATGAGATTGATCATGTTTTTGTAATAGGGAATCACGACTTGCATGTCGATGAACTTGACAACCGGCAGGAGCCATAGGAGTTGTCTTAATTATTGTATGACCTACGTGTCACTGAATAACGCCATGTAATTACTTTACTTCATTGCTAAACGTTAGCTATAGTAGTAGAAGTAATAGTTGGCGTGACGACTTCTTCAAGACACGATGATGGAGATCATGATGATGAAGATCATGGTGTCGAGCCGGTGACAAGATGATCATTGTGCCCCGAAGATGGAGATCCAAGGAGCAAGATGATATTGGCCATATCATGTCACTTTAATTGATTGCATGTGATGTTTATCATGTTTATGCATCTTGTTTACTTAGAACGACGGTAGTAAATAAGATGATCTCTCACTAAAATTTCAAGTATTGTGTTTCCCCTAACTGTGCACCGTTGCTAAAGCTCGTTGCTCCGAAGGACCACGTGATGATCGGGTGTGATAGGTTCTAACGTTCGCATACAACGGGTGTAAGACAGATTTACACACGCGATACACTTAGGGTTCACTTGACGAGCCTAGCATGTACAGACATGGCCTCGGAACACAGAAGACCGAAAGGTCGAACACGAGTCGTATAGAAGATACGATCAACATGAAGATGTTCACCGTTGATGACTAGTCCGTCTCACGTGATGATCGGACACGGACTACTCGATTCGGATCTTGTATCACTAAGATGACTAGAGAGATGTCATTCTGAGTGGGAGTTCATTAAAATTTGATTAAGATGAACTTAATTGTCATGAACTTAGTCTAAATTCTTTACAATATCTCTTGTAGATCAAATGGCCCACGCTCCAGTTTCCCTCAACTTCAACGCGTTCCTAGAGAAAACCAAGCTGAAAGACGATGGTAGCAACTACACGGATTGGGTCCGTAACCTAAGGATTATCCTCATAGCTGCCAAGAGAACCTATGTCCTAGAAGCACCGCTAGGTGATGCACCCGTTCTCCCGGCAAACCAAGACGTTATGAACGCTTGGCAGTCACGTTGTGATGATTACTCCCTGGTTCAGTGCGGCATGCTTTACAGTTTAGAATCGGGGCTTCAAAAACGTTTTGAGCACCACGGAGCATATGAGATGTTCGAAGAGCTGAAAATGGTTTTCCAAGCTCATGCCCGAGTCGAGAGATATGATGTCTCCGACGCATTCTATAGCTGTAAGATGGAGGAGAACAGTTCTGTCAGTGAGCACATCCTCAAGATTTCAGGATTGCACAATCGCTTGTCTCAGCTGGGAATGAATCTCCCAGAAGAAGCAATTGTTGACAGAATCCTCCAGTCGCTCCCACCAAGCTTCAAGAGCTTCGTGCTGAATTTCAATATGCATGGGATGGAGAAGTCCATTCCCGAGGTGTATTCAATGCTGAAATCAGCGGAGGTTGACATCAAGAAAGAACATCAAGTGTTGATGGTCAATAAAACCACTAAGTTCAAGAAAGGCAAGGGTAAGAAGAACTTCAAGAAGGACGGCAAGCAAGTTGCCGCGCCTGGCAAGCCTGTTGCCGGGAAGAAGCCAAAGTATGGACCCCAAGCCTGAGACTGAGTGTTTTCATTGCAAGGGAACGGGGCATTGGAAGCGGAACTACCCCAAATATTTAGCAGACAAGAAGGCCGGCAACGTCAAAGGTATATTTGATATACTTGTTATTGATGTGTACCTTACCAGCGCTCGTAGTAGCTCCTGGGTATTTGATACCGGTGCAGTTGCTCATATTTGTAACTCAAAACAGGAGGTGCGGAATAAACGGAGACTGGCGAAGGATGAGGTGACGATGCGCGTCGGGAATGGTTCCAAGGTCGATGTGATCGCCGTCGGCACGCTGCCTCTACATCTACCATCGAGATTAGTTTTAAACCTGAATAATTGTTATTTAGTACCAGCTTTGAGCATGAACATTGTTTCTGGATCTCGTCTTATGCGAGATGGCTACTCTTTCAAATCGGAGAATAATGGTTGTTCTATTTATTTGAGAGATATGTTTTATGGTCATGCCCCGCTGGTCAATGGTTTATTTTTGATTGATCTCGAACGTAGTAATACACATATTCATATTGTAGATGCCAAAAGATGTAAAGTTGATAATGATAGTCCCACATACTTGTGGCATTGCCGCCTTGGTCATATTGGTGTCAAACGTATGAAGAAGCTTCATTCAGATGGACTTCTGGAGTCTCTTGATTATGAATCATTTGACACGTGCGAACCGTGCCTCTTGGGCAAGATGACCAAGACTCCGTTCTCCGGAACAATGGAGCGAGCGACCAACTTGTTGGAAATCATACATACCGATGTGTGCGGTCCAATGAGTGTTGAGGCTCGCGGAGGCTATCGTTATGTTCTCACCCTCACAGATGACTTGAGTAGATATGGGTATATCTATTTGATGAAACACAAGTCTGAGACCTTTGAAAAGTTCAAGGAATTTCAGAATGAGGTTGAGAATCAACGTGACAGAAAAATAAAATTCTTGCGATCGGATCGTGGGGGTGAATATTGAAGTCATGAATTTGGCACACATCTTAGAAGCTGTGGAATTGTTTCACAATTGACACCGCCCGGAACACCTCAACGTAACGGTGTGTCCGAACGTCGAAATCGTACTCTGTTGGACATGGTGCGATCTATGATGTCCCTTACCGATTTACCGCTATCTTTTTGGGGTTATGCTTTAGAGACTGCCGCATTCAATTTAAATAGGGCTCCGTCGAAATCCGTTGAGACGACTCCGTATGAACTTTGTTTTGGCAAGAAACCGAAGCTGTCGTTTCTGAAAGTTTGGGGTTGCGATGCTTATGTCAAGAAACTTCAACGCTCGAACCCAAATCGGAAAAATGCGACTTCATAGGATACCCAAAGGAAACAATTGGGTACACCTTCTACCACAGATCCGAAGGCAAAGTCTTTGTTGCCAAGAATGGATGCTTTCTGGAGAAAGAGTTTCTCTCGAAAGAAGTGAGTGGGAGGAAAGTAGAACTTGATGAGGTGACAGTCACCCCTCCTGGAACGGAAAGTAGCGCAGCACATGAAACTGTTCCTGAGGTGCCTGCACCGACAAGGGAGGAAGATAATGATAATGATCATGAAGAAGCAGATCAAGTTACTACTGAACTTCGAAGGTCCACAAGGGCACGTTCCACACCAGAGTGGTACGGCAACCCTGTCCTGGAAATCATGTTGTTAGACAACGGTGAACCTTCAAACTATGAAGAAGCGATGGCGGGCCTAGATTCCAATAAATGGCTTGGAGCCATGAAATCCGAGATTGAATCCATGTATGAAAACAAAGTATGGACTTTGGTGGACTTGCCTGATGATAGGCACGCCATAGAAAACAAATGGATATTTAAGAAGAAGACAGACGTGGATGGTAATGTGACCATCTATAAGGCTCGGCTTGTCGCTAAGGGTTATCGACAAGTTCAAGGGATTGACTACGACGAGACTTTCTCTCCCGTAGCGATGCTGAAGTCAGTCAGAATCATGTTAGCTATTGCCGCATTCTATGATTATGAGATATGGCAAATGGACGTCAAAACAGCATTCCTTAACGGCTTCCTCAAGGAAGAGTTGTATATGATGCAACCGGAAGGTTTTGTCGATCCAGAGAACGCTAACAAGGTATGCAAGCTCCAGCGCTCGATTTACGGGCTGGTGCAAGCATCTCGGAGTTGGAATATTCGCTTTGATGAGGTGATCAAAGCGTTTGGATTTATACAGACTTATGGAGAAGCCTGTATTTACAAGAAAGTGAGTGGGAGCTCTGTGGCATTTCTCATATTATATGTGGATGACATATTGCTGATGGGAAATGATATAGAATTCTTGGAAAATGTAAAGGCCTACTTGAATAAAAGTTTTTCAATGAAGGACCTTGGAGAAGCTGCTTACATATTAGGCATCAAAATCTATAGAGATAGATCGAGACGCCTCATTGGTCTTTCACAAAGTACATACCTTGACAAAATATTGAAGAAGTTCAATATGGATCAGTCAAAGAAAGGATTCTTGCCTGTTTTGCAAGGTATGAGATTGAGTAAGACTCAGTCGCCGACCACGGCAGAAGATAGAGAAAAGATGAGTGTCATTCCCTATGCATCGGCCATAGGTTCTATCATGTATGCCATGCTGTGTACCAGACCTGATGTGAACCTTGCCATAAGTTTGGTAGGGAGGTACCAAAGTGATCCCGGTACGGAACACTGGACAGCGGTCAAGAACATCCTGAAGTACCTGAAAAGGACTAAGGATATGTTTCTCGTTTATGGAGGTGACGAAGAGCTCGTCGTAAAGGGTTACGTCGATGCTAGCTTCGACACAGATCTAGATGACTCTAAGTCACAAACCGGATACGTGTATATTTTGAATGGAGGGGCAGTCAGCTGGTGCAGCTGCAAGCAAAGCGTGGTGGTAGCATCTACATGTGAAGCGGAGTACATAGCTGCTTCTAAAGCAGCGCAGGAAGGAGTCTGGATGAAGGAGTTCATCACCGACTTAGGAGTCATTCCAAGCGCGTCAAGCCCGATGACTCTCTTCTGTGACAACACTGGTGCTATTGCTATTACCAAGGAGCCCAGGTTTCACAATAAGACCAAGCACATCAAGCGCCATTTCAACTCCATCCGGAATTATGTTCAGGATGGAGACATAGATATTTGTAAAGTGCATACGGATCTGAATGTAGCAGACCCGTTGACTAAACCTCTTTCACGAGCAAAACATGATCAACACCAGAACTCTATGGGTGTTCAATTCATCACAATGTAACTAGATTATTGACTCTAGTGCAAGTGGGAGACTGTTGGAGATATGCCCTAGAGGCAATAATAAAAGTATTATTATTATATCTCCTTGTTCATGATAATTGTCCGTTATTCATGCTTGAATTGTATTGTACGGAAACAGCGATACATGTGTGAATACATAGACCACAATGAGTCCCTGGTAGGCCTCTAGTAGCCAACTCGTTGATCAACAGATGGTCACGGTTTCCTGACCATGGACATAGGATGTCAGTGATAACGGGATCACATCATTAGGAGAATGATGTGATGGACAAGACCCAAACTTGAGCATAACACGAGATCGTATAGTTCGTAATGCATAAGCTTTTCGGTGTCAAGTATTTATTCCTTAGACCATGAGGTTGTACAACTCCCGGATACCGTAGGAGTACTTTGGGTGTGCCAACCGTCACAACGTAACTGGGTGGCTATAAAGGTACGCATCGGGTATCTCCGAAAGTGTCTGTTGAGTTGGTACGAACCGAGACTGGGATATTGTCACTCCGTATGACGGAGAGGTACCTCTGGGCCCACTCGGTAAGACATCATAATGAGCTCAATGTGACTAAGTAGTTAGTCACGGGATGATGGATTACGGATCGAGTAAAGAGACTTGCCATGACGAGATTGAACAAGGTATCGGGAATACCGACGATCAAATCTCGGGCAAGTACCGTACCGATGGACAAAGGGAATAACATACGGGATTGAGTGAATCCTTGACACGGTGGTTCATCCGATGAAGATCATCGAGGAACACGTGGGAACCAACATGGGTATCCAGATCCCGCTGTTGGTTATTGACCGGAGAGTGGTCTCGGTCATGTCTACGTGTCTCCCGAACCCGTAGGGTCTACACACTTAAGGTTCGGTAACGCTAGGGTCGTAGAGATAAATGCACGTGGAAACCCGAAAGTTGTTCGGAGTCCCGGATGAGATCCCGAACGTCACGAGGAGTTCTGGAATGGTCCGGAGGTAAAGATTGATATATGGGAAGTCCAGTTTCGGCCAACGGGTGATCTCCGGGGGTCACCGGGAGCGTCCCGGGACCACCGGAGGGGCCCGGGGGGTCCACCGGGTGGGGCCACCCATCCCGGTGGGGCCCCTAGGCCGTGAGGGGAAGTGTCCAGCCCTCTGGGCTGGCGCACCACAAGGTGTCCCACCTCCCCATGCGCCTAGGGTTAAAACCCTAAGGGGAGGGGGGCCACCACTTGCCTTGGGGGAGGAGGACTCCTCCCTGGCCGCCGCCCCCCCTTGCAGATTGGATCTGCAGGGGGCTGGCGCCCCCCCTGGCCCCCTATATATATGTGGGGGGAGAGGGCAGCCGCACCCCAAGCCCTGGCGCCTCTCCCCCTCCCGTCACACCTCCCAACTCCCACGCAGGGCGCCCGGCGAAGCCCTGCTGCGATCTCCACTGCATCCGTCATCACGCCGTCGTGCTGCCGGATCTCTGACGACTTCTCCTCCCCCCTTGCTAGATCAAGAAGGAGGTGACGTTGCTGCACCATACGTGTGTTGAGCGCGGAGGTGCCGTCCGTTCGGCGCTAGATCATCGGTGACGAAGAACGTGAAGAGTACGACTACTTCATCCTTGCTTCGTTGAAAGCTTCCGCAAGCAATCTTCATAACGGTATGTAGATGCACTCTTACTTGCTCGTTGCTAGATGTCTCCATAGTTGGATCTTGGTGAAGACGTAGAATTTTTTTGAATTATGCTACGTTCCCCAACACATTATTCATCATGGTAGTATGTGATGTTGCCAGGATCCTTGACACGGATATTGGTAAAACCTTGATGAATACGGGAATGCTCAAGTTCTTGAGAGCACGCACAAGCACTAGGTGTTATCCTCGACACTAACCGGGATTGCTCCCAGTGTTCTTGGTTATGTTGTAACCTCTCAAAGAGCAATTTACTCTCTACTGTTGGGTTTCTTCCCAGTTACTAGAATCATTCCTCGCATTTGCATTTTGTTCCCAACTTGCACCGCCAATGTGCCATTTTACCATGGATCCCATCCATTTCCGGTGATAAGAAAAATCAACCTTGGCTTTGTCCTTTACAAGGTAGTCCACATCATCCATTCTGGCCGAGAATGTCATTCCTTCGGACTCCGTCAAACGATTGATTGTGTTTGCCTTAGGCTGGTATAGAGAGTTCCAATGATCTCTATATCAAAAGTAATTCTTTTTGCCACTTAAAGGAATAACTCTACGAGTCACCTTCTCTAAGGTGCCCCGTCTGGTGGTATCAATCACCATCTTCTTAGGTGTGGAATTATTGCCACTAGGTGAACCTTCATCGTTTGTCTCACTCCATCCCCCTGGAGGTGTACTTCGTGTCTCATCTCAAGAGATGTTTCAACGTCTCACTCCAAGAGTTGATCTTGAGTTGCCCGATCTTTCACAAGATCAACTATTGCGGAGTTTCTTTCGTCGTCACTGTGTTGGACAAAGACCTCAAAAGCAAGGGTTTCAAGATCTACATGATGCAATGAATCAACAATTTCGAGGAGGAAAACTGGATCGAGAAGATTGTGTTAGTTAGTGTCCCCTCTGATTTCTTATCTCACGTCTTGAATCTCGGGACGAGATTCTTGTTTAGTGGGGGTGAGTTGTCACATCCCCAATTTCACCTTGCCCTAAGATAGCATTTGCCTGTTGCATCATGTTTCAATTTCTCAGAAACCTGAAATGGGGATGCTCAAACCCTAGCACTAAATGATTTTAACTAGGGTCAAATTAAAATCTTTTTCAATGAACCCAAAATGTCCCTTGGAAAAGTTCATCATTTTTTGATTGATTAAAAACCTCTGCCAAAAATGTTGCACCTATTTCTAGGACCATTCTGGATTTTTGAATTAAATCATGTCTTACTTGCATTTGGGCATTTAAATTTTATATATTAATTTAAATGCTCAAATATTCATAAGCTAAAATGTTTACTGTTGGATTTATTCTAAACAGTAGCCATGCTTGGTTTCATGTTTTTTGAAAGTGCCTAAGCATTTTTAGAAAAGCCACAAAGTTACAAAAGAATTAGAAAACAGAAACAGAATTAAAATAGAAGGAGAGGCTTACCTGTCCAGCCTGGCCGGCCCGGTACTGTGCGGCCCAGCCCAACTGGCCGATGCCAGTCATCCCCCTCCTCTCGCCAGAGGGACGGAGGGCGTGTGCCCGCGGCACGCCGGCCACCTCCTGCTTCCACCGCGACGCCTCCGAGCTTCTGGTCCTGCCACGAAGACGTCCACGGCCCCCCCGTCCACCTCACCTCCCCGCACTCTTTTTCCCCTCGCTCCCCAGCTTCTCCTCGCCATGGCCGAAACCACCGCAGCCGCGCCAGCGTGCACCACCGCAGCCACAGCTACGCCCTCGCCTCTCTGTTGTGTCCAGAAGAACCGCCTCGACGCCCTCTTCCTCCTCGCCGAGCCGCCCGATGCCGGAAGCCCCGTAGCGTCTTCCCCGACCTCGTCTTGTAGCTCCGGCCGCCGGAGATCGTCGTCATCGATTCGCGCCGTCCAGAGCCTCCCCGTCCACGTCGTTGGCTCCGCTGGAATCTATGTGAGCTCCTCTCCGTCTTCCCCTTGACCCCGTGGTCCATCTCTCGCCATAGACGCCGTCCCCTTGAGCTCCGAAGCTCGCCGGAGCTGTGCTTCCTCGCCGCCGTGGCCCCAGCTGCTGCCTCTCTCGTCCGAGCCCATAAACACACTCAGCGCACCCCCAGGAGCATGCCGCACCCACCAGCTCACCTCCCCGTGCCCCGCAGCGCCTAACTTGACGGAGCCCGAACTCCGGCGCCGCCGCGAGCTCGTTTCCGACGAGCTCCGGCCACCCCAGCCCCTCCCGATGCCACAAATGGATGCGGGCGAGTCCCAGCTCCACGTAGATGCCCTCCGCCGGCCATTTGGTCGTCGGAGGAGGATTTCCGACGCCCTCCGCCGCGCTCAGCCTCGCCAGCGGCTAGCCGCCGGCTCTTTTGACTTTTTGACCGGTGGGTTGACCCCCCCGAGTCACTGACATATGGGCCCCACGCCCTTAGTTAAGCACTAACTCAATGACAGGTGGGGCCAGCTCCTGTTAAATTAGTTTAGTTTAAAAACTAAACTTAATTAGGCCTGAGAGTTTGACATGTGGGCCACCCCCCCTGACACTTTAGTTAGGATTAAATTAACACTAATAGTCTCTGTTAAATTAGCCTAGTCACTGACCAGTGGGTCCTAGCGTCAGGTTTGACCTGGGTTGACGCTGTTTTTTCCGATGACGTCATCCTGACGTCATGCTGACGCAATAAGTGTTTTCTGGAATTTAAAATAAATCAGAAATGATTTATTTATTTCAGAAAATAACCAAAACTTCTAAAAATCACAGAAAATAAACTATAACTCAGATGAAAATAATTTATATATGAAAATTGATCAGAAAAATTCAAGGAATCTGTTTATGGCATTTTCATGCATGTTTGAATAACCTACAGCCACTGTTTAGGACAATTTGAATAAATGGCATTTGATTAGTCACATATAGAGTTGAATTTGAACCTTTGATTCAAACCAACTTCCTTTAACATGGTTGCTAGTTGCATTAGCTCAGTCAACAGCATATTGCCATGTCATGAGCATGCATCATATTGTCGCATTGCATTGATTGTGTTCTCTCTTGTTTGCCGATGTTTGTCCCCTCTCAGTAGACGTTGTTCCGACGATGTGATCGATGACACCGATGCAGACTCATTGATATCTTCAGAAGTGCCAGGCAAGCAAAACCCCATTGAGCATTCCGATACAATCCCACTCTCTCGCTCTTGCTCTCTTTTACTGCATTAGGACAACAACGCTTCAATTGTTACCTGCTGCGGTAGTTGAACCCCTTTCCACTGCATGACCCGTCATTGCCACGGTAAATAGTTGAAACCCACTAGTATGAGTAGGAGTTGTTTGAGCCATGTTGTGCCTACTCATTGATGCTTTCTGGTTATGCCTGCTATTGCTTAGAGTTGTGTCAGGTCTGATTCATTGGGGATGAATTGGAATGTGATGAACATGTCCTACTGTGTGTGAGCTAAGTGTGTGAACACGATTTGGTAAAGGTAGCGATGAGAGGCCATGTAGGAGTACATGGTGGGTTGTCTCATTGCAGCCGTCCTCAGGAACTGAGTTCTGTGTTGGTTGGTCCATGAAACAGCTACTACCACACATTGGGATCCTTAATTGACTCTCTCGACTTATTAATCAGCATGATCTCTGTCCAGGAGTTGCAAATAGTTTCTGGTGTTTGTAGTTTACTGGAGGTCGTGCGTAGCGCTGACCCTCGGGGTGGGCTGTGACGCGGCAGGTACGTGGCACGGTGTACCGATTGCCCGTTTGGTGATGCGGGAACCCTGTACACATCGTTTGGGGTCGTGAGTGACACCCCGGACGGATCTCCCCACGGATGGAACCCAAATAGGCGATAAACCTGGACGAGAGACTTGTGTGGTTAGTCAGGTCGTGGCCGACACCCTCGCTGGGCCTCCGCTTGAAGGTTGCCGAGTACATGTCGTGTAGACGGCGGTAAGTGGTGAGAGCGTGTGTGAAGAAGTACACCCCTGCAGGGTTTTATATATAATCTATTCGAATAGCCGTGTCCGCGGAAATGGACTTCTGGGTTACCTCTACAGTTCATAGACAAGTGAAAGTGGATACTCTAAAAACACGCAAGATAAGCGTGAGTGCTATGGATGGCCTTCTCGTAGGGAGACGGGAGCGGATCCATAGTGGTGTATTGATTGGTGAATATGTGGACTCGTGTGCGTCACCTCAAAAGAGTTACTTGCAGTCGTAGTTCAGGATAGCCACCGAGTCAAAGCTGGCTTGCTGCAGTCAAACTCCACCACCCCTTTGTTGATACCGATGCATATGTAGCTAGTTCTGATGTAAGTCTTGCTGAGTACCTTTGTACTCACGTTTGCTTAATTTATGTTTTGCAGAGAGACTTCAGTCTCGCTAGTGGTTCCGCGTGGACTTCGACGTTTAGCTTGTTACCTCAGCTACGGTCTTGTACCCTTGTAGGATCTTGTAGATAGTCAGGCTTCTCAACCTTTTTCATTTGTAGTTGTCTGTACTCAGACATGTTATGCTTCCGTTGCCTGTATGCTCTGTATGTTGGGTCATGTGACCTCTGATTGTAATAAATGCTATGATGGCTCTTCTGGGCCTTTATCTATATGAGTTGTTGAGTTATGTTGTGATGCCTTGTTGTACAGCACATACTTGCATGTTATGCGTACGTGTAATGTGTATTGCTATGTGTGGGATCCGACACCTAGTTGTTTACCTTTGGTAGCCTACCTTACAGGGAAATGTCTCCTAGTGCTTCTATTGAGCCTTGGTAGCTTGCTACTGCTCCGGAACACTTAGGCTGGCCGGCATGTGTCCTTCTTCATTCTTGTGTCTGTCCCTTAGGGGAAATGTCACGCGTTGTTCCTTTAAGTCCTTGTAGCTTGCTACGACTTGGGTTCATACGTTGATGACTGACACGTTCGTTGCTGGGTCATGTATGCATGTCCCTGTAATTTAGTGCCACTTTTGGTTTATAACTAGTCATGTCGGCCCGGGTTCTCTGTCATATGGATGCTAGCGACACTATCATATACGTGTGCCAAAATGCGCAAACGGTCCCGGGCCAGGTAAGGTGGCACCCGTGGGGATACCGTGCGTGAGGCCGCAAAGTGATATGATGTGTTACAGGCTAGACCTGTGTGACTTAGGATCGGGGTCCTGACAGATATTCATCATATAACAGTCATAACCTAGGGCGATACAAAACCTAGCTCCAGTTCATAAATATAATGTAGGCATGTATTCCGTAAATAGTCATACATGCTTATGAAAAGAACTTGCAAGACATCTTTTGTCCTACCCTTCCGTGGCAGCAGGGTCCATAAGGAAACTAAGGGATATTAACGCATCCTAATAGATAACCGAAACAAAGCATTAACACATAGTGAATGCATGAACTCCTCAAACTACGGTCATCACCGGAAAGTATCCCGTATACTGTCACTCCGGGGTTTACGAATCATAACACATAGTAGGTGAATATGACTTGCAAGATCGGATCTAGAACATAGATACAATGGTGATAATATAAACGGTTCAGATCTGCAATCATGGCACCCGGACCCAAAGTGTCAAGCATTAAGCATGGCAAAGTCATAACAATATCAATCTCAGAACATAGTGGATACTAGGGATTAAGCCCTAACAAAACTATCTCTATTACATGATGAATCTCATCCAACTCCTCACCGACCAGCGAGTCTACGAAGGAATTACTCACTTCCGGTGGGGAGCATCATGGAATTGGTGATGAAGGTGGGTTGGTGATGACGAAGACCGAAGATTCCCCTCTCCGGAGCCTCAAACAAACTCCATATATGGCCTCCCGATGAAGAACAGGAGGTGGCGGTGACTCCCTATCGCGAAACGAGGTAATTCTTTCTCCCTGATTTTCTCTCCAAATTTAGATATTTAAGGAGTCGGAGTTAGGGTCAGCGAGGCCACCAGGTGGGCACAACCCACCTAGGCGTGCAAGGTGGGGGGGGGGGCTGGTGGGTTGTGCTCACCCAGGCCCCCCCCCCTCCGGTGGATCTTGGCTCCAGTAATTTTCTTTTATTATGAAATAAATCTATAAAAAGTTCTGTTTCATTTCAAGAACTTTTATTTCTGCACAAAAATAACACCATGATAGTTCTGATGAAAACAATGTTAGGTCGGGTTAATTTCATTCAAATCAAGTTAATTAGAGTTCAAAACAAGAAGAAAAACGTTAGGAAAGTAGATACGATGAAGACGTATCACATATGATGGGTAAACAAATTACTGTTGTGCAATTGATAGAAAAAACGAATAATCATGACGATATCCAAGGCAATGCTCACATATACAGGCATCACATCCGAGACAAGTAGACCAACTCCTGCCTATATGTATTATTATTATTCCACACATCGATCGATATCCAGTATGCATCTAAAGTATTAAGTTCATAAAGAACGAAGTAATGCCTTAAGCAAGATGACATGATGTAGACAAAGTAAATTCAACCAATATGAATGAACCCATCTACTATATTTATAACATTTTTATAATGAATAATTAACATTATAAGAAAATTCTGTTAAGTGTTTTTTGTAATATGTTTATTCAGAACATTTGGAAGTATAAATAATCTTTTAAAAATAGAATGAAATAACAAAAAAATATACCAAGAAATATCTGTGTAAGATACCAACTGTTTTGAGGTGCGCGACGACTATTTCTAGCTTTAAGCGAGGGGGTATTTTGCTCTCGGCGAAGTTTTTCTCTCCGTCGTGTCAAATTGGGCCGACCCATTGGCGCTACGCGCGCGCGTAAAAATCCCACAGGAAATGGGAGCGCAACAAGGCAAATCCTATTTGACGCCCGCAGGCGTCAAAAGGATGTGGCTTCGCTGAAGCCTGCACACCCGACGCCCCATTTGGTCCAGCCCACGGTGGCGATATTTTTTCTTCTTTTTCCTGTTCCTTTCATTTCTTTTTCCTGTTTCTTTCATTTCTTTTTTCTGTTTCTATTTTTTTATTTTCTTTTTCGTCTTTTTTCTTTTTGATTCTTTTTCGTGTATTATACACAGTTCATTGCATGTTTATATACAAAAATGTTCATCGTGTATTTATGAAAATGTTCAACATATTTAAGAAAACGTCCATTGTGTATTTTAGAATTGTTCAACATATATTCACAAGAATGTTCAACACATATTTAAACATTGTTCAGCGTATATCACAAAAATGTTCAATGTATATTTAAATATTTGGTCAGCGTATATCAAAAAATGTTCACTGTGTATTTAAAAACTGTTCAGTGTATATCACAAAATGTGCAATGTATATTTAAAAATTGTTCATCATTCGAAATTTCAAAATATTTATTCATGTTTTCAATAAATGTTGATATTTTTAAAAGTTTGATCAAATCTCTAAATGTGTTCATGATTTTCAAACATTATTAACTTTTTTTAAGGTAAAATTGTTCGTTTTTTCCCAAAAAATGTTGAAAAGTTGATCAGGCGATGCAAATTGGTTCTTAATGTCTGGCGCCCCAAATCGAACGGTAGAACATGCCAGGTCAGTTGGTTTGGAAGACCTATCCACTAGCGACAGATCGCGTGTTCGAACTTCGCTGGTGCTACAATTTTCTGGCGGTTTTTTCTTCACGTGCCTGGATTTTGCTAGCTCCAATTGGGCCGGGCCGTTAGCGGCTCTCTTCTGCGAAGGATCAACAGCCTCACGCTCGCGAACCTCATACAGGAGGTCTCGCGCAACAAGGGATCGAACAAGGGTCTCCTCGATAGGACTCCGCCCTCAGATGAGTTCGTCGTGTAACATAGGGCGCAACATACTTAATGTAAAGGGGGGTGTTTACAGCCGGGGCGCCGGCTGAAACTTCAGCCGGTCGCACGCGCTCCCTACCATCCTTTTAGATCGTGCGTCCCACAGCCTGCGTTAGCAGCCACGCGTCAATCGGGCCACTGTGCGCCCCACAGCCCGCGCTAGCATCCACGCGTCAATCGGGCCACCACACGCCGTTCTCTTCCTTATCCCCTTTCTCTTCACTGCTAGTGCTCACATCCAACACATCGCATCGTCCCGCACCATCGACGTCGCTGCACATCGCCGCAGCTGCGATCCCATGCCCCGAACCACGGGACCCCGACCCTCCCCCACTCCTGTCCCCGTTCCACAGATCTCGCTCCTCTTTCTTTCTTCTATCTCTGCTGGAGAGCTCCTTCTGCAGGCACCATGGTTGTCACCGACGAGCTCCTTGGGGTGGACTCCTTATAACACGAACGGGAGGTCGACACCGTCGAGCTCCTTGGGAGGACGCCATGGTCGTCCACCACTTTTCTTCTCATCCTCCTCCGGCCACGGCCATGGCGTACACACAGCTCCGCGGCTGCACGGCCGTGCTACAACCAGTATCCGGCCATGCTACAATCGACGGCCGGATTTGCTACAAGGGAGGCGACGGTGATTTGTGGCGGCGGCGTCGGTGTTGCTATTTTGCTGCAGACGGCACCAGGAAAGCTACCACCAGTGATGGGATTTGCTGCAACCAGTGAGGGCCATCCCACAGCGGTGGTGACCACGGTCCGACGGTGTGCTGCAACTAGTTTGTTTTTTTGTTACAACCGACCCCATTTTTTGCTACTATTGTCTTCGGATTTTGCTGGAAACAATTAATTTTCGCTATCGCAGTCTTGATTTTTGCTGGAACCGGTGTGTGATTTTGCTTCCCACCATATCATGTTTTTGCTGGAACCAGCATCTCGTATTTTTTGGTATCGAGTTCTTTGCTAGAACCGGGGCCCTATTCTTTTTTTGCTTCCACGGTATGTTTGTTTTCCTGGAATCGGCACAGACTTTTGCTATCACCATTTTTTGGTTGTAAACTATATGGTTGTGCCATTTTGATTATGCAACCGGCGACGAGGATGTCCGGCTGCCATCGGAGCTGCGGCCGCCGCACCGGAGCTGCGGCCGTCGCCATGGGGAGCCGCAACTGCGGGAGCAGGCTGCTGCATGCACGAAGCCAGCGGCGACAACTGGCAGCGACCGGCGACGACGACCGACGTCGAGGGCAGCGACGGCCTGAGAACATGTGGGCGGTGCTTCGAGGCGGAGGGCGTCGCACAGTGTTGGTTTGACTTTTTCTTTTTGTTTCTATGTGGGTAAGTGGTGAACCAAGACGAAGATTAGGCTTAATCGAACGGTTGCTAGCAGGCATATCGGACAGCTGCGGGCCGACCGGCACAAATTTGGGCCGGCGCGCCGGCGCAGATTAGTGACATAATGTAAAAGAGGCAATTTTCTCCACCATTTTTACCGTTTTATTCAGTTTTCTCCATTTTTTTGTTTTATTTTTTTTCCTTTTCTTCTCCTTTTTTCATTTTTTTCATTTGTTTCTTTTTTCTTCTTTGGTTTATTTTCTTTTTCCTTTTTTCATTTTTTTCTTTGGTTTCCTTTTTTTCTTTTGGTTTTCATTCTACATTTTTTGTATATGTCAACTACATTTTTGTAATACAATTTGAACACTTTTTAATACAAATATAACATTTTTCAAATAACTTTTCAACATTTTTTATACATGTTTTCAACATTTTTCAAATGCCTGATTAACATTTTTCAAATACAAACTTTATTTTTTTAACACTATATGTCAACCACCGACGGCGCTCTCCGGTCAGTTCGTCGTCGCCCCGCCGCCGGTGCCGACTCTGCGCGTCGACCCCTTGTTGTTACGCGGGGCGTTCGACGCGCCCGTGTACGGGGCTCCCGGGTACTGGTGGGGGTCGTCAGCAGGCCCGCACTCGCCCGCTGGGCAGCAGCCAGACGGCGCTCAGCACTTGCAGCATCTATCAGCGGGCCAGCAGGTCGTTCCGGCGGGCCAACCGGCCTACCCGGCACCGTAGTCGCAGCCAGGGCTGCTTCCCATACCATCTGGAGAGTACCCACCGCCGCAACCGAGCGGCGGCTACGGCTTCCCCATGGCGTCTCCGCCCCCCTCGCCGGCCCTGCCGCTGGCGCCCTGGGACCCGGTGCTCCTTCCCGCACTGCATGCCGCTCCTGCGCCGAACAACTCCACCGGAAGTGATGATTGGTACATGGACACCGGGGCTACGGCTCACATGTTTGCTCATCCTGGTAATCTTGCCTCCTTCACTCCCGTCACCACCGACCGCCGCATCATTGTCGGTGATGGTTTCACACTCCCTATCACACATGTCGGGCACACTTCCTTTCCTTCCAATTCCATGCCTATTACTTTGTCTAACATACTTGTGTCACCTCATCTTATTAAGAACCTTGTTTCCGTTCGTCGTTTAACTCGTGAAAATCCTGTTACTGTTGAATTTGATGAGTTTGGGTTTTGTGTCAAGGATGCTCGAACCAGGATGGTACTTCACCGATGTGACAGCCTCGACGAGCTCTATCTGGTGCATTCGCCGTCCACCTCCACCACCACACCAGTTGCTCTCTCCGCCGGCGTCGATCTCTGGCACGCTCGTTTGGGTCATCCCAACCCCGTCACACTTCATCATATTCTTAGGAGTTTCAGTTTCAGTTGCCATAAGATAGAGGATCACACCTGTCATGCCTGTCGTGTCGGCAAACATGTTCGCCTCCCGTTTAATAACTCCATCACTATAGCTTCCTTTCCTTTTCAGTTGATTCATAGAGATGCGTGGACCTCCACGGTTCCTAGTAATTCGGGCTATTTATATTATCTGGTTATCCTTGATGATTATTCTCATTATGTGTGGACTTTTCCTTTGCTCAGAAAGTCGGATGCACTCTCCACTTTGACGGCCTTTTACTCCTATGTCAACACGCAGTTTGGGCGTCCCATCCTTGCTCTTCAAACTGACAATGGAAAAGAGTTTGACAACCATGCTTTCCGCACCTTTCTGTCGCACCACGGCACAATTTTTCGTCTCACATGCCCGTATACTTCCCAGCAGAATGGTCGAGCCGAACACGTCCTTCACATTCTGAACGACTGCGTTCGCACGCTCCTGTTCCATGGTAATGTGCCGCCTCGTTTCTGGCCGGACGCACTCGCTACTGCTTCTCTTCTCCTTAACTTCGCCCTTGCCGCCCACGGTGGAACTATGCACCTCACCATCTTTTCTTCGGTACGCCCCCACCTTATTATGGCTTGCGTATTTTCGGCTGCCTTTGCTATCCTAACACTGCCGACTCCGCTCCTCACAAACTTGCACCTCGTTCTGTAGCTTGTATCTTCATCGGCTACCCCTCCAACTCCAAGGGATATCGGTGCTACGATCCCATCTCCCACCGTGTGTTCATTTCCCGACACGTTTACTTTGATGAGCATGTGTTTCCGTTTCACCAAGTACCCCCGTCTGTTCCTCTCGCCACAGATGACGCGGGCTCCTCGACGCCTCTCCCAGGGCGCTCGCGTGCCTCTCTTGGCCCACCCTGGCTTTAAGGCGCGCCCCCCGTATGCGGCGCCTCCTCTAGCCACGGCGATGGCAACCCCGACGCCCCCGACGTTGGCGCCCATGGTGTCCGCGGCCCCCTTGCCCCCCTCGACGCCCCCGGTGCCCGCGGTCCCGGCGCCTGTGGCCGGTCCGGTCACCCGCGCCCGTACGGGCGTTTTTCGCCCGAGCTCGCGCTACGCCTCGGATGACTACGTCCATGCGGCATCCACCTCTGAGCCGTCGCCATTGCCGTCCTCCGTTCGAGCCGCTCTTCCTGGCCCGCTCTGGATGGCTGCGATCCAAGAGGAGTTTGACGCCTTATTGCGCAACCGAACGTGGCATCTTGTTCCCCGTCCCCGGCACGCCAACGTGATTTCCGAGAAGTGGGTCTTTAAACACAAGCTTCGTCCTGATGGTACCATTGATCGCTACAAAGCGCGCTGGGTCGTTCATGGATTCCGATAGCGTGCTGACATCAACTTCACCGACACCTTCGCTCCAGTCGTCAAGCCCGGCAAGATACGCACGGTTCTCCACCTTGCGGTCTCCCGTTCTTGGCCGGTGCACCAGATGGACGTCTCCAACGCCTTCCTCCATGGTCACCTCGAGGAGAAGGCCTTCTGCCAGCAGCCCACCGGGTTTGTTAACCCGGCGCTTCCCGACCACGTGTGCCTGCTTTCGCGGTCCTTATACGGACTCAAGCAGGCTCCCGTGCTTGGTACCAGCGCGTCGCGGCGTTTCTCCACCAGCTTGGGTTCCGCTCTACCCGCTCGGACGCCTCGCTCTTCGTCTATCATCAAGGCTCTGACACGATCTACTTGCTGCTCTATGTCGACGACATCATTCTGGGCATGTACGACTGGTCTTCTCAGTCAGCTCACGGCTCGTCTTCGCACTGAGTTCGCCATCAAGGACTTGGGTCCTTTGCACTGCTTCCTCAGTGTCGAGGTGGTGCGCCATCCGGATGGCTTCTTCCTTCATCAACGGAAGTACGCTCACGAGCTCCTGGAGCGCATCGGCATGCTTAACTGCAAGCCCGCCGCTACGCCTGTTGATATGAAGGCCAAGCTTTCTGCCACAGATGCTTCTCCTGTTTCGGATGCTGCTTTCTATCGGTCTATCGTTGGTGCTCTCGAGTACCTCACTCTGTCTCGACCAGAGATCTAGTATGTCGTGCAGCAGGTGTGTCTTCATATACATGCTCCCCGAGACGTTCACTGGGCTGCCGTCAAGCGGTTTCTCCACTATATCTGTGGCATTATGGATCTTGGCGTCACGCTTCACGCCTCCGCCGACACCGTCCTTACCGCCTACTCCGATGCAGACTGAGCGGGCTGCCCTGACACTCGTCGCTCCACTTCGGGCTATTGTGTCTACCTTGGACCCCCACTTATCTCGTGGTCATCCAAGCGGCAGCCTACGGTCTCTCGTTCCAGTGCTGAGACTGAGTATCGTGCGGTGGCCAACGCTGTCGCCGAGTGTTCGTGGCTTCGCCAGCTGCTTTAGGAGCTCTCTTGCCCTGTTGACCGTGCCACGGTGGTTTACTGCGACAACGTCTCGGCGGTCTACCTCTCCGCTAACCCGGTGCATCATCGACGGACCAAGCATATTGAGTTGGATATCCATTTTGTTCGGGAACAGGTGGCTCTTGGGCATATTCGTGTTTTACACGTCCCTACTTTCCAATAATTTGCAGATATCATGACCAAGGACTTGCCTACGGCGTCATTTGAGGAGTTCCGGTCCAGTCTTTGCGTCAGCCGCGGTGTCGCTTCGACTGCCGGGGGGGGGGGGTGTTGAGTATATGTATTATGCATATTTGTGTATTGGGCCCACCTCCTAGTTGCCTTGTATAGTTGAGGTCGTGGCCTACTCTTATACATCATATATACGTGCGTTTGCACCTCATGAATACAACATGTAATTCCCACAACATACATATATAACTAAAAAATGTTAATCAAGCACTTGAAAAATGTTAAATGTGTATTAAAAAATGAGGCAATGTATTAAAAGTATATGACAAACTTGTATTTCAAAAATGTTAATCAAGCATTTAAAAATGATAAAAATTATATAGAAAAAATATTGATCATGTATTCATTAAATGTTAACCTTGTATTGAAAATATGTTAATGCAAGCTTTAAAAAAATAAAAATGTGTGTAAAATACATTGACCATGTCTTAAAAAATGTAATCATTTTTTTAAATGTGTATAAGGAAAATGTTTCTCATGTATATGAAAAAATATATAAAACAGGTCTGAAAAACAATTGATCATATATTAATAAAAAATTACTCAAGCATTTTAGAAAATTTTACAAAATTATTTAAAAAATGTTAATAAAGCATTTTAAAATATTAAGTGTGTATATTTTTTTACCTGTATTAATAAATGTGTTAATACTGTATTTGAAAAATGTTAATCAAGCATTTAATTTTTTTAAATATGTATGGAAAAAATGTAGACCACGCATTTAAAAAAATGTTAAACTTGTATTTAAAAATGTTAATCAAGCATTTTAAAAGTGTTAAAAATGTGCATAAAAATGTTGCGATGTATACAAATGTAGTAAAATTGCATTTAAAAATGTAAAGCATGTGCTTGAAATATGTTCTTGGTGTATATGAAAAACTAAGAATGAAAACCAACATAAAAAATAGAAACAATGAAAAATGAAAAAAAGAAAACCTAAAAAATAATTGTAAAAAATGGAAAATAAGAAGAGAAACAAAAGGAAATGAAAAGAAAAAAGACTCAAACAAGAAAAAGAAAAAAATCAGTGAAATCCGTGAAGGAAAAAATGAACCTAAGAAATCATGGGGAAAAGAAAGAAATCAATATTACCAGTGTAATCCGAGAAAAGAAGAGAAAGCCAATGAAAAGTAAATCCTTAAGAAACAAAGAAAACTGAAAAAGAAGAAAGACAAAAGAAAGGGAAATGTTTATGACCAGCCGGCCGATCTAGCGCCGGACGTCCGCCGCCTCCCTTGTTGGACACGTGGCCTATTGGACCATGCATATCTCTCCCTCATCTTACCTTCTGTAACAACAGCGTTGTTGCAGAACTGTGGCAGCGAACGACGAATGCGCAAGTATGTGACATGGCCAAAGATAATGTTCTAATTTTTGCAACATGTATCTTGTTGCAGAAAATTAGATGCGGCGGAGATACTGTTGCAATTTTTACAACAAGGGAAGAGGTTTTGCTTATGCAACATGGGTCTTATTGCAGGAAATTGGAGAAGATGGTTTTGCAACATGGATTTTGTCACATGAAATTAGAGAAGTGCATATTCTACTACAAGCGTCTTCTTGCAGGAAATTAGAAAAAGGAAGATTTTGCAACAAAGGTCTTGCTACATACACAAGGTTTTGTAAGAAAAGTCTTATTGAAACAACTTCATTAACAAATTAAATGGCTCACGAGGTGACGGATCATTTGAAAGATCCATCGGCCGATGCATAGCATGCCGCAGAAAAAAAAAGGAAAAAAAATGAAGAAAACTGGACGGGAACCAGCAAACGACAGAGGATCGATCCAGAAAAAGGAGGGAAAACGTACGGAGAGACGAGAAGCGAGAACAGTTCTCCGCCGAATCCTGTTCGGCGCTATATATGCCATTTGGTACAGGGCGCACACCCCCTTGAACTCGCAACCTTCGGTTAGGGGCTACCTCTTCAAAACCAGTACCACATGAGTTGTCATGTTGGATTTGCACCGCCTGTTTTTAAGAACTAATTTGCATCTACATGGCATATCCGTTACTTTTTCCAAAATTTGAACATTTCTTCGGAAAAGATGATTTTTTTTAATAATGTATGAAAATCTTGAACACATTTAGAAATTCGATCAAACTTTTAAAACATGAAAATTATTGAAAATGGGACAAATTATTTTGAAATTTGAAATGATGTACAATTTTTAAATATACAACGAAGATTTTGTGATATACGGTGAACAAATTTTAAATACACACTAAACATGTTGTGATATCCGCTGAACAAATTTTAAATACACAGTGAACATGTTGTGAGATACGCTGAACAAATTTTATATATGAAAGGATCGATATGGTTGACTAGAGGGGGGGGGGGATGAATAGGCAACTAACAATTTTTAGCTTTTCTTAACCAATTTAAATTAAGCAACAAAGTAAGTTGTCTAGATAAGCTACTATGATGACAACTTATAGGAAGCAAAGATAACAACCTCACAAGCAAGCTATATAAGATAAACAAGGAAAGTTTGCACAAGTAAAGGAAAGGATTAACCACAAGTGGAGCCGGTGAAGACGAGGATGTGTTACCGAAGTTCCTTTCCTTTGAGGGGAAGTACGTCTCCGTTGGAGCGGTGTGGAGGCACAATGCTCCCCAAGAAGCCATTAGGATCACCGTATTCTCCTCACGCCCTCACACAATGCAAGGTGCCGTGATTCCACTAGTGGTGCCCTTGAAGGCGGCAACCGAACCTTTACAAACAAGGTTGGGGCTATCTCCACAACCGAATTGGAGGCTCCCAATGACAGCACGAAGCTTCACCACAATGGAATATGGCTCCGAGGTGACCTCAACCGTCTAGGATTCTCAAACACCCAAGAGTAACAAGATCCGTAAGGGATTAATGGGGGGAATTAAATATCTCTTGGTGGAAGTGTAGATCGATGCCTTCTCAAGCTATCCTGAGGAAATCAACAAGTTTGATTGGCTAGGGAGAGAGATCGGGCGGAAATGGAGCTTTGAGCAACAATGGAGCTTTGGGGAGGAAGAGGTAAGTCTTCTTGGAGAAGAAGACTCCCTATATATACTAGGAGAACAAATCCAACCGTTATCCCACATTTCTTCCCGCAGAGCGCGGTACTACCGCACGTAAGTTACGGTACTACCGCTCGGCCCAGCGGTACTACCGCTCTGGTTGCGGTACTACCGCTGGTGCAGTACTAGCCAAGACTAACTATGTTGCGTTGAAGCAACGAGCGGTAGTACTGCCTGAGCGGTACTACCGTACGTCCCTGCGGTACTACCGCAAGGCAGAGATAGACAGACCGAGGACTAGTGCGGACGAAATAAAATACATCCGCAACTACATCCGCAGAAATACGGTAGTAGCAAAAACACGACACGGTACTACCACTTGACCCAAGCGGTACTACCGCGTAGGATGCGGAAGTAAAAAATTACTTCCGCACCTACTACCATACTAGTTACGATGATGGGCCAGCTACACGGTACTACCGTGCTCATGATACGGTACTACCGGTACTACCGTGTGATTGTGCGGTACTACCGCTCACTCTGAGCGGTACTACCGCGTGCCAGGCAGTTGTAGTAGTAGGAAGCCATGGTTTTGTACTGACGAGGAAAACAGCCGGAGCCCCAGAGAAGCAAAGGAAAGGTGGTGCGAGTGAGTAGATGTGTACGTGTTGATTCTACCCAAACCTTTCCAAAGTGGACCCCCTCTTAATAGTACGGCTTTCCTATTTACTCAAATCCACCGAAAAAGAAGCAAAAGGAAACACCGTCTTCCATAGGTTCCGAGGGGCACATAATCGTCTTGTGCCTAGGTGAGATATATCTGAAAGAGCTTAGAGCACACGATTAGTCCGCAAATGCATTGTCATCAATCACCAAAACTACTTAGGGAGAAATATGCCCTTACAATCTCCCGCTTTTTGGTGGATTGATGACAATACGGGATTTGCACAAGGATATATAAGTAAGTAGGCAAACCTAGTAAAGCAATAGAATATAGGTAAGCTCTCCCTAGATGTGTGCATACAAGGGAGAGTGCTTTGGACTGCACTACACACATACTAGGATCAATGCTCCCCCTATATTCTACAAATAATATACTCCTTGCATACAAAGAATAAGAATCTACGCACAATTGTAAGGAGGATAAGGTGAGCATATATAAAGGGTAAGTAAATCAACTGCTCACAACCTAATATAGCATAGACATAATAACGAGTTTAACAATAGGGGAGCATATGTCTTACACCATATGAAAGTCTCACGCACACGACACAAACACAAGCAAACAAATAAAGTTCGACCAATGAAAAGCAAATAGACACGGCACAAGACGCAAATCCTAACACTCTCTGCCCCTTTGGCATCGAGACATCACAAAGGGAAAGAGGACCTAAGATAGGTGGTAGCTCTGGCGGAAGAACTCAGTCGTCATGCTCTCCATCAGACTCCTGCTGCTCCTCCTCAAACTTAGACCACTTGTAGCCCTGTTGGGCAATCCACTCTGCCTATGGAGTGATGATCTCCTCTGACCCACTGGACACATGCTCACCAAATATCCTCATGATCTTCTTGTCACGCTGGCGAGATTGCTTGTGAGTCACATGAGCCTTGTACTGTCCCTGAGCTTGCATACAGAATAGTGCCTTCATCTTCTTCTTCAGCTTCTTAGCCCAAGAGGGCTCAGACGAGGGAGGAGCATATCCTCCAGAACTGTCCTCGGCTGGCTCCTCCTCCACAGGCTCCTCATCTGTACCCATCTGTGCTGCAGCAGCCTCTGCACGGGTAGTGGTATTAGCCCAACGACTCTTGATGCGAAGTCAGATAGGCTCATGACGAATCCACTGCAGTGCTTCGAACTCCTCATCAGGGTAAAGCTTCTCACAAGTCTTGGAGATAAGCAGAAACAGGAACGGACCGTAGATGGGCACTTTGCGAGTGTAGATCGCAAAGCGAAGCTCACACCACATGATATGGGAGATATCAAGTGGCTGAGTCTGAGCATTACGGGCCTGCTCACACATCAGCAGCATGTCAACGAGGTATGAATGTACCTTGTCCTTGTCCCCAACTCAAGGAAACAAGGTGTTGCGAAAGATCCTATGCATGATGTCCAGGAAGGGGTTCATTACCCAATGTCTTCTTGCCACTAGCAAGAGTCTTCTCCACATAAAAAGGCAACAGACGGTCTTTGTTGGCTAATTCTTCGTTGGCATGAGGCCGAGCTCCAAAAGGGGTGTGGAGCCCCTCGTCAGCAACCTGAAGCAGATCCATGAAGTCCTTCCAAGAAGCAGTCATCTTGTGACCATTTGTCATCCTGTGACCATTTGTCATCCAAGTCATGGGGCGGTCTTCCTTGGTATGGAAGTGCACCGAAGCATAGAACTGTGCCATGATTTCTGGGTCAAAATCCATCTGAAATGTCATGATGTGCTCAATCCCAAACTGTTCCACCAGATCCAGAGCCTCGGCAAAGTAGGCCCGGTGATCATCCCTCCGCATGTGGGCCATGTCAATCCAATGAGCATCCACATACAGGTTGTGCTTACTCTTGAGTACCTCTGTGTAGATACGAAACTGCTGCTTGGTCCAGAATAGTTCATCTCCATGGAATTGAGCCCGGGGTTCTCCATAAGGATTGATCTTCCTTCTTGCCATGAACTCATTAGCTGGCATCTCCTCCATAGTCATAGTTGATTCCTTGTGCTTGTTGGCGGCGGTCTTGAATTTGCGTTGGGGGGCATTGGAGCCCTCAGGCATATCACTCTGGGTGCGCAGACGCTTGGACCCGGTGTCACGACTGGGATTGGTGCGACGAACATTGGAACCGGAGCCACCACCTAAGACACAAACACAAGAGCACGACGAAAACACAAAGAGAATCAATGCAAAAGCCACAAAAAGGCATACGGAACATGTAGAAAGGATAATATGCATGCACTACGAAGAAGATATGAACCAAGCGGTAGTACTGCTTGACGAAAGCGGATGTAAAATTTTAGTGCTGCTTAGGGAGCGGTAGTACCGCCTGGAAGAGTTGCGGTTCTGCGCGGTACTAAAAATTTACATCCGCGTTCATCACGGTAGTACCGCTCAGTAGAGCGGTAGTACCGCGGTTAGCTAGCGGTAGTACCGCTCGAGTCAGATCTGAAAAATGGATCTAGACAAGAACGCATAGAACGACGAACGATACTACGGCTGATCATAGCAACTTAGTAGCAGCATACATACTAGCATTTCTATTGCATAACAACTCTCCTACATTCTAATCTTCCATGGATAAGAACAAGAAGAACACTAGAACAACAAGCATCTCCCCAAAACCTAAAAACAACAACTAGGCAAAAAAGAAGAGGGGATTTGGGGAGAAACCTTCATCCATGGCAAGAGGTCGAGGTGGGGAACGATCCCGCCGATCGGAGTGCGAGGAGAGTGGTCGGAGGAGGAGATCCGGCGAGGTCCTCCGACGGCGTTCTTGAGAGGGAGAGAGAGAGGCGACGTGGGGGATATGAGATGAATGGGTATGGGGGAGTTAGAACTCCCCCTACCTGCTTATAACCCCCAGCCGTTCGGATAAGTGCGGTAGTACCGCGGTCATCGCGGTAGTACTGCCCGGGCGGAAGTACCGCACACGGAGCGGTAGTACCGCTCGACCAGCGGCAGTAAAAAATTACTGTCGTGCTGGTTGCGGTAGTACCGTATTCGCTTTGCGGTAGTACCGTGACTACACACGGTAGTACCGTCCCTCCAAGAAAATGCAAGTTTCGACAAGAGGCTTGAGCAAAGTAAAAAACGCACACGCAAGGCACACGGAAAGAGAGACAACACACACCCGAAACAACACACAAGACACTCCTCCAAGGAGGAGGTCGGTGGCCGAAGCCACCTATGTTTGAGTTATTTGGTATGGCATCGCAAAGAACTATCCTTGGGCCTATGACCAACACTCGTCTTGAAGCACTTATACCATCTAACATGGCAAATGACAAAGACTTGATCGATTTATGCATAATGGGGGGAGGAATAGTTCATTAAGAGAACAATACTCCCCCTATGTCCATGCCTACATCTAGACAAGATAACTATATTGAGTGGGAGGTGTGTGTGCAAAGTCTCAAGCCACATTGCTCAAATCGATGATATTTAGCTCATGCCTTAACTCGCGAAATCTTGCTTCATCCAACGGCTTCGTGAAGATATCTGCAAGGTTATCATGAGTGTTGACATAGTGAAGCTCGATCTCTCCTTGCCGTATATGATCCGGATGAAGTGATACCGAATCTCTATATGCTTCGTGAAGTGTTGCACTGGGTTGAGAGAAATCTTGATGGCACTTTCATTGTCACACCAAAGAGGCACTTTGTCACAAGTGACACCGTAATCCTTTGAAGTTTGCCTCATTCATAGGAGTTGAGCATAACAACTGCCAGCTGCCACATACTCAGCTTCGATGGACGAGAGAGACACACAACTTTGCTTTTTGGAAGACCAACTTACCAGAGAGCAACCAAGGAATTGGCACCCTCCGGAAGTGGACTTCCTATCCACTTTGTCTCCCGCCCAGTCCGAATCAGAGAACCCTACAAGGTTGAAGTTGGCTCCTCTTGGGTACCATAAGCCAAAGTTTGGGGTATGAGCCAAATATCGAAAGATTCGCTTGACTGCTACAAAGTGACTTTCCTTAGGTGAGGCTTGAAACCGTGCACAGATTCCCACACTCAACATAATATCCGGTCTAGATGCACAAAGGTAAAGCAAGGATCCAATCATAGAACGATATACCTTTTGATCCACCACTTTACCATTGGGATCAATGTCAAGTTGGCACTTGGTTGGCATTGGAGTAGTAGCCGGCTTGACATCACTTAGATTAAACCTCTTGAGCATGTCTTGAGTGTACTTGGCTTGTTTGATAAAGATTCCTTCTCTTCTTTGCTTAATCTCAAACCCAAGGAAGTACTTCAACTCTCCCATCGTGGACATCTCAAAATGTGTGGTCATGAGTGCGGCGAACTCATCATTGAAAGCTTTGTTAGGTGAACCAAAGATAATATCATCAACATATAGTTGGCAGACAAACAACTCCCCTTTGACCTTCTTAGTAAAAAGAGTGGGATCGATTTTCCCAATTTCAAACCCACGATCTTGTAACAACTCAGTAAGATGCTCATACCACGCACGTAGGGCTTGTTTAAGGACATAGAGTGCCTTATCGAGTTGATACACGTGATTGGGGAACTTAGGATCCTCAAACCCCGGGGGTTGTTTGACATACACCAACTCATTAATAGGACCATTAAGAAATGCACTTTTCACATCCATTTGTTGCAACTTAAAATTATGATGAGAAGCATAGGCAAGCAACAAACGAATAGATTCAAGGCGAGCAACGGGGGCAAAGGTTTCACCGTAGTCGATACCCTCGACTTGGGAGTAGCCTTGAGCCACCAGACGCGCCTTGTTGCGGATGACAATGCCATGAGCATCCTGCTTGTTCTTAAAGATCCACTTGGTTCCAATGACATTATGGTTCTCCTTTGGCCTCAGCACCAGACGCCACACTTTGTTGCGCTCGAAGTTGTGGAGTTCTTCATGCATGGCATTAAGCCAATCAGAGTCTTCGAGCGCCTCATAGACCTTTTGAGGTTTAACACAGGAGACAAAAGCTTGATGAGCACAATAGTTTGCTAATTGTCTACGAGTGCTTATCCCCCTCTTGATGCTTCCAAGAATATTCTCCATGTGATGTTCTCTAGAAGCAAGCCTGGAGGCAATTTTTGCAGCACGACGCTCCAATTGCTCTTTAAGAGATAATTGAGGAGCACTGAATTGATCATCTTGAGCGACGTCAAGAGCTTGATCTTGATCCTGAGCTTCCTCTTGATCTTGATCTTGCTCAGAGGAGAGAACTTGGCCTTGTGCATCATTTGGTGGCTCCCCACCATCTTGTGATTGATCTTGCACTTGGCCTTGTTCGTCCGGTTGAGGGCCTTCACTTTGTTCTTCGGAAGTGTGTGGGTCTTGGGTTGATGATGGTTCCACTTGTGTGGAACATTGTCCTTCTCCTTCGGCCACAAGGGGTTCCTCAATGGGTAGGATATATCCAACACCCATTCTTCTTATGGCTTGAGGAGGAATTTCATCACCTACATTACAAGTACCACTTTGCTCCACTTGGGAGCCGTTATTATCATCAAACTCTACGTTACACGTCTCCTCAATGAGTCCATTGGACTTGTTGAGGACACGGTAAGCATGAGAGTTTGTAGCATAACCAACAAATATGCCCTCATGAGATCCAGACTCAAATTTAGAAAAACGAGCACCTTTCTTGAGGATGAAACACTTACACCCGAACACCCGGAAGTACTTGAGATTGGGCTTGTTACCGGTGAGAATCTCATAAGGAGTCTTGTTCAAACCTTTGCGGAGATAGAGCCGATTGGATGCATGACATGCGGTGTTGATGGCTTCGGCCCAAAAGTTGTATGGAGATTTGAATTGCGCCATCATGGTCCTTGCCGCGTCCATCAATGTCCGGTTCTTTCTCTCTGCTACACCATTTTGTTGAGGGGTATAAGGTGCGGCATATTGATGTTTGATCCCCTCATCACTAAGAAACTCATCCAAGGTGTAGTTCTTGAACTCGGTGCCGTTGTCACTTCGGATCATCAAAACCTTTGCTTCATGTTGTCGTTGAGCTTCATTTGCAAAGTTGATGATGGTTTGTTGGGTCTCACTCTTCTTCTTGAAGAAGTATACCCAGGTGTATCTTGAATAATCATCCACAATCACTAAGCAATACTTTCTGCCTCCAAGACTATCAAAGGATGGAGGCCCAAAGAGATCCATGTGAAGGAGCTCTAATGGTCTTTTTGAGTAGATGATAGTCGTTGGAGGGTGAGCCGTCGCATGTAGCTTTCCTTCAATACAAGCACTGAAAGCACGATCTTTGGCAACGCTAACATTTGTTAGTCCACGGACATGGTCCCCCTTGAGAAGACTTTGCAAAGATCTCATATTGACACGGGCTAACCGGCGATGCCAAAGCCATCCCACATCAACTTTAGCCATTAGGCATGTCGCGGTCTTAGTGGGTTGCTCCGAGAAGTTAACCACATAGAGACCGTTCTCGACATGCCCAACATAGGCTACTTTAAGAGTCTTGCTCCACAAGAGGGCCACGGTATCAATATCAAAGAATGTAGCAAAGCCCATGAGTGCAAGTTGGCGAACAGAAAGTAAGTTATATGCAAGGGACTCAACAAGCATGACTTTCTCGATCGTGAGATCATGAGAAACAACAACCTTGCCAAGCCCCAATACCTTAGAAGATGAAGCATCACCCCATTCGACGTTGGTGGCCATGGATGAACCTAGATGCACGTCCACCACCAAGTCTTTGCTTCCGGCCATATGATTTGTGGCTCCGCCATCGAGCAACCATGACCCCCCATCGGAAGCAAACTCCTACAAGAGATCAATGCTTGGATTTAGGTACCCATTTGGTAATGGGTCCTTTGAGGTTAGTAACAAGGGTCTTAGGAACCCAAATAGACCATTCAATGTACTCATAAGAAGAACCAACAAATTTAGCAAAGATATGACCATCACTAGCACGACATAAAACATAAGAAGGATTAAAGTCGCCGGCCATGTTTGATGGTATGGTGGGGTATTTCTTGACTCCACCACCCTTCACATTGTTCTTCTTCTTAGACGCACACTCTCCCTCTTTCACAAAGGTTTGTTGGAGAGGGGGAGGTAGCTTGGTCTTGTCATTCTTCTTCTTCTTGGACTTGGGAGCAAACCCAATTCCTTCCTTTGCCACAACCTCCTTTTGATGACTCAAAAGATTGTTGAGGTTCTTCTCACCTTGTATACATGTTACAAGGCCTTTCTCAAGTTGCTTCTTCAACTTGGCATTTTCTTCAACAAGATGCACATGCTCGCAACATGGGTTAGTAGCATTTGCATTATCAATCAACACCATGTGAGGAAAGATAGCCTTTTCTTTGGTTAGCGAAACTTGGAGTTGATCATGAGACTCCTTGAGAGAAGCATGCATACCTTTCAAGGCCTTGTGAGCCTTGTCAAGTGTAACAAACTCCTCCTTGAGTCTAGCATGGTCAACCCCAAGTTTTGCCTTCTCAGAATTAATCATACGAGAGACAACTAAAGCATGATCGAGATCTTTCTTTAATTTAGCATGATCATCGTTGTATGACTCCTCAAGAGCCAACCGAAGACCACGCTCTTCCTCTAGAGCATTAGAGAGATCCGATATTTCATCGGCATAGTCTTGACTATGACCTTCCATTTTAGCAATGGTCTCCTCGTGAGTCTCGATCATGTCATTGGCCTCACCGAGTTGTTCCAAGAGAGCAACAAAATGCTTCTTGGGTTTGCCCTTGAGTTTGCTCATAAACAACTCAAACTCATTCTCTTCTTCCTTTGTTCCCTCACTCTCATCAATACAACCCGTCAATGAAGGATTAGAGATGATGGTAGTGTTGATGTTTGGAGTTACCTTGTTGGTGGCCTTGGCCATGAGACACTTGGCGGTGATGTTCTCATTTGGTGAGTCGAAGAGATATGAGCGTGGAGTAGTAGCAATAGCAATTGTGGCTATGGTGACCATCTCATCATCTTCATCATCCTCAACATATTCTTCTTGGGCCACCAACCCTTTAGGAGGGGTATTCTTGTTGAAGTTGTTCTTGTTGGGATAAGACTTGGCCTTGTCCTTCCGGATAAGCTTGCCTCCAAAGTCTTCTCTTTTCTCATATGGGCAATCTACAACAAAGTGGCTTACATTTCCACAGTTGAAGCATGTCCTCACTCGTTGCTTGCCCTTGTTGCCACTTGAGTTGTTCTTGTTGAAGTCGGGCCTAGAGTTCTTCTTGTTGCCCCAAAATTGCCACGAAGCAAGAGCCATGTGCTCATGATAGGCATATTTGGTGTCCTCGGGGCAACACTCATCGTCATCCTCCTTGTTGGGGAACGTAGTATTTTAAAATTTTCCTACGATCACGCAAGATCTATCTACCAGATGTATAGCAACGAGAGGGAAGAGTGTGTCTACGTACCCTCGTAGACCGGGAGCGGAAGCGTCAAGTGACGCGGTTGATGTTGTCGAACTTCTTCGCGATCCAACCGATCAAGCACCGAACGTACGTCACCTCCGCGTTCAGCACACGTTCAGCTTGATGACGTCCCACGAGCTCTTGATCCAGTTGAGCTTCACGGGAGAGTTTCGTCAGCACGACGGCGTGGTGACGGGTATGATGTATTCACCGGCGCAGGGCTTCGCCTAAGCTCCGCGACGGTATGACCGAGGTGTGTTTCTGTGGAGGGGGGCACCGCACACGGCTAAAACAATTCAACTTGTGTGTCTTTGGATGCCCCCCTACCCCTGTATATAAAGGAGCAAGGGAGGGAGGCCGGCCGGCCCTTCCTGGTGCGGCTAGGGAGTGGACTCCTACTAGGAATAGGATTGCAATCCTATTCCTAGTAGGATTCACCAAAAGAAGGAAGAGGGAAAGGAATAGGAGAGGTGGCGCCCCCCCTCTTCCTAGTCCAACTAGGAACCCTAGGTGGGGGCGCCGGCCAGCCCTATGGGCTGCCTCTCCCTTTCCCTTTAGGCCCACTATGGACCATCCCCTCTCGTAGGGGGTTCCGGTAACCCCCTCCGGCATTCCCGATAAATCCGAAACTTTTCCGGAACACTTCCGGTGTCCGAATATAGTCGTCCAATATATCAATCTTTATGTCTCGGACATTCTGAGACTCCTCGTCATGTCCGTGATCTCATCTGGGACTCCGAACTACCTTCGGTACATCAATACTCATAAACTCATAATACCGATCGTCATCAAACGTTAAGCGTGCGGACCCTACGGGTTCGAGAACTATGTAGACATCACCGAGATTCATCTCCGGTCAATAACCAATAGCGGAACCTGGATGTTCATATTGGCTCCTACATATTCTACGAAGATCTTTTATCGGTCAGAACCGCATAACAACATACGTTGTTCCTTTTGTCAAACGGTATGTTACTTGCCCGAGATTCGATCGTCGGTATCTCTATACCTAGTTAAATCTCGTTACCGGCAAGTCTCTTTACTCGTTCCGTAACACATCATCTCGTGACTAACTCATTAGTCTTTTGCTTGCAAGGCTTATTGTGATGTGTGTTACCGAGAGGGCCCAGAGATACCTCTCCGACACTCGGAGTGACAAATCCTAATCTTGATCTATGCCAACACCACGAATACTTTCGGAGACACCTGTAGAGCATCTTTATGATCACCCAGTTACTTTATGACGTTTGATAGCACACAAGGTGTTCCTACGGTATTCGGGAGTTGCATAATCTCATAGTCATAGGAACATGTATAAGTCATGAAGAAAGCAATAGCAGTTAAACTAAACGATCATAGTGCTATGCTAACGGATGGGTCTTGTCCATCACATCATTCTCCTAATGATGTGATCCCGTTGATCAAATGACAACTCATGTCTATGGTTAGGAAACATAACCATCTTTGATCAATGAGCTAGTCTAGTAGAGGCATACTAGGGACATACTGTTTTGTCTATGTATTCACACATGTACTAAGTTTCCGGTTAATACAATTCTAGCATGAATAAAAGACATTTATCATGATATAAGGAAATACAAATAATATCTTTATTATTGCCTCTAGGGCATATTTCCTTCACTCCTCCTCCTCTTCTTCCACACAAGCCTTGGCCTTCAAGGCAAGGTTAGGCTTCCTTGATCGTTGAGCTCTTAAAACCGCATTGTCGGCGGTCTTGTCCAAGATCCTCATGGCAACGAACTCATCCAACACTTCATTTGATGGCAAAGTGTGAAGTCCGGTCTTTGGCGAATTACGGAGGACATGGCCTTGTGGTAAGGCATCATGGCCTTGAGAAACTTGCGCTTGATCCAATTGTCATCCGTGTCTTTGCTCCCATGATCTCGAAGAGAAACCGCAAGAGTGGTTAATCTCCGATAAAGTTCACGAGGATCTTCATCTTCGATCATAGCAAACTCGTCGGCTTCATCTTACACAACTTCATAGTTAGAGCGTTGAATGCTTGCGCTCCCCTTGTACATGGAGCCAACATGCTCCCAAGCTTCCTTGGCCACGGTGAAGGGTCGAAGATGTGCAATGTCTTCGGGAGGGATAGCATCTTGAAGTATGCAAAGAACGGACTCGTTGAATTGATGATCCGCAGCTTCTCTTGGAGTTAAGTTTTCGGGATCACGTGGATAAAAACCTTGCTCAATGATTCTCCAAAGATTAGTAGAGCAATGATTTAAATGACGTTTAAAGCGAAACATCCAAGTAGCAAAATCAGAATTTTTTATAAACTTAGGAGGAGGACCAACGAAATTTAAATGCGGAGTAGGAGCGGGTCCTCCATAGTGGATAGGAGGAGCGGAGTGGGCAAAAATCCCACTCCCATTCTTAGTAACGGGACTTGCTCACTACTAGCTTCTCCCTTGTCGGGAATAGCCTCCGACACGTTGGTAGTGGGACGACCCACTTCCAACGGTGAGGTGGATAATTTGAGTCCCTCTAGCAATTCTTTAAACATGCCTTTGACCTCGGTCGCTAGTGATTCTTTCAATGTGGTCATCGCCACATTGAACTCCTCACGAGAGACCGAGGCTCCCCCATCAGACGTAAGCAAGGACGGAGTTCCACCGGAATGTTCCTCCGTCTCGACTACGTTGTCACCCATACTCTTTGGACGGTAAAGTCCTTAAAAAGAGACGAGGCTCTGATACCAATTGAAAGGATCGATATGGTTGACTAGAGGGGGGGGGGGTGAATAGGCAACTAACAATTTTTAGCTTTTCTTAACCAATTTAAATTAAGCAACAAAGTAAGTTGTCTAGATAAGCTACTATGATGACAACTTATAGGAAGCAAAGATAACAACCTCACAAGCAAGCTATATAAGATAAACAAGGAAAGCTTGCACATGTAAAGGAAAGGATTAACCACAAGTGGAGCCGGTGAAGACGAGGATGTGTTACCGAAGTTCCTTCCCTTTGAGGGGAAGTACGTCTCCGTTGGAGCGGTGTGGAGGCACAATGCTCCCCAAGAAGCCACTAGGGCCATCGTATTCTCCTCACGCCCTCACACAATGCAAGGTGTCGTGATTCCACTAGTGGTGCCCTTGAAGGCGGCAACCGAACCTTTACAAACAAGGTTGGGGCTATCTCCACAACCGGATTGGAGGCTCCCAACGACACCACGAAGCTTCACCACAATGGAATATGGCTCCGAGGTGAGCTCAACCGTCTAGGGTGCTCAAACACCCAAGAGTAACAAGATCCGCAAGGGATTAGTGGGGGAAATTAAATATATCTTGGTGGAAGTGTAGATCGATGCCTTCTCAAGCTATCCCGAGGAAATCAACAAGTTTGATTGGCTAGGGAGAGAGATCGGGCGGAAATGGAGCTTTGGGGAGGAAGAGGTAAGTCTTCTTGGAGAAGAAGACTCCCTATATATAGTGGGAGAACAAATCCAACCGTTATCCCACATTTCTGCCCGCAGAGCGCGGTACTACCGCACGTAAGTTACGGTACTACCGCTCGGCCCAGCGGTACTACTGCTCGGCCCAGCGGTACTACCGCTCTGGTTGTGGTACTACCGCTGGTGCAGTACTAGCCAAGACTAACTCTGTTGCATTGAAGCAACGGGCGATAGTACTGCCTGAGCAGTAATACCGTTCGTCCCTGCGGTACTACCGCAAGGCAGAGATAGACAGGCCGAGGACTAGTGCGGACGAAATAAAATACATCCGCAACTACATCCGCAGAAATACGATAGTAGCAAAAACACGACACTGTACTACCGCTTGACCCAAGCGGTACTACCGCGTAGGATGCGGAAGTAAAAAATTACTTCCGCACCTACTACCGTACTAGTTACGACGCTGGGCCAGCTACACGGTACTACCGTGCTCATGATATGGTACTACCGCTCTGTGCGGTACTACCGCGGTCCTGAGGCGGTACTACCGTGTGGCTGTGCGGTACTACCGCTCACTCTGAGCGGTACTACCGCGTGTCAGGCAGTTGTAGTAGTAGGAAGCCATGGTTTTGTACTGACGAGGAAAACAGCCGGAGCCCGCGAGAAGCAAAGGAAAGGTGGTGCGAGTGAGTAGACGTGTACGTGTTGATTCCACCCAAACCTTTCCGAAGCGGACCCCCTCTTAATAGTACAGCTTTCCTATTTACTCAAATCCACTGAAAAAGAAGCAAAAGGAAACACCGTCTTCTATAAGTTCCAAGGGACACATAATCGTCTTGTGCCTAGGTGAGATATATCTGAAAGAGCTTAGAGCACACGATTAGTCCGCAAATGCATTGTCATCAATCACCAAAACTACTTAGGAAGAAATATGCCCTTACAATTCCGAGGGGCACATAATCATCTTGTGCCTAGGTGAGATATATCTGAAAGAGCTTAGAGCACACGATTAGTCCGCAAATGCATTGTCATCAATCACCAAAACTATTTAGGGAGAAATATGCCCTTACAATATACACATTGAACATTTTGTGATATACGCTGAACAAATATTTAAATACACATTAAACATTTTTGTGATATATGTTGAACAATATTTAAGTACACATTGAATGTTTTTGTGAATATATGTTGAACAATTTTAAAATACACAATGAACATTTCTGAAAAATATGCTTAGCGTTTTCTTAATATAGTGCAAACATTTTCTTAATATAAAAGGAACATTTGTTTGCGCAAGTAATGAACTGTGTATACAACATGAAAAATAAATAAATAAAGACAAAAAAATTAGAAATAGGAACAGAAAAAAGGAAAAAGAAAAAGAAATGAAATAAACAGGAAAAAGAAGAAAAAGTAGAGCGATCGTGGGGCTAATTTTTTTAAAATAATACATTTTATTTAGTAAATTTCATAAATAGTACGTGGTTATAAGAATTTTCAAAAATATGACCCAATCGGCCAGCAGCAGGCCGACTGGGCCTAGTCAGCCTACTGCTGGCCGATTGGGACCTTATTGGCTTGCTGCTAGCCGATAGGCCTGTCGGCCAGCAGCTGGCCAGCCGACAGGACCCTATTGGCCTGCTGCTGGCCGACAGGACCCTATTGGCTTGCTGCTGGCCGACAGGACCCTATTGGCCTGCTGCTGGCCGATTGCATGCAACTAAACACATCCCACGTTATATTTTTCCCTCATTGCTCTTTCCCGCCATATTTTTCCCTCATTGCTCTTTCCCGCCATAGGTTTCCACATAGCTCGTTTCCGGCATATTTTTCCCGCTCTCTACTTGCCCCCACTTTGCTCGTTCCCGCCAATTTTATCCGCTTTGCTTCTTCCCGCCCTATTTTCCCGCTTTGCTCGTTCCCGCCCTATTTTCC
>LR738709.1:386784055-386822697 GCA_902687465.1 Secale cereale | reverse complement strand
AAAAAACCCCACGGCGTACCAGCAGCACGCTGCAACTCTCCCGGCGCGCGGCCGGCGAGGGCCTTGCATCCGCGGCGAAGGGGAGCGAGAAGGGGGCCGCGCGCTTCTTCTCGTTCCTCCCTCACCGGCAGCGGGCTGTCCCATTCCAGGCTGCTCGATCCGGTCCGGTTCGGTTCGGTGGAGATCACACCTCGTCCATCCCGCGCTGCCGCTCACTAGCCACCAGGCAGTGGCCGTCGCCGTCGCCCATTGCCATTACCGGCTAGCCTGGTAATTTATGACGCACCCCTTCCCTCAGCTTTTCTCCCTCCGCACAGTGCTCGCTTCTCTCACATTGTTCCGCTGAATTGAAATCGCTGCAGTTCGCTGTTGCTCTAGGTATACGATCAGGCTGGCTGTCTGTTACGGTACCGTTGATCCCCTTATCAACATTGTCCTCTTGTTGATCGATTCCCTTATTTCAGTTGTTAAATATCGATGACTATCTATGTAGGCATGTAGCAGTGGTCTTTGAGCTCCTCGCAGCAATTATTGTCACTTGTGCCTATGTTGTTTGATCATTGATTTATCTTGACAGCTTAAAACTATAACAGTTGATCCAACCGGCAAATCAATACATAAAGATCTTGAATGGTTTGCACAACTTGTTTATTTTACGACTCACCGCAAATTATTTCCTTTGCCTTTACAACCATTGGTTCAACGTCTTTGTGAAGTCTGAAATATTCTGGTAAATATGATATCTATTTCAGTGTTGTTGCCTTTAGCACGGACACTTGAAAAGATGTGGAGGAAAGTAGGGGAAATGACCGATACTACTGGAAGACTTCTTCTTTGTATCATATAGTATTATCTTGCCCTCTCACAGCATGTAACAAGTATTGGCACAATCAAGCTGGATACTGGACAATTCAAGATTTTGAATGGTCCTGATTGCCTCCAAGAAACAGCAAGAGGAAACACTGACTAACAAGTAACACGCTGCAACATCATCTGAACTAAAGGTTATAGCATTGATGCTGGACGCCTTCAGTTGTCATCGAAGCTTTCTTTGTAAGCCATCTCCGTGTAACTTAATAAGGGCCTAGATGACAGCTTGGAACTTGGGAAAACATATACATATAACCCCGTCCAATATGTGGCAGTTAGTTTGCAAGTGAGTTAACAGAAGGATTGTGGCGAATTAAATTTGTGAATAATCGCATTTACAATACGTTGAACAAAGTCCTAGACTTCTAGCCCTGTTGTTTGTCCATGTATTTTTGTTCTGTTATTAGTCCTTTTTGAGCCTTGTTTTTGTGTACTGGGCCATTGGCCGCAGCAGTTCTAACCTGTCTTTCAAAAAACACTAGGACAATGCCCGTGCGTTGCAACGGGATATAAATATTCTAGTGATTTACCTGCCCATATTAATACGATGGTATAGATAAATGTTAATCAAATTCTGCCCGTGATTTTTGATGACAAGTTTGGTAAGAATATTAAATTGGAATTGGTTCAGAAGGTATGTAAATTAAGGTGACTGATTATCATACGGGGAAGGTTAGACGAAGGGGTGGTGGGAACAAAAGTGAAACATGGAACTTTACATTCTTTTCAAGTAGTAGAGACAAAAAATATGTTCAACACAAGCAGTCTGCTACTCAAGTTTTCCTGGGCTTTTTGCTTCCTTGTTGCACTGCCAAACTTTCGTCCAACCCAGTATACTTTTGCTCCTCTACATGAGGAAACGAGTAGTTCAGTAGTTTGGTAAGCAATCTGGTGTCTGCTTCTCCAGTAGGATAAGCACTTGTGTTTGAGTTGTCCATGTTTTTTTGCCTGCAATTCATCTCAGGTGTCAATTAATGTAAGGTGACCTAGAGTAATGCTGAACTTAATAAATCTTTCTTTGGGTAGGTTCTAATGCTGAACTTAATAAATCTTTGTTTGGGCCGGTAACTTAAGCTTCTGTGCTGAACTTTATAAATCTTTGTTTCGGCCGGTAACTTGAGCTTATGTGATGAACTTAATAAATCTTTGTTTCGGCCGATAGCTTGAGCTTTCATGCTGAACTTACAAAATGAATTGTCATCAGTTAAAAAGAATAAAAGCAAAGGAGTCAGGAACTTTTTAGAAGTGACAATTACTTGGCACGACTGAATGCTAGAACTGTGATCCATGAAGGGTTGATTGGGAATATGTTTTTTTGGTGCCATGCAGTACAATCCTTAGTTTGTCTTTTGCTGATCTTCGTTTGTTCTTGAATTCTTAAATATAGTGACAGCCTCTGCATATACTCTGCTGAGTACTAGCAACTCTTTCCAAGATAGTGATTAAGACATCGATGTAAGTGAATAATTATTTTGTTTTTGAACAATCTTACATCCGTCACGTCCAGCTTGCACTGTACCATTTCCAACATTATTTATGTCAGTAGTCAAACTGTTATAGGATATGTAAGGTTTGTTTCATTATTTTGTAAAGGACCTTAGGAAGGCATTGGTGTATTTGCAAGTTAAGTTGAATGAAGCAATGATAATTTATTTGGAGGACCAATCCAAGTGAGCATGATTGAAAGGGTCGGCTATATCGACGTGACATATGTGCAACATAAGATAAGGAATATGACTGCCAAGCTCAAGCTAATATTTTCTTACTGTCCTATGCTGCAACGCGGCAACTAGACTAGATATATTATGCTTATCTGTACTCTCTTTTCATTGCAAGTTCTATATTATCATGACCGCAAATTCAGTTATACCCATGCATGTATAAGCTAGTTGAATTTTCCTACGAACAAGGAAACTATATGAGTATGATTTCTTGTATCCATTGATTTCTTGTTTAGACATCTCAAATACGGAACATGCTATCATTGAGATGTAATACCACTTATGTCATCAAGCAGTATCCTTGGTACGTACTGAGTCCATTCACTGTCTTTTCTACACTAAATAGAGTATAATGTAGCTGAATTATCCTTCTCTCGAGCTTCTCAGTGTCAGACATCAAGTATAAAAATTCTGTATGCACTAGACTGACAGATGTTCGTAATGATCTCATGAGGAATTATGCTTATGATGTGATGATCTGTTTGGAATCTGGACTGCATCCTTTCTATTTCATCTGTTATCATGAAGTCTATACTCCAATAACTTTTGTCCAAATGTTTATTTCAGGTGAAAAAATCCTACACTGACATCTGCTATTTGGGTAGCTGCTTGGCTCGTATGAGCACTGATGCATATCAATCCACGAGCTATATGAGGCCCAGGTTGGTGAGAATCTTCCTATTTTGAGCTATGCGGCGATGATCTAAATGTTTCCTTTAATAGCCAATAGGCGAGATCGAAGATTTCTCATCTAACATCTAGTTTATATTATCTCCATGAAAGTTCTGGCAATAGTAAGTATGGTCTGTGAAAATGACCCCTCAAAGGCCAACCCACTCGTATGGCTGGAAAGATGAAATAATTTTTATGTCGATATGTTCCTGTCAGTCAATAGTAAGGTTGCCATATTTATATGGCATCAGGATTCTTTATCTCAGTATTCACTGTAGTGTGCGATGCCCTTGTGGACTCCAAAGCCACTCCTGTAGTTATCTAATCAATCAACTGGCCCGCTAGCCCAAATACTTTTGCTATATGTTACAGTATGATATAAATATAATGGTACACCTCAGATTGGACTGACAACGAGATGTGGTGTAGATGGACATCAAAGTGAAATGATAAAACATGTCCCTTTCTATAGAACTTAGACTCCACCAATATGGAATATTTATCTTTAACGTCAGCTGTGGACATACTGAGCTCCAGTCCTGCACGCAGTACGCGGTACGGGATGCTCATTAAAGGTCTCCCCATCTTACAATTGTGATGCAATTTCAGCATCTATATATGATTTTTCTTGGAACTTCTTTATCATGTAGTTCGGTTCCCGTTCATAACAAGGCTAGTTAGTGCATGCAATAATTCACACGAGCTTGCGATCTGATTCCCTCAGGAATTGCTTTACTAACAGTGGAGATATTGGTGTGCCATACAATGCTTATAATAAAGCACTGCTCAATGCAGAAGTCTAGGGTACAAAGGAGGTGGGTAATGGGAAGAGGGGTCCCATAGCAATGTTAACCATGAGAGATGGGAGGAAGGGTTGGTTATTGAGGCCATGTGCAACGGGAGGGCACAAGTGGGGAACAGGGATTGCACGGGATAACATGGGAGCCATGTCTCTCCATGTTGCCTAGTGTGTATTTGTGTATAGCTTTCATTCTTGGCTGGACTCCTCTGGCAAGGGAATAGCCACCACCAACTCATAATTCCCCGCACTTCGGCTTTACCCTTTTCCTACCTCTAGTAGCAACCAGATGAAATAGAAGCTTTACTATTTGCTCCTTTTTTCCATTTTACTTTTGCAGATCCCATTTCAATTGGTGGTTATCCTTGCGGCAATGTGCAAGAGAATTTTTTCTGAGGATGGAGAGTAAGAGAATTCGTTCTTTAGGACGTGATGCTTTGTTGAGTTAGGGTTTTTGACAAAGTGAACAAAATTGATTCCTTGAAAGCTACCAAGTAGTTAGATGGCTCAGCTTTGAGCTCGAAGTATTTCGGCATCCCGTCGTCTATTGTTGCCTACTGAACCTAGATGAGTTGCAGGGCAGTGCCTTGCATGCTATGGTCATGGATTGATGATTGTGCATGCTGCCAGAAACTTTTACTCACAGTGTATAGTTATAGAACCAAGGCGCAAGCTGCGCCCGGCTTTATTTTTGATTAATAAAGCCCATAACGGGAATCATGAACATAGACTTACAGAACTAAAAAAAAAGCAAAGACTGGGGAGCACCATTGAGATGAAATGTATGTCAGAGAGAGAGAGAGAGAGAGAGAGAGAGAGCTGCTTCCTATGTACCAGAGCCGCAGTGCGCTCGCTGAATCATGAGACAAGACAACCTGAGCAGGCACACCAGCAATTTTCACCTCACTTCACTTGTAACTAAGCAATTATGGTGAAACAGACTTCCGATTGGCAGTTTTCTGGTGTGTGGCTTTCCACTGCTCTGTAACAACAATAACACTCGAGTATGATAGCTTTAGGTGATTGTACCTTTTGTGGAACAAACTTCGGTGAGAAATATTTGCTGTAACCATGATGTGCAACAGTACAAGCAAAATGTTGGCACTTTAACCAAAGGAGAAGGAAGCTGGGCCTGTCTTTATATGAGTGGCCAATTTTTGCCACCGTGAGGTCTGAGATGGTGAAGACAAGAACAGTTTGGTGATTAAAAGCCGATTTGTCAGTTGGAACTTGGGATATTGGTTTGGTCCAGCTCATATGTACTTTCATCTGTTTTTGGTTATATTCCAGCCCAGTGCCAGCTCTTCAGTTGCCTCGTTGTCGAGCGTCAACAATCTTGCGCGAGTCATAGAAATCCCAAGGTATGTTGTGCCAAAACATTTCTACACACAGTTCCTATTTTTCTGTCGCATCCGCTATGTAAACCCATTTGCAGGCGATGTACATTTGCGTATGGAAGTCCAATCTGATTGCTCAAGAAACCTGTGTTATTATGGCGTTCATGTGTACACACACAGGGGCAACCAAATTGGCTGGCCCTCTTTCATTGTGGCCGTTGAAGTATTGTTGTCAACAGTTGGTCCTAACTTCACTTGTTGGGTAGGCGCTGGCTCAAAAGGTTAATGGAGTACACCAATATAACTTTGTACAGATGCACACCGCACAATTGGTTATGGAGTGTCAACAGTTGGCAAAGATTAACACGCCAAGCCAATGACAGCTCCCGTCCTGGACGCTAACAGTCTTGGATTTTTGTCGCAACAAAAAATGGTCCTGCTCCCGGCCCAGCCATAATCAGGATAGAGCCAGTTCATGCTTTCCTCTGAAGAAAGAAGCTTCCTTTTCTCCTCAGACATGGCCAGGCCAATCCGCTGTAAATGACTGGGGTACTACATGCAGGCGTTAGGAGCGGAGCGGTTGGTTGATCCGCGGTTTGGTTTGGCATTTGTCGAAGACAGGGAAGGGAATCCAAATCCAGGCTCTGATCTGCTGGGATCGATGCTGTTTCTTCAGGGGCAAGTGATCGAAGCCCGTCCGTCATGATTTTTTACCAGCTTCAGTGTCACGCCTTGGCATGTGATCTGATCGGAGGTATGCGAGATTTGTGGCTGATCATCTTGTGGTCCAGATGCACAAGCTAACTGGATTTGTGGATTATCTTGCAAGGAACGATGGATCTAGTATTGAATTAGTTGCTTCCAACTTTGAAGACGACAAAGGTAAAAAAAAAAAAAGACGGAGAGAAAGATGTTTAGATCGTCTCCAGCACTGCGGGACCATGAGAGATGATTCTTCGCTGGACCATAATTTCGTAATGATACCTTACATCGCTACGCTAGGGGTCACTTTAATATCTATTTATACACCTCTCTATTAACTTAATCTGTGTCTTTCGCAATGTATTAACTTAGTTAATTATGAACTGTGATATTGTACTTCACACGACCTCTCAGTATGCCCATTATTAAAGTAATACTCCCCTCTGTAACTTTTTACAAGACATTTTTAGAGTCCATGACATTGTAAAAGAACTGTTGAATTCATCCACCGTCAGTTGCTTCAAAAGTCTGAACTAGTAAAGAGAGATAGGCAATATATTTCAATAAAACCGTTGTTAAGTTACGGAGCGTTGTTAAGTTCCGTTGTGTTGAACTGTCGGAACAGGTTTACTATACTGTACTCTTTTTGATTGAAAAGTACTCTTATATGATGTTCTACATTGTTTTACCTTTTCGTTAATAAAATTCCCAAGTACCCCTGCGGCAGAGCCTTTAAAAGGTAAATCGAAATGTTCGTTATGAATGCTTTTTCTGGGCACTTCCTTGGTGCATGCATGCACAACTAAACTAAGCTAGTCTTGCAGCCTTCTGTGACACTGACACCACAGAATACGACACACACAGCTCCCCAACGTTGAAAGCAGCGTTTTTCTTTATTCTTAAAATATAATTATTACCATCCTCATTATTTATCTGTTTCAACAGTGCTTCACTGGAAAGGTAGTTGGAATCGTCTTAACTTCCCAGATGTTTGCCCGGAAATACCCAGTGGGTCTAGAGTCCTAATGGACCTGAAATGAAAAAAAGATAGATTGCAAAAAGATTAAAAACATTCTGATTTCTTTGGAATTAAACATTATCAAGTTTTACACTCAGTTTCATAGAGGAATGGCTCGGACCGACTCCAAGGCCAAGAAAACAAAATTGTGTGTAAAAAAATCTGAACAATAACTTTTATAGTCTTATTTTTTTCATCTAGAATACAATGAAAGTCATTTAGTAGTGAAACTTTTCATATGGGTGTAATAGCTGATCATATCGATTCTACAAAAATTAGGATTTTTTTTACTTCCACCAATTTCTAAATTAGTTTTTTCAGTTCTGGTGCATTGGCACATGAAATCCAAAGATTGGCGTCTTTGTGGTTATGTAGTACTCCCTTCATCCTGAATGAATTACTAAAGGTCAGTTCGTTTGGTGGTTATCGTGGGCTTCTAGAATAAGTTGCCCCTACCTAAGAAATACACGGAGCACCTGGATGCTCTATCCTCCTATACAAAACTTTAATTCAAAAAATACCAGGAAAATAAAAAAAAACAAAATCTTGGGATCTCAAATTTGGTGCCAATCTATCCCCGTATGAAGTTTCGTATAAAAATACAAGGAAATGTCTCTGTGGTGAATAAAATACAGTCTGAACTAAAATTCATTCAAACCATTTTTTCTACACATAGCATTTTTTGTCTTTTTTGCCACGGAAACGTTTCCTGGTACCTTTTTCACAAAATTTCACACGAAAGTAGATTGAGCACCCATGTATCATATCCCAAAACCCAGTTTTTCTTTTTTGAAATTTCCCGGTACTTTTTTGAACTTAATGTTCATATAGGGATGTGGAGCACCCAGGTACTACAAATCCTCTTCCGCCTCTACCCAGCTTATTCTAGAAGACAAAAATAATAATTTTTTTAGAAATCTACTTATGAAGTCTTAATTAGTAGACATCTAAAAAAATGGTTGGGTTTCTAGAATAAGTTGGAAAGCCGAGCAGAGATCAACTTATTCTAGAAGCCAATAAAAGTACTGACCATAATACATCCATTTCTATTCATATCTGCTACAAATAATTCCGAACGGAGGGAGTACCTGCATAGTACAATAATTTTGTAAGAATATACTTAGTTACTAATGGAGGTACCCGCAAAAAAAAGTTATTAATGGAGGGAGCGAATAAAAATTAGACGCAAGCTAACAGGTGAAAAGAAACTAGCACATCTTGATGTCTCTATCAGGCGGCATATTAAGCCGTTGATTAATCGTTTAGGTTTGCGTAGGAGTCGTACGGCCTCGATCCAAATGCTAGCTGCTCTTTGATCTTATCATTTCAGCTGCGACCCAATCATTTTACCATCACCCTTTCTAGCACTGAGGTGCTGCCTTTTCTCTTTACCGGTTTGTTGTCCTAGCTAGGCCTAGGATGATAGATACCTTCCCCCTTTTATACTCTTTCTATGAGGAACCCGTTTATAATCACCTTTTTTTTTGCACCGACATATTACCTCCGTCTCAAATTACTTATTTTAAATTTGTCTACGTACGGATGTAGTTAAGACAAGTAATTTGAGATGAAGGGAGCGCTATAGCTTATCCATTTCCTCCTCTTCTGAATTCGGGCTTAGCGAACAGTGAATTAAACTTCATTTGCATGTTCATCCAGGGAATTGTTTCAATAAGAGAAGTTTGTCAGTTTTGCTGGCAAATACGGAGTATGCAGCAATAGTTTATTATAGCTTTATGAAATGCTATAGACTACTTTTTGTGTTGACGAGCAAGAAATATAACCATTATTTGCAGCACATTTCTTGCTAGCTATACCTCCGGTCTTCAGAGTCCAGATAGATGAGTATCAGCATATTTTCTTCATCTTCCGATGAAACTCTTATAGTGGCGCAAGTGCAATCAACCATGTCATTTTCAGTTAATAGTGTGGCATTAATCATAACGGGGTCACTTGGTTCATATAACTGAAGTCATGAAGGGTAACTACAACCATGACTCTAATTAAGCGGCTCATATGGATTAACTAAATGACGTTACCTAACATAGAGACCACCAACGAACGCAAGGTATCCATGTACACATCGTGGAACCAACTTTTACACAAACATGTGGCAATTAGTCCATAATTGCAGTAGAAGCATAGCATGATGTAATCATATATAGATTTTTTGAACCCATATCACCACCATATATGGCCTTGGTCGAACATTCATGCTTTTACCCTTTTGTGTGAGAATTGCTGGGGGATAATCATATATAGAAAACGAGGATGTATCTCCGGCCTCTGCATCTGGACGACGCATGCAACCATATTATTAATTACTCACAAGAACCATACAAGGTGATATATCAATAAGCCTGAAGCCACCATCTTGGCAACACTGTTGCTACTCCTATCCCCTTGATGAAGGCGTGCCGAATGTCCGAGCCTAATACCAAACAGACATCGCACCAAAGCCTAACATCTAAAGCCGGGTGTCCATCCAAGCCACTACCCAGATTGGGTCCCACACTGGTCTGGCACACTCCCAGTGAGCACCGCACACTTCAAGGGCCGTCACCTCTATCTTCCCTTGGTCCATCCTCAGAGCAGAACTGATGCACCGACCTTGCCAGTGCTATCAACGCCACCATGATGTCAGACAACTTCCTCCTCCTGCCCGAGTCCATCTCCAATACGCGCCCATCGCCGAACCTCCGCGGCACCATGCCGTCGGGATCCGCTGTCGGCCTTGCGGTAGATGTAACGCCGCTCCTCCTCTTGTCCCCTCCAGCCACCACGTGCTCCAAAACGATGCCCCCCAGGAGGGACAACGACATCAAAGGTGCCATCATTGTCCGATCCGGTAGATCTAGATCTTAGGGTTTCCCTCGGAGCATCACGAGTGGGGCGCCATGACAACAACGATGCCTCGAGAAGGGAACGTCATCATAGGCGCCGTCATCGTCCGCCATGACCGTAGTCGGCGTGATTTTCATCGGAAATCACGCCCCCCCAATCTCGCAGCTGACTGAAACCGAACGGAGCTTCGTCGTGAAAACCAAAGCTGCCGTCGGCACGCCGGCAGAGAGCCTCCAGCCACTCCTCACTAGTCCTCCACGCGCCACCGGTTGCCACGCAGGGGCGGATCTGGACGGGACGCCAGATCCGCGGCTTCCATCGCCGATCTCCAGGCATAGACTCCACCGAGGGGAAGAGCACCATGCCGGCCATGGATCTGGCCGCCGCCGCATAGGCAAGGGACGTCGCCCTACCTGCTGCTCACGGATCCAACACCGAAGTCGCCATGTCGCCTCCGGGTGATCCCGCAGCCCTCGCCATGTCTGACCCTCCACGCGCAGGATGAGGCACCGCAGCACCACCGCCGAACCTACCCACGTGCGGCCCTGCCCCGGATGAACGCGCCGCCGCCGCCCGAGGACGCCCGCCCGGGTGGGGTGAGGGGTGTTCATCTACAACCACTACTACATATTTAAAGGCTCATCTAAACAAGACCCCTCATTAAACCTATCTTTGATAACGCCGCACATAGTTTCTACTTTAGATTTGTGGGATCAATTTTCAAATGATTCTCTTCAATACACTACAAGAAACTTGTTAATCCATAACAAATTCCTTGTGACGTTCTGTAATCCGTCACCGATGACGGCTTGCCCTGACCCGTCATGAATATCGCCATTGATTAGTAAGACGCAATTGGGTCGGAAAACAACAACGCCTTGATGCCGAATGTCGTGCTACTGTCACGGAGACTATCACGAATCGACCAAGTGAGGTTAGTCAGGCCTAACATTTTTTAATATACACCATCCAGAGCATCATGGATTGTGCTCCTACTGATGTGGCGTACATGCCCCTTCTTTGGCTCACATGTTAGTCGGACCAAAATGTCAGGATAAGTTTTGCCAAAAATCTGTGAGGATACGTGGGTTCCATTGTATGCCCCGCATGACAGTGTATTTTAGATTAGGCTGCTTCCCGTAAAAAAGTCAAGACTTATTTCTTTTTGCCGATTCTCACATCCTCCTTGACGGTGTCCTGGATTAGGGGTGCTAACCTAGTCGGCCCATACTCCTTGGATTGGGTCGATAAGCCCTCATTCATTCTCATGGGGGATCCAGAGGCTGTACGTAGGAGGCGTGACCAAGACTACATCCACTGAAGACTTGTCGTATACTCCAAGACTACTCTTGCCGCCTTGTGCCTAGATGCCGACCTTGTAACCCTAGAGACCCTACCTGGCGTGTATATAAGACGTAGGGTTTAGCCTGTAGAGGAGGGAAAGAAACGCAAAATCATTCACCTAGCCCTAGAGTTAGACACATCTTAAAATCTCTAGGTAGATCAACTCTGTACTTGATACATCTTCATCAGTATAAACAGGAGCAAGACTTAGGGTTTTACCTCCATCAAGAGGGCCCGAACCTGGGTAAAACATCGTCTCTCTATTCTTGTTACCATCTGTCCGAGATTCATAGCTCGGGGCCCCCTACCCCGAGGTCTACCGGTTTTCACACCGACACTGGTGCTTTCATTGAGAGTTCCGCTGCGAGATCAACAAAAGGATCAGTGGCTCATCTGTAGGTCAGCTGCGATAGCGGCAACGGGAATGTTAACGTCCCCGACCAACTTTTTGTGTTTGGTAGCATGATCTTTTGCGCCGACTCAGTGGGCCATCTGGCCTTTGTCGAAATTACGCCCGAGACAGATCATGACCCTTGGAGGCTTAGAATATGTCACAGATTCTCGCGGCGAGCTCAACCTGTCGAGCTAGATGCCTAGTTGGATTAAGGATTCAACAGACGTCGGAGATCTGATGCCAGATCCGATCCCCTTCAAGGACGTCGGGTCAAACTCCTCGGCATCGCTAGAACACCCCGACACGACAACCCCAGGCTTGCCACTGCCATCGGCTCGAACTCTAGTACAAACCCTATCACTGAAGCCGCGTCGGACGTAGAACTGACAACGGCGCAAAATCCAGAGTCACCCTCGGATCTCCCTGGCACCGAGGGCATACCGATATACAAGTTGTGCGAACTTCGAGCCAACCCTGCCTACAACCAGGCCATGGATCCTAAAGAGTTATCTCACACAAATGAGATGCTAGATCGAATCCGAAGAATGTCAATCTCGGACAACAGGACTTCGGTCTATGACAAGATCGAACTTAAAGCCGACAACAGAGAAATTTACATCCCACCCAACACCCATGTTGTCGCCATGGTCGTTGACTTAACCGACGTGCTGGACTATGGCGATGCCACAAAGATGGATGAAGATGCTGATGGCCCTACAGATAACACTCCGCCTATGGTAAACACCGGCAAGTGGACCACAACATCCACCTATGACGTTTACATGGTGGACACCCCCAATTCCTCTCCAAGGCGTCGGCGCAGATGCAAAAGGGGCAACAACGGGGAGCCTAGCGGTGACAATGATACCTGCGGTAACGGTGATGCAACTGCTGGGGATGCCAACAATGACGGTGAGGATCTTAAAGCCTTTCCTGTACGGAATGACACTCTCAAAAGGACATCTCAAGGACTTAAATCCCGAGGACCTCTTCGAAGGGGTAGACGACAACTACATGTCGGAGTCCGAGGAAGACGAAACCCTCGGCACCGAGGACTACATCATCCTTGAAGATCCTTTCGAGTAAGAGCGTTTCCGACGATGCCTTGTAGCTATAGCTTGAAGCATGAAACACAAACATCAGCAACTGCAAGCAAATACATACGCGTTGAACGAGAAGTGGGTCAAAGTACTCTTGGCTGAGCAAGATCTAGAAAACTGATAGTGCACCGAAATCATACCCACAAAGGCATCTGCTGCCGGAGTTCGACGAAGAGCTAGCCGTTGATGAGCTGACCGACCCCTTAGAGGTTGGTACATGCCGATGCTGGAAAATATCAACACTCGTTCGGCTCCAGGCCGCCATGGCAAGGACCCCGTGGACTACCTGGACCCTCACGACGTTCTCCGTCACATCAAGGAAAACAAGGAACCACTGGTCCATCTACGGATCAAGAGGATGCGCGCCCACCGGGACGGATGACTACGATGCCTGGATGGACAGGAACGGCCGCGCGCGAGGTCAAGCCTACACATAGCTCTTCGTCGACCTTCGACGAGACATGATGTGCCACCGTCTTCGGAGAAGAGGGTGAACAAGGGAAGGGCCAATCTTCACGGCGTAGGATCGATAAAGGCTCGGGATAACTAGTTGCAAGCAGACGAAAAATGAAAAATAAGAGATTATGACCCGACGAGGAGGATGCTAATCGAAGCTTGCAATCCGAACATTCGCTGATCCACAACCCGCAATACTACCCCACACAACGACGCTCAAGTCGTGGAGCACGGGATAGGTGCAATCCGCAAGGGAAACCACGAACTCTAACCCACACAACATGATCTAGTCGTGGAGCATGAATTAGGAGCAATGTCTCAAGGAATCACGAGAATAAGGGTAACAAGATCTCTCCAATCTCAGGAGGAGTCTTTGTCTTTGGTCTTTGATAGAAATGGCAAAAGTCCCTCACGAAGGCAAGAGCTAGCCTACTTATATTAGGGACAACCCCCCCGGTTAGGTGTGAAAGCAAACTAGCTTCTGGAACCAGCTTAGGTGTGAAAGTGAACCAGCTTTGTTTGACTGAATGGCTTCAAGACTTAATGAGGTAGCTTCTGGAAATCTCTCGTTGGAACTGGTTGGTAGTTCCCGAGCAAACATTGTTCACTAGAGTCGAACAATGTTTCCTTCGGCAGCAAACTCGAATTCTGGAAAACCTTTCGCAAGTTGGGATATCCAAACTCGTGCAAAACATTGTTTTGTCAGAATCAGAACAATGTTTCTTCAGCAGACAACTCATTTCTTGATGAACTCCTAACTTTGTTTCTTCGCCATAAAACATTGTTTTGCACGGACTGAAATGTGTTTGGCCTTCTTCGATATTGCACTTGAGTTCAACCAACAACAAAGGAGATGAAAGTGCAGCCATGTGCTCAAGGTTATAGTATGAACTTAAGTTAGCGTTTACCTGGCAATGTATTCGTTTTGCACAAAATATTAGGATTTCTCCTTTGATGCCCGAGGAAGTATAAACGGTTGTCATGTCCTCATCATCCTCCCCCTCTTGAAGAGGAGTCGTCCTCGACTCTAAGGGTTGAATGGTTGTCATGTCCTCATCATCCTCCCCCTCTTAAAAACGAGCCATCCTCGACTCTCGCTGGTCATCAGGCAAAAGAAAATAGGCCAGTACAAAGAAGCAATGCAAATATTTTATCAAATGCATAAGTTTAGCTTTCACCTTTTCGAACTTCAGATATTTGGTTCGACTCAGCAATTCCTTCCAACTAACATTTCCATGGAGTGCAAACTTATAATCATGGACATCCATGTTCATATCATCCTCCCTCTCTTGAAGAAAAGTCGCCCTCGACTTCCTTTTGTCTAGAAAATAATAGCACGAGGACAATACAAAATATCTTGGCAAAGTAAAAGTTGAATAAGCATATTCAGTTTTTAGTTTTGTTGGCTTCTTGATGGTTTTGTTATGCTTAACAAAAGGCTATTGTTTGATGGATGAGATAGCAAGCATCTTTTCTCTGATTTCATCGCGCTAGTGCTTCAAGAGTTCATAAGTGCATACCTCTGGGTGCTTCAAGATGAGAGATCTCTTTTCTTTTACCTCACTGATTACTTCCATGCCTTTTTGAAGATCACTTACCCCACATGATGTTTCTTCGATGGGACTCCACATGCGCCATATTTGTTCATGGATCTCATCCTCCCATCGCTGTAGCAGGGCAGCTAAGTATGATTTTTGCATCTGCACATACTTCAAATAAAGAGAACTTTGTGAATAGTTAGTAATATAATAGTCTTCTCTCCCTTCATTTGGCGGATCACTCATCTCGTTGATATTGTGTGTAAACATCTCAAGCTCAGATTTGGTGGACTCACACAACTCACTAATCCCCTCACTTTGATGGTGTGGTATAACACTCAGCTCTTTAATCTCATGTAGGACGACCTCATGCTCACATTTGGTAGACTCGCACAATTCACTAATCCTGTCTTGCTGATTGCATGGTATATTTGGGAGGAGACTTTTACCTCGCTAAACTCTTGTTGAGCAATCTGATCCTCACATTTGGTGGAGTCGCTCAACTCACCTCTCTTATCACTCTCAATATGTGGATTTTTGGGAAATAGACATTCTTCCTCACATTTGGTGGGATCACTCAAATCACTTTTCTTATCACTCTCAAGTTGTAGAATTTTGGCTTGTGTACACACTCTCTCATATTTGGTGGAGGCACTCAACTCTCTTTCCTTGTCACTCTCAAGTGGTGGGATTTTGTGATATGTACACTCTCGCTCATATGGGCTTGGAAAGATTTTGCTCTCCAAAGAAGTTGCTGGTGGAGCAGGATAAGCTCCAGCTGAACCAATGCTTCGCCTATCCTGAATATGAATTGTTGGTGAAGACACCATCGAGGATGAAGGGTGTGGTTGCTGCCATGAAGGAGTAGTGGGACAAGTTTTGAAATTCTGGGACCGACCATTGCACATGTTCTTCTTCTCCACTCTCATAGCTCGACGCACAACATCAGGCATCATATCATAAGGAAAAACCTCTAGAAAATCAGATATCTCATCACTCAACCCATGTACGAATCTCGCCTTCTTCGCCTCATCACTTTCACGGGTTCTGGTTCGAATCAACAACTTCTCGATCTCATGGTAGTACTCCTTGACAGTGCGAGGGCCTTGGATAAGCCCCTTCAACCTCTTGGACAATTTCTTCTCATAGTATAATGGAACAAATCGATGCCTCATGACTCTTTTCATTGTGTCCCAGCTGCGGATATAGTCACCTCCCAAAGCAAGATGATCCTCTTGCAACTGCTTCCACCAAGAAAGTGCATAGCCAGAGAACTTCTTAAGTGTGAGCTCAACTCTCTTCATTCCAGAAATCCCATGAGTATTGAAGATTTGATCACATCCCCCCTCCCACGCAAGATAAGCATTCAGATCCTCTTCTCCAGTGAGTGATGGAATGTGTAACTTCACCCTTGCTTGGTTGTGATGGTCATCTCCCAAACGACCATCATAGGGACTACCATGGTGACCAAAAACAGCACCACGACGAGGAGTGGAATATGACTCATCATCCACCATCTCAGCACACTCATCGTTGTGATTTGGGATCTCTTCATGGTACATGTCAACACCACCATGTGCAGCTCGTCGCCTTTGATCTGCGGCAAACCCACGGGGCCCATGGCCCCGCCCGTATTTTGCCCCTCCACGCAGCCCACCTTCATGGAGTGCAGCCATGTTACCTCGCTTCTGTTCAAAACCACCAATAGCGGTACCACCAACATGGCCACCTGCAGCTCTCCCTTGACCATTGTTGCGATCTTCGTTGCCACGACAATGTCGATTGTTGGTGACCAGCGAGGAAGTGGGGATGTGTTGGTGTTGATCCCCATTACCCGCAATAGGGAGACGTCCCCCAAACATTCTTTGCAAAACTGCAACTATACTTTCTTCAATCACATCACCAAGTGCCTCTCGAGTCTTTGGGAACTCTTCTTCTAGAATATTTCCTCCATGTACACTTGAGTTGGAGCCTGCCATGTTAATCCTTGCGAAGAAAGTGGACAAAGAAAGAATATATATGTGGAAAACACTCAGCTCACCTTCTTGCTTACCCAAATTCTAATGATTCCTTGGTGGTTGTGCGGTGGTAAAAAACCAGGAGTGGACAGGCGAATGAAAGGAAGGAAGCTGACGGTTTTTGGGTGGATCTTGGTGGGGCAAAATGAGGAGGGCTAGTGCCGAGATCCAATCGATGCAAACCAAATGAACAAGAAAATTTGTAGATCTTTGCACCACATTTGAGCTGCAATACTTGCCACTGCAACTTCTTAAATTTCTCACCCAACTGAATATGATTGCACACTTGCTCAACACTTTCTATTCTCTTTTTTCTCTCTCTCTCTTTTTTGCTCTTTTTTTGCAACACAATAGATCCAACAACAAGACTCAAAGAAAATAGCAGCAACTTCGGATCGAACTTGGTGCCAACACAAAGAGGAAAGCAAACAAGTAGATCTCAGCAAACAAAGGCTTGGATTTTGTGTGTGGCTTTTCCGACTTTGGACTTTAGGACGGGGAAAAGCCTAACCAAAAAGGATAGATCTAGCAACAAAGATACAGATCCTACCGTGTAAACCTTGCTCTGAATACCAGATGATGTGCCACCGTCTTCGGAGAAGAGGGTGAACAAGGGGAGGTCCGATATTCACGGCATAGGATCGATAAAGGATGGAGATAACTAGCTGCAAGCAGCCAAAAAAATGTAAAATAAGAGAATATGACCCGACGAGGAGGATGCTCACCGAAGCTTCCAATCCGAACATTCGCCGATCCACAACCCGCAATACTACCCCACACAACCATGCTCAAGTCGTGGAGCACATGATATGTGCAATCCGCAAGGGAAACCACAAACTCTAACTCACACAACACGATCTAGTTGTGGAGCATGAATTAGGAGCAATTTCTCAAGGAATCAATAACAAGATCTCTCCAATCTTAGGAGGATTCTATGTCTTTGGTCTTTGATAGAAATGGCAAAAGTCCCTCACTGTAATGCCCAGGATGGAGTTATACCTCCTACGTGTCGAGGCACGACTTAAAGGCATAAGTCCATCCTAGAATGATCTCAAGTTTGGTAATCTTTGCACAACTCATGTAAAAGAGGGATAGTAAACTGAAAATAGTTGGCTTACACTCGCCACGTCACAGAATAACAGTACAAGTCTCAAACATCATACATTAAGATCACTACAACCCTCTAAGGGCAAAAGCCAAAAGTCAAAGTACCAAACTCAGATAAAACAACCACAGGCGGATCGAATCCTAGTAAGAGACTCCACTACTGATCGTCCGGGTAGCGCACGTAGTAACGACTACGCTCCTCGTCGTACTCCCAATCCAGCTCGGTGCCATCACCTGGATAGCTCACAGCTGGACCTGCATCTGGTGTGTGAAGTAACTGTGAGCCACAGAGGACTCAGCAATCCCGTTCCCGGGTAACAGAACTATCAAAGCCTTTAGGGGAGGGAAAGGCGGAAGAATGAACAAGTCTGCAGCAGCGACTAGCATCTATCTTACGCAAGTGAGAGCGAGAAGAGAATGCATCGGCGAGAAGTGATCACGAAGTGATCCTACCTACGAGCTCACAAGCATAACCCCTCCGTGTTCAACTCCCGAATCCCGATTCGGAAATTGACAGTCACGGAACACACGCTGGTAGTGTATTAGTATCATTGTGTCAAGTTATCTACAACCGGAATTAACAAGCTCCCATCTGCCACATAACCGCGGGCACGGCTTTCGAAAGTTCAAACCCTGCAGGGGTGTTCCAACTTGACCCATTACAAGCCCACGATCCGCGGAGTCGCAACTCCAAAGTGGGAAGACCCGAGTATCCTCGGAATCCCGTGCTCAAGTTAAACCGAACTAAGGTAAGGCTAATCCAGCAAATCCTCCCGGCGTGTCGACACCCTGATCGTAGCTGCGCGTATCTAGGTCTCAGGACACGACCGGATGGGCGAAGCTACGGGTTTTTACCAAACCTTGAGTTTCCTCGAGGTGGCCCCGCAGGCTCCCCGTTTCGGACCAACACTCATGTGGAGCACTGGCCCGGGGTTGTTGATTAAGAAAGAGGGTTAATTACTCCCTATGCATGTTTAGTTTGTTATTAGGCAAATAGTACCAATGTTGGGATTTGCTGGAAAAGACTTAGCACTTAGCGGTTTATCGAGGGGGTCCCATACACCCCAACCGTGTTAGGAACGCATAATCAAGGAACATAAAACCGGCTTATACGGATCCTAACGGCATGAGTGGAACAAAACACCAAGCAAAAGGCTTAGCCTTCCACCCTTGCCAATATATAGATGATTTCAATTAAAGCATTTATATAGTGTGATATAACCCAACCAAACTTCAACATGGAGCAAGCACCTTCACTTCACCTGCAACTAACAACGCTATAAGAAGGGCTGAGCGAAGCGTACTTAGCCAAGCAACGGTTTGCATAGGTAGGGTGGTTAAACATGGCAATTGGTTACAAGTAGGAGGCTGACAAGAAGAACATGGGCATCGAGGCAAAACTATAGATCGAGACTACTAGCAATAGACAAAGATAGTAATGTTATCGGGGTTCGGTCATCTTGCCTGAAGAGAAGACGTTCGGATCGAAAGAAGGGTCCTCGTGCTCAAACTCGTTGGAAACCTCGTGCTCAACCTCGTTGGAAAACTCGTGCTCAACTTCCGGCTCTAAACACAACAAACACACCAAGCACCAATCAACACGATGCAATGCGCACTCGAAAAACATGAATGCATGATGGATGTACTAAAGATGCACATGGAGCACGTAAAACATCACTCAAGCAAAACACCTCAAAACAAGATAACAACCTGATATTATTAATCTACACAGAAAACACCCAAGTTTGATATAAGATTCGCTGAAATCGGAGTTACGGGCTAAAAGTTATGCCCGAAACAAGATTTGAGCGAAAACTGCAAATTACAGCAACATAGCAACTTTGGAGCTCAAAATAATTAATCTACAGCACCCAAAAAGCATGGCAAAGGACTTGAACACAAACTAGATATAAAGTACAGCAACTAGGTCCAAAGTGCACCCCCAACGGAGTCACGGATCAATAGCAATGATCTTGGACATATTGAACTTTGAAATAAAATTCTGGCAGCAGAATTTTATTGAAAGTTTGGAGCAAAAAAATAAACATGCTACAGCAACTCAAATGGACATGTGAGGACATGGATGGAAAGACAACAATATATACTTCAAGGAACAAACAAAATCCACCCCAAAACTATCATGCTTTGTCCTACAACATCACACGAACATGGCATCGGAACGTTACAGATTTCAGACTTAGTGAAATTTCACTAAGTCCTAAAACAGCAACATCATCATAGCATCAAAAAGAGCATGTTTAGGACACCTCGAAACTAAACATGGCAAAGGGTAAGCACCTCATCAAAATACATATGAAGGTGATCCCGAAACACACAAGCATGCATCATTGTGGTGAACACACCGATTACAACGAGCTCAACAAGATGGCATTTCATAACAAGTGAAAACACAACATGTGAACATGGCACTTTGCAACAATGATAACAAGGCAATAATAAATCTACCATGCAACCTATCACACCCAACACGTAGTTCGTGGCAAGACGAACACGTGGACATGTCATTTGCATCGTTTGGACAAACGAGCTAAAAGATATCACAAGTCAAAGGTGACATGAAAATAACACATAACAGCAGTTTATATCATGATGCACTCTTGCAACAGCAAAACAAGTGTCAAGATGACATCTAACATGCATGACAACAACAGGTAAAACGTAGAGGACATCTCCACGAACATCTGGACATGCTACACGCGCAAAACGGAGCAGCAGGTAAAAAGTTAGAGCAGGTCAAAGTATGCATCAAAGATCAGGAAAACAGGGACTTAGAGGAGAAAAAAAAAACAACCTAGCAGATCTGGATGAACAGAAACGGGCCCGCGGCTGGAATCTGGATCCGGCCCGGAGGGAGAGGCGGCGGATTGGGCCGGCGGCGCCGCGGTGAAGGAGGCGGCCCAGCGATCCGGCGCTGGAGCGCGGAGGGACGGGCCCGCGGCGGCGCGGCGCGGCCCAGCGGCGGAGGCTGCGGTCGGCGCGGCCCAGGTGGCGAGCGGAGGCGGACGGCTGCGGGGCTGGGCCGGCTGCGAGGCGGAGGGGAGGCCCACCCGCGGGAGGCCGTGAGGCGAGGGAGGCCGGCGATCGGGCGCTGGGGGTGCGGGGATGTGGTCCTGGGGCTCGAGCGGCGCACGGGCCCAGCTGGCTCGGTGCGGCTGCGGCGATCCGTGCTCCTGGCTGCTCGACGCGTTGACTTCGCGGGAACGGAGGGAAAATCGGTCGGGGCGGCTCGGCGGTGAACGAGGGACTGGCCAGATCGGCTGGTTCCTCGGGATCCAGGAGGAACTTTGGATCTGATTTGGATCTGAAAGAAAAAAGGAAAAAAAACAAAATGGTGGAGAAGGGGAAGAAGAAGGGGAAGCCAAAATAGACTAGGGGGTCTATATGTAGCAGAAATTTAGGGTTAGGAGGAGTTTTAGGGGCGCTAGGAGCCCTCCGATCGCGATCCGACGGATCCGATCGCGGGGTTGATTTAAAAGGCCTAGACGGAGATAAAAGAAAGCAGTGGGGGTATTTCCGGGACACGAAGTAAGGGCACTTCGGACCCACACGGACAATGGAGGGAAAAGTCAACGGAGTCCAAACGAGACGAGATTTGAGAGGCGGGTTGCACACAACAAAACAACAACACACAAAACAACCTCGCGGCACACCGGTAACGAAAAACGCCCGAACAACAAAGTAGGCCTACGGGACGTCACGGACACTGAGGGAGCTCCGGAACACGAAACGGACAACGGGAAGGAACGCCACGAACCGGATGCAACCCACAACACAAATGCAATGCAATGCACATGTCTACATGATATGAATGAATGCCACACACTCACACAACAAAACGACGAAAGCCCGAAAGACAAAGAACCCGAAATGGAAATAGATGAAGCCGGAGATTTATTATATACCCAAAAGGGAAAGTATTACATCCGGGGCATTACAAACTCTCCTCTACTACAAAAAGATCTCGTCCCGAGATCTAGGACTGGAAAAAGGAAGGGTACTCGGAACGAAGATGATCTTCTCGTTCCCAGGTAGCTTCTCGGTCTGTGTGATGTGACCACTCGACTTTCAGAAACTTGATGGACTTGTTGCGAGTCTTGCGTTCGGTTTCTTCGAGAATTGCAACTGGATGCTCTCGGTAGGAAAGGTCTTGTTGAAGATCAATCTCCTCAAACGGAATCATGCGCTCAGGTGCCTTGAAGCATTTGCGAAGTTGAGACACATGGAAGACATCATGAACATTTGCAAAGTTGGAAGGGAGCTCGAGCTGATAGGCTAGATCGCCTCTTTTGCCAAGAATTTTGAAAGGCCCGGCGTATCTAGGAGCAAGCTTTCCTTTGATACCGAATCTCTGGGTTCCTTTCATCGGAGAAACTCGGAGATAGACATGATCACCGATGTCGAAAGCCAAATCACGATGCTTGCCGTCATAGTAGCTCTTCTGACGCGACTGAGCGGCCTTGAGATTTTCACGTATGACTTTGCACGTTTCTTCGGCTTCAGAGATCAAATCATTGCCAAGAAGTTGGCGTTCGCCTGTTTCAGACCAGTTGAGAGGGGTACGACACTTCCTGCCATAGAGAATTTCAAACGGTGCTTTGCCTGCACTTGCTTGAAAGCTGTTGTTGTAAGAGAACTCGGCAAATGGAAGACAGTCTTCCCATTTCATGCCGAAGGAGATGACACAGGCTCTTAGCATATCTTCAAGGATCTGATTCACACGCTCGACTTGACCACTAGTCTGAGGGTGAAAGGCAGTGCTGAACCTGATCTTCGTGCCCATGGCGGACTGAAAGGAGTCCCAGAACCTTGATGTGAACAAGCTGCCACGGTCTGAGGATATCACTTGAGGAATGCCATGTAGGGACACAATTCTGGAAGTGTACAGCTCTGCAAGTTGAGCTGCATTGATTGATTCTTTGACTGGAAGAAAGTGAGCGACTTTGGTAAGCTTGTCAATCACCACAAAGATAGCATCATTGCCTCGCTTGGATTTAGGAAAGCCAGTGACGAAGTCCATTTCAATGTGGTCGAACTTCCACTCAGGAATAGGAAGAGGTTGGAGAAGACCGGCTGGACGTTGATGTTCTGCTTTCACTCTTCTGCAAACATCACATTCGTTCACGAATTGGGCAATCTCCCTTTTCATGCGTGTCCACCAGTAAGACTGCTTGAGATCTTGATACATCTTGGAACTGCCAGGATGAATGGAAAGGAGAGAGTCATGAGCTTCTTCCATTATGAGCTTCCTGAGATCACCTTTGGGAACAACGAGTCTGTCCTCGAAGAACAAGGTATCTCTCTCATCAACACGGAAGCACTTGTATTTTGGAGTGCCCTTTGCAATCCCATGTTTCACCTTCTTCACCATGGTATCACTGAGCTGGGCCTCACGGACTTGATCTTCCAAGGTAGGAGCAATTTGGAGATTTGCAAGAAAACCCTGCGGAACAACTTGAAGGTTGAGCTTCCTGAAAGCTTCACAAAGCTCAGGCTGGTGTGGCTTGATAAGAAGGCTGTTGCAATATGCTTTTCTGCTCAAAGCATCTGCAATCACATTCGCCTTGCCTGGAGTGTACTCAATGCTGGGGTTGTACTCTTGGATCATTTCAACCCAACGAGTCTGGCGGAGGTTCAGATGCGGCTGTGTGAAGATGTACTTCAAGCTCTTGTGATCAGTGAAGATGTCGACCTTTCTGCCCAACAACAGATGTCTCCACGTGATCAGAGCATGTACCACAGCTGCTAGCTCGAGATCATGTGTGGGATAGTTCTTCTCAGCTGGCTTTAGCTGACGTGAAGTGTATGCCACAATTCTCTTCTCTTGCATAAGCACACCACCAAGGCCTTGAAGAGAAGCGTCACATAACACTTCATAGGGCTTGGATTCATCTGGAGGAATTAGAACTGGAGCGGAAACAAGTTTCTCTTTGAGGGTTTTGAAAGCCACTTCACAATCGGGAGACCAAAAGTATTTGACATTCTTCTGAAGGAGGTTGGAAAGAGGCTTGGCAATCTTGGAGAAGTTCTCCACAAACCTTCTGCAATAGCTGGCAAGACCCAGAAAACTGCGGAGCTGCTTGACGTTCTGAGGAGCTTCCCAGTTGACAATTGCTTCAACTTTCTCGGGATTAACCGCAATACCGTCAGCTGAGATAATGTGGCCCAGGTACAAAACCTTATCGAGCCAAAACTCGCACTTTGAGAACTTGGCATAGAATTTATGCTCTCGGAGTCGATCAAGAACCAGACGCAAATGCTTTTCGTGATCTTCTTCATTCTTGGAAAACACCAGAATATCATCCAGATACACAAGCACGAATTCGCCAGTATAGGGGTTGAAGATGTAATGCATCATCCTTGAAAGGGTAGGAGGAGCATTGGCGAGACCGAAGGACATGACGGTATACTCGTATGAACCGTAGCTCGTTCTGAAGGCCGTCTTGGGAATGTCTTCCTCGTGAATGCGAATTTGATGATAGCCCATTCGGAGGTCAAGCTTAGAGAATACTTTAGCTCCTTTGAGCTGCTCAAAGAGTTCGTTGATGTTGGGGAGCGGATACTTGTTCTTAATCGTCTTCTTGTTCAGTGGCCGGTAGTCAACACAGAGACGCTCCGTGCCATCTTTCTTCTTGACAAATAAGACACCACAGCCCCACGGAGATGTACTAGGCCGTATGAGACCCATACGCTCCTGTTCATCCAACTGTTTCTTCAATTCCTTCAATTCATCTGAAGAGAGCTTGTATGGACGCCGGCAAACAGGTTCGGTGCCCGGCTCGAGTTCAATGACAAACTCCACCTGACGGTGTGGAGGCATGCCTGGAAGTTCTTCTGGAAAGACGTCTTGATATTCATTCACCACTGGAATTTGCTCTATGGCATTAATTTCACCCTTATCATTAAGAGAGAAAAGCCGAATAGTATTATCCCTGGAGGCGAAGATAATCACATCTTCATCAGAATGAGTCAACTTGACTTCTTTTTGAGCACAATCAATGTGAGCATCGTGCTGAGAAAGCCAATCCATTCCGAGAATGAGGTCGATGTCAGAATGACCAAGAACCACCGGTTTAGCCATAAAACGATAATCTCCCATGCGAATGGAAACATCCGGAGCATAAACAGTAGAAGACATACGTCTCCCTGGAAAAATAACTTCCAACCTCTGAGGCAAATTTGAAGTGGCAATATTGTGCTTGGATGCAAATGGTTGAGACATGAAAGAGCATGATGCACCCGAATCAAATAACACTTTAGCTGGAAAAGAGTTCACTGGAAGGTTACCCAAAATGACATCAGAAGAAGCCTCTGCTTGTGCTGCATTCATCAGATTGACCCTGGCAGCCTTTGGATCATGCTTGACCATAGCGGTACCGACAGGAGGAGGAGGAGGAAGACGCTTCGGATTCGGACATCTGTTGGCATAGTGACCTTTCTGAGTGCATTTGTTGCAAGTCACTTCTGAGAGAGGACGGAACTGAGAGCCACTGGACTTGGAGCCTTGAGACTGAAACTGCTTCTTCGACTGGTTGCTTGGGTTGGGTGGGTGGGAGAAACCACGACCACTAGAGTTCTTGTTGTTGGAGTTGTTGAAGTTGCTGGAGTTGTTGTATGGAGCTCGAATCATTGGAGGAGGAGGAAGCCAGAATTTCTGTTGTTTCGCAGCCAACTGAGACGATGAGGTAGAGTGAACAGCATCTCGAATTCTCTTCTTAGAAGCCTCCATCTTAAGCTGAGCTGCTTCTTGTTTCAAAGCCATATTATAGAACTTATCGAATTCGTCTGGCTCGAAAAAAGTGAGAGCAAGCTGAAGTTCATCTTTGAGACCTCCACGAAACTGATAGATTTTACTCTTTGCATCAGGAATGTCTTGCTTTGCATAGCGAACGAGGTTTTGGAACTTGACATTATACTGATAGACTGTCATGGAGCCCTGCTTGAGGTTGCGGAATTGCTCACGCATACCCTCGATGACACTTGTAGGAATGTGATGCGAGCGGAAATCCTTGCAGAAATTCTCCCATGAGATCACTTGACCCGGCCTTGAGTCTTTGTACTGCTGCCACCAGTCAGCTGCTTGATCTTTCAGTTGGAAGGCTGCAAACTTCACATAGTCATCTTCTTTCACGTTACTGCACTCAAAATGCTTTTTTATGTCGGTCAACCAATCCTCAGCATCAAGAGGGTCGACACAGTAACTGAAAGCTTTAGGATTGTTGGCCAAGAACTGGTTGAGAGTAGCATGGTGCTGCTGGAAGAAGTTGCCTTGGTTCATTGGAACACCCTGATTAGCTTGATTAGCTTGATTAGCTTGCATCATCTGCATCATCTGCATCATCAACTGAGTGTTCTGAGCAGTAGTCTGCATAATTGCTCTCCAAGCCTCAGGCGGAGGAGGAGGGGAAGGAGGATGCTCTGGGACCTCTTCCACCTCTGGGTTGGCATTCGGAACCTTTTTCGGAGCCATCCTGTAAGAGATGACAACGAATCAGCAATTGATTGACAAAAGGAATAAGCTGAATCAATGGAATGAATTGCAACAAGTCTTCACAATAATCATTCGAACAATAAGAACGAATGAAATCATCCGAACAAGAGGAACGAATGAATTTCTTAGTTAATTGATAACATCAGTCTTCACGAGAAGCCACATAGGGATCAAAAGGATAAAATAATAAAACAACAAGGTACGGAAAGGAACAAACACAAGAGAGGAGTTTCGTTCTAACATCTTTGTGCTGAAAGCATATGAACGCGTTACGAAAAGGTTTTGCAATCCCCGGATCAGCATAGCCAAGGACCCTTTAAGATGCAACTCCTGATAGTAACCTCGGTCATATAACTCCTTCACTCAATGTCGAACCCCGAACTCACTAACCTGCATTCGTTGGAAGAATGCCTACGATCTACTGGATAAAACCCACCTATAGTTTTCCGAAAGATTCCAGTTATGCAATCAGGTGTTGGGGATACACGGGAAGCACCGCACAATCAACTCTAACCTACATCCAGGTGTATCCATCCTTCAACACATAACCAGTCTTTCTCGGAAACTGTGTACCTTGGACCTTCGAAAAGCATCCACTATAACAAGCTATGGCAATACTCCCGAACTACCTCCCCAGTACTGGGTGATGTCGGGGTTATCTTGCCACTGGCCGTATAGGGGAGATTTTCGATGTCGGCCGTCTTAAGTATTTAGTACTGTCGCGATATGCTTGTTACAACGATACCCCGAAGCTCAACTCCTCGGTAACAGGAGGCATCGGGAACAATATCCTTGTCACAAGAACATCGAAACAATCCCAGAATACTCGCGGGATTCCTAAAAAAAAATTTTGTGCAAATTTTGAAGATAGGAGAGACAAGAGTAGACGTCAGGAGTCCTCACCAGAGAGAAAGGGGATGAGAAGCAAAGAAATCCTACTCTCCGATATAATATAGGACTCAAAAAGTTTTCAGTGTGTGCCTAGACTCAACCGTCAACGGTTCGATCAAACAGTGGGGGCTCCTAGGTCGGAGAAGGCTCTGATTACCAACTTGTAATGCCCAGGATGGAATTATACCTCCTACGTGTCGAGGCACGACTTAAAGGCATAAGTCCATCCTAGAATGATCTCAAGTTTGGTAATCTTTGCACAACTCATGTAAAAGAGGGATAGTAAACTGAAAATAGTTGGCTTACAATCGCCACGTCACAGAATAACAGTACAAGTCTCAAACATCATACAATAAGATCACTACAACCCTCTAAGGGCAAAAGCCAAATGTCAAAGTACCAAACTCAGATAAATAAAACAACCACAGGCGGATCGAATCCTAGTAAGAGTCTCCACTACTGATCGTCCGGGTAGCGCACGTAGTACCGACTACGCTCCTCGTCGTACTCCCAATCCAGCTCGGTGCCATCACCTGGATAGCTCACAGCTGGACCTGCATCTGGTGTGTGAAGTAACTGTGAGCCACAGAGGACTCAGCAATCCCGTTCCCGGGTAACAGAACTATCAAAGCCTTTAGGTGAGGGAAAGGCTGAAGAAAGAAATGAGGTGAAGGAACAACAAAGAGTCTGCAGCAGCAACTAGCACTAACTTACGCAAGAGAGAGCGAGAAGAGAAGGCAAAGCGAGAAGTGATCACTAAGTGATCCTAGCTACAAGCTCACAAACATAACCCCTCCGTGTTCAACTCCCGAATCCCTATTCGGAAATTGACAGTCACGGAACACACGCTGGTAGTGTATTAGAAACATTGTGTCAAGTTATCTACAACCGGAATTAACAAGCTCCCATCTGCCACATAACCGCGGGCACGGCTTTCGAAAGTTCAAAACCCTGCAGGAGTTGTTGAAGTTGCTGGAGTTGTTGTATGGAGCACGAATCATTGGAGGAGGAGGAAGCCAGAATTTCTGTTGTTTCGCAGCCAACTGAGACGATGAGGTAGAGTGAACAGCATCTCGAATTCTCTTCTTAGAAGCCTCCATCTTAAGCTGAGCTGCTTCTTGTTTCAAAGCCATATTATAGAACTTATCGAAATCGTCTGGCTCGAACAGAGTGAGAGCAAGCTGAAGTTCATCTTTGAGACCTCCACGGAACTGATAGATTTTGCTCTTTGCATCAGGAATGTCTTGCTTTGCATAGCGAGCGAGGTTTTGGAACTTGACATTATACTGATAGACTGTCATGGAGCCCTGCTTGAGGTTGCGGAATTGCTCACGCATACCCTCGATAACACTTGTAGGAATGTGATGCGAGCGGAAATCCTTGCAGAAGTTCTCCCACGAGATCACTTGACCCGGCCTTGAGTCTTTGTACTGCTGCCACCAATCAGCTGCTTGATCTTTCAGTTGGAAGGCTGCAAACTTCACATAGTCATCTTCTTTCACGTTACTGCACTCAAAATGCTTCTTTATGTCGGTCAACCAATCCTCAGCATCAAGAGGGTCGACACAGTAACTGAAAGCTTTAGGATTGTTAGCCAGGAACTGGTTGAGGGTAGCATGGTGCTGCTGGAAGAAGTTGCCTTGGTTCATTGGAACGCCCTGATTAGCTTGATTAGCTTGATTAGCTTTCATCATCTGCATCATCTGCATCATCAACTGAGTGTTCTGAGCAGTAGTCTGCATAATTGCTCTCCAAGCCTCAGGCGGAGGAGGAGGGGAAGGAGGACGTTCTGGAACCTCTTCACCCTCTGGGTTGGCATTCGGAACCTTTTTCGGAGCCATCCTGTAAGAGATGACCACGAATCAGCAATTGATTGACAAAAGGAATAAGCGGAATCAATGGAATGAATTGCAACAAGTCTTCACAATAATCATTCGAACAATAAGAACGAATGAAATCATCCGAACAAGAGGAACGAATGAATTTCTCAGATAATTGATAACATCATTCTTCACGAGAAGCCACATAGGGATCAAAAGGATAAAATAAGAAAAACAACAAGGTACGGAAAGGAACAAACACAAGAGAGGAGTTTCGTTCTAACATCTTTGTGCTGAAAGCATATGAACGCGTTACGAAAAGGTTTTGCAATCCCCGGATCAGCATAGCCAAGGACCCTTTAAGATGCAACTCCTGATAGTAACCTCGGTCATATAACTCCTTCACTCAATGTCGAACCCCGAACTCACTAACCTGCATTCGTTGGAAGAATGCCTACGATCTACTGGATAAAACCCACCTATAGTTTTCCGAAAGATTCCAGTTATGCAATCAGGTGTTGGGGATACACGGGAAGCACCGCGCAATCAACTCTAACCTACATCCAGGTGTATCCATCCTTCAACACATAACCAGTCTTTCTCGGAAAACTGTGTACCTCGGACCTTCGAAAAGCATCCACTATAACAAGCTATGGCAATACTCCCGAACTACCTCCCCAGTACTGGGTGATGTCGGGGTTATCTTGCCACTGGCCGTATAGGGGAGATTTTCGATGTCGGCCGTCTTAAGTATTTAGTACTGTCGCGATATGCTTGTTACAATGATACCCCGAAGCTCAACTCCTCGGTAACAGGAGGCATCGGGAACAATATCCTTGTCACAAGAACATCGAAACAATCCCAGAATACTCGCGGGATTCCTAAAAAAAAATTTTGTGCAAAATTTTGAAGATAGGAGAGACAAGAGTAGACGTCAGGAGTCCTCACCAGAGAGAAAGGGGATGAGAAGCAAAGAAATCCTACTCTCCGATATAATATAGGACTCAAAAAGTTTTCAGTGTGTGCCTAGACTCAACCGTCAACGGTTCGATCAAACAGTGGGGGCTCCTAGGTCGGAGAAGGCTCCGAATACCAACTTGTAATGCCCAGGATGGAGTTATACCTCCTACGTGTCGAGGCACGACTTAAAGGCATAAGTCCATCCTAGAATGATCTCAAGTTTGGTAATCTTTGCACAACTCATGTAAAAGAGGGATAGTAAACTGAAAATAGTTGGCTTACACTCGCCACGTCACAGAATAACAGTACAAGTCTCAAACATCATACATTAAGATCACTACAACCCTCTAAGGGCAAAAGCCAAAAGTCAAAGTACCAAACTCAGATAAAACAACCACAGGCGGATCGAATCCTAGTAAGAGACTCCACTACTGATCGTCCGGGTAGCGCACGTAGTAACGACTACGCTCCTCGTCGTACTCCCAATCCAGCTCGGTGCCATCACCTGGATAGCTCACAGCTGGACCTGCATCTGGTGTGTGAAGTAACTGTGAGCCACAGAGGACTCAGCAATCCCGTTCCCGGGTAACAGAACTATCAAAGCCTTTAGGGGAGGGAAAGGCGGAAGAAAGAACAAGTCTGCAGCAGCAACTAGCATCTATCTTACGCAAGTGAGAGCGAGAAGAGAATGCATCGGCGAGAAGTGATCACGAAGTGATCCTAGCTACGAGCTCACAAGCATAACCCCTCCGTGTTCAACTCCCGAATCCCGATTCGGAAATTGACAGTCACGGAACACACGCTGGTAGTGTATTAGTATCATTGTGTCAAGTTATCTACAACCGGAATTAACAAGCTCCCATCTGCCACATAACCGCGGGCACGGCTTTCGAAAGTTCAAACCCTGCAGGGGTGTTCCAACTTGACCCATTACAAGCCCACGATCCGCGGAGTCGCAACTCCAAAGTGGGAAGACCCGAGTATCCTCGGAATCCCGTGCTCAAGTTAAACCGAACTAAGGTAAGGCTAATCCAGCAAATCCTCCCGGCGGGTCGACACCCTGATCGTAGCCGCGCGTATCTAGGTCTCAGGACATGACCGGATGGGCGAAGCTACGGGTTTTTACCAAACCTTGAGTTTCCTCGAGGTGGCCCCGCAGGCTCCCCGTTTCGGACCAACACTCATGTGGAGCACTGGCCCGGGGTTGTTGATTAAGAAAGAGGGTTAATTACTCCCTATGCATGTTTAGTTTGTTATTAGGAAAGTAGTACCAATGTTGGGATTTGCTGGAAAAGACTTAGCACTTAGCGGTTTATCGAGGGGGTCCCATACACCCCAACCGTGTTAGGAACGCATAATCAAGGAACATAAAACCGGCTTATACGGATCCTAACGGCATGAGTGGAACAAAACACCAAGCAAAAGGCTTAGCCTTCCACCCTTGCCAATATATAGATGATTTCAATTAAAGCATTTATATAGTGTGATATAACCCAACCAAACTTCAACATGGAGCAAGCACCTTCACTTCACCTGCAACTAACAACGCTATAAGAAGGGCTGAGCGAAGCGTACTTAGCCAAGCAACGGTTTGCATAGGTAGGGTGGTTAAACATGGCAATTGGTTACAAGTAGGAGGCTGACAAGAAGAACATGGGCATCGAGGCAAAACTATAGATCGAGACTACTAGCAATAGACAAAGATAGTAATGTTATCGGGGTTCGGTCATCTTGCCTGAAGAGAAGACGTTCGGATCGAAAGAAGGGTCCTCGTGCTCAAACTCGTTGGAAACCTCGTGCTCAACCTCGTTGGAAAACTCGTGCTCAACTTCCGGCTCTAAACACAACAAACACACCAAGCACCAATCAACACGATGCAATGCGCACTCGAAAAACATGAATGCATGATGGATGCACTAAAGATGCACATGGAGCACGTAAAACATCACTCAAGCAAAACACCTCAAAACAAGATAACAACCTGATATTATTAATCTACACAGAAAAACACCCAAGTTTGATATAAGATTCGCTGAAATCGCAGTTACGGGCTAAAAGTTATGCCCGAAACAAGATTTGAGCGAAAACTGCAAATTACAGCAACATAGCAACTTTGGAGCTCAAAATAATTAATCTACAGCACCCAAAAAGCATGGCAAAGGACTTGAACACAAACTAGATATAAAGTACAGCAACTAGGTCCAAAGTGCACCCCCAACGGAGTCACGGATCAATAGCAATGATCTTGGACATATTGAACTTTGAAATAAAATTCTGGCAGCAGAATTTTATTGAAAGTTTGGAGCAAAAAAATAAACATGCTACAGCCACTCAAATGGACATGTGAGGACATGGATGGAAAGACAACAATATATACTTCAAGGAACAAACAAAATCCACCCCAAAACTATCATGCTTTGTCCTACAACATCACACGAACATGGCATCGGAACGTTACATATTTCAGACTTAGTGAAATTTCACTAAGTCCTAAAACAGCAACATCATCATAGCATCAAAAAGAGCATGTTTAAGACACCTCGAAACTAAACATGGCAAAGGGTAAGCACCTCATCAAAATACATATGAAGGTGATCCCGAAACACACAAGCATGCATCATTGTGGTGAACACACCGATTACAACGAGCTCAACAAGATGGCATTTCATAACAAGTGAAAACACAACATGTGAACATGGCACTTTGCAACAATGATAACAAGGCAATAATAAATCTACCATGCAACCTATCACACCCAACACGTAGTTCGTGGCAAGACGAACACGTGGACATGTCATTTGCATCGTTTGGACAAACGAGCTAAAAGATATCACAAGTCAAAGGTGACATGAAAATAACACATAACAGCAGTTTATATCATGATGCACTCTTGCAACAGCAAAACAAGTGTCAAGATGACATCTAACATGCATGACAACAACAGGTAAAACATAGAGGACATCTCCACGAACATCTGGACATGCTACACGCGCAAAACGGAGCAGCAGGTAAAAAGTTAGAGCAGGTCAAAGTATGCATCACAGATCAGGAAAACAGGGACTTAGAGGAGAAAAAAAAACAACCTAGCAGATCTGGATGAACAGAAACAGGCCCGCGGCTGGAATCTGGATCCGGCCCGGAGGGAGAGGCGGCGGATTGGGCCGGCGGCGCCGCGGTGAAGGAGGCGGCCCAGCGATCCGGCGCTGGAGCGCGGAGGGACGGGCCCGCGGCGGCGTGGCGTGGCCCAGCGGCGGAGGCTGCGGTCGGCGCGGCCCAGGTGGCGAGCGGAGGCGGACGGCTGCGGGGCTGGGCCGGCTGCGAGGCGGAGGGGAGGCCCACCCGCGGGAGGCCGTGAGGCGAGGGAGGCCGGCGATCGGGCGCTGGGGGTGCGGGGATGTGGTCCTGGGGCTCGAGCGGCGCACGGGCCCAGCTGGCTCGGTGCGGCTGCGGCGATCCGTGCTCCTGGCTGCTCGACGCGTTGACTTCGCGGGAACGGAGGGAAAATCGGTCGGGGCGGCTCGGCGGTGAACGAGGGACTGGCCAGATCGGCTGGTTCCTCGGGATCCAGGAGGAACTTTGGATCTGATTTGGATCTGAAAGAAAAAAGGAAAAAAAAACAAAATGGTGGAGAAGGGGAAGAAGAAGGGGAAGCCAAAATAGACTAGGGGGTCTATATGTAGCAGAAATTTAGGGTTAGGAGGAGTTTTAGGGGCGCTAGGAGCCCTTCGATCGCGATCCGACGGATCCGATCGCGGGGTTGATTTAAAAGGCCTAGACGGAGATAAAAGAAAGCAGTGGGGGTATTTCCGGGACACGAAGTAAGGGCACTTCGGACCCACACGGACAACGGAGGGAAAAGTCAACGGAGTCCAAACGAGACGAGATTTGAGAGGCGGGTTGCACACAACAAAACAACAACACACAAAACAACCTCGCGGCACACCGGTAACGAAAAACGCCCGAACAACAAAGTAGGCCTACGGGACGTCACGGACACTGAGGGAGCTCCGGAACACGAAACGGACAACGGGAAGGAACGCCACGAACCGGATGCAACCCACAACACAAATGCAATGCAATGCACATGTCTACATGATATGAATGAATGCCACACACTCACACAACAAAACGACGAAAGCCCGAAAGACAAAGAACCCGAAATGGAAATAGATGAAGCCGGAGATTTATTATATACCCAAAAGGGAAAGTATTACATCCGGGGCATTACACTCACGAAGGCAAGAGATAGCCTATTTATATTAGGGACAACCCCCTGGTTAGGTGTGAAAGCAAACTAGCTCCTGGAACCAGCTTAGGTGTGAAAGTGAACCAGCTTTGTTTGACTGAATGGCTTCAAGACTTAATGAGGTAGCTTCTGGAAATCTCTCGTTGGAGGTGGTTGGCAGTTCTCAACCAAACATTGTTCACTGGAGTCGAACAATGTTTCCTTCGGCAGCAAACTCGAGTTCTGGAAAACCTTTCACAAGTTGGGATATCCAAACTCGTGCAAAACATTGTTTCGTCAGAATTGGAACAATGTTTCTTCAGCAGACAACTCATTCCTTCATGAACTCCTAACTTTGTTTCTTCGCCTAAAACATTGTTTTGCATGGACTGAAATGTGTTTGGCCTTCTTCGATATTGCACCTGAGTTCAACTAATAACAAAGGAGATGAAAGTGCAGCCATGTGCTCAAGGTTATAGTATGAACTTAAGTTAGCGTTCACCTGGCAATGTATTCATTTGGCACAAAATATTAGGATTTCTCATTTGATGCCCGAGGATGTATAAATGGTTGTCATGTCCTCATCAAGACACTACCAGATTCCGAGGTCAGTCTCACCCCATCAGCTTTATTGATAGGGTAATGGAACACCAGTTTTCGGACGGGTTTAAACCTGTCAACATAGAATCATACGGTGGCACTACAGACCCAACAACATGGATCGAAGATTTCCTTCTCCACATACACATGGCCAACAGAGATTATCTCCATGCCATAAATATTTGCCGCTCAAACTAAAGGGGCCGGCTAGGCATTGGCTTAACAGCCCACCTCCCCACTCTATTGGTAGCTGGGAAGCCCTTGAGGATGCCTTTCGGGCAAAGTTCCAAGGCACTTATGTCCGACCTCCGGACGTCGACGACATTAGCCGTCTAACCCTGTATCCAAGAGAATCGTCTCAGAAGTTCGGGAACATGTTCCTTACTAAAAAAATAGATCATAGATTGCTCTGTTGCCGAAGCCATAGCAACATTCAAACACAACATACGAGATGAATGGCTCGCCCGCCAGCTCGGCCAAGACAAACCGAGAAACTTGGGAGCCCTCACTTCATTAATGATCCGCTTTTGCACGGGAGAAGATAGTTGGCTCACCCGTAGCACCCATAATGGTGACACGGGCACCTCAGAAACACGCGACACCAATGGAAAGCCCAATCGAAATAAGAAAAGCACAGGCATAAAAATGGCGGGAGAGACACAAAGGACACCGCAGTCAATGCATGGTTCACCTGACCTAGATCTGGACAAAAAAGGAAATCCTTTGAAGGGAACAAGTGTGGACCTAGCCAGCTAGGCAGGATCCTAGATCGACTGTGCCAAATCCATGGCACTCAGGACAAACCAGCAACCCATACTAATAGGAATTGCGGAGTCTTCAAGCAGGCTGGCAAGGTAGCGATGGAGGGCCAAAGTAAAGCCCAAAACCGCAGTGAAGACGAGGAAGAGCTGATACGTCCATTTTGCATCATTTTTTATTACTGCTATTTTAGTGTTTTTATTCATTATAAAACTTTGGGGAGTAATTCTAAAGCATTTTCTCTCATAATTTGCAAGGTTTACACAAAGAGGGAGAATACCGGCAGCTGGAATTCTGGACCTGAAAAAGCCACGTCAGAGATACCTATTCTGCACATCTCCAAATGGGCTGTAAATTTACGAAGGAATATTTTGGAATATATCATAAATATTGGAGAAAAGAACCACCAGAGGGGGCACCCAGGCACCCACAAGGCACCAGGGCACGCCACCCCCTCCAGGCGCTACCTGGTGGGTAGTGGGGGCACAGGCCCACCTCCGGTGGCCATCTTCTGATACATAAGGTCTTTTGACCTAGAAAAAAATATCAAGAGAGGACTTTTGGGAAGGAGCGCCGCTGTCTCGAGGCGGAACTTGGGCAGGAGCACTTTTGCTCTCCGGCATAGCGATTCCACCGGGGATACTTCCCTCCGGGAGGGGGAAATCGAAGCCATAGTCATCACCAACAACCCTCTCATCGTGGGAGGATCAATCTCCATCAACATCATCACCAACACCATCTCATCTCAAACCCTAGTTCATCTGTTGTATTCAATCTTTGTATCAAAACCTCAGAGTGGTACATGTGGGTTGCTAGCAGTGTTGATTACATCTTGTAGTTGATGCTTGTTGGTTTATTTGGTGGAATATAATACGTTCAGATCCATTATGCTATTTAATACCCCTTTGATCTTGAACATGCATATACTTTGTGAGTAGTTACTTTTTTTCTTGAGGACATGGGAGAAGTCTTGTCATAAGTAATCATGTGAATTTGATATTTGTTCGATATTTTGATGAAATGTATGTTGTGATTCCCTTAGTGGTGTCGTGTGAATGTCTACTACAAGACACTTCACCATCTTTGGGCCTAAGGGAATGCATTGTGGAGTAGTTATTAGATGATGGGTTGCTAGAGTGACAAAATCTTAAACCCTAGTTTATGTGCTATTCCATAAGGGGCTGATTTGGATCCATACACTTAATGCTATGGTTAGATTTTATCTCAATTCTTCTTTCGTAGTTGCGGATGCTTGTGAAGGTGGGTAATCATAAGTTGGAGGCTTGTTCAAGTAAGAACAACAACCAAGCACCGGTCCACCCACATACCAAATTATCAAAGTAGCGAACGCGAATCAAACCAACATGATGAAAGTGACTAGATGAAATTCCCGTGTGTCCTAAAGAACACTTTGCCTATTTTAAGAAACCGTTCCAGCCTATCCTTTGCCACAAAAGGATTGGGCTACCTTCCTGCACCTATTGTTACTATTGCTACTTGTCACTTTTTACGAATTATCTTGCTATCAAACAACTTGTTACTACAATTCTAGTGCATGTAGAAATTACCTTGCTGGAAACCACTTATCATTTCCTTCTGCTCCTCATTGGGTTCAACACTCTTACTTATCGAAAGGACTATTATTGATCACCTATACTTGTGGGTCATCAAGACTCTTTTCTGGCGCCATTGCTGGGGAGTGAAGCACATTTGATAAGCGGAATTTGGTAAGGAAAAATTTATATTACGTGCTGAAACTTATTGTCACTTGTGACTATGGAAAAGAATCCTTTGAGGGGTTTGTTCGGGGTATATTCACCTCGCACGGAAGCACAAATATTTGTCCCTCAACCTAATGCACCTACTGAAAATATTGGTTATGAAATTCCTTCAGGTATGATCGAGAAATTGCTAGCTAATGCTTATGGAGGAGATGGAACACTACATCGTGATATGCATCTAATCTATGTGGATGAAGTTTGTGAATTATTTAAGCTTGCAGGTTTACCCGGAGATGAAGTTAATAAGAAGGTTTTTCCTTTATATTCGGGGGGACGCATTGACATGGTATTGGCTATGCGATGATATTGGATCTTCGAATTGGAATCGATTGAAATTGGAATTTCACCAAAAGTTTTATCCTATGCATCTAGTGATCGAAATTATATCTATAATTTTGGCCTCGTGAAGGAGAAAGTATTGCTCAAGCTTGAGGGAGGCTTAAGTCAACGTTATATTCATGCCCCAATCATGAGCTCTCGAGAGAGATTATTATACTGATTTTTTATGCTCAGCTTTCTCGTAATGATCAATCCATGCTCGATATTTCTTGTATTAGAACCTTTATGAAGAAGACTATTGAATTCAGGTGGGATCTTTTTGAAAGAATTAAACGGAACTCTGTAGATTGGGAGCTCGACGAAGGTAAGGAGTTAGGTATAAAACTTGAGTTTGATTGTGTTAAATCTTTTATGGATACAATGCTTTCAATGATTTTTGCACTAAATATGGACTTGACTCTGAGATATTAGCCTCATTTTATGCATTTGCTACTCATATCGATCTCCCCAAGGAGAAGTTATTTAAATATCACCAACCTATTAAATAAAAATTTGAGGAACCAGTTAGAGTTAAAGGAGAAAGTATCATTTATAATGTTGACCTAGTTGCGCCTACTGCTTACATTGAGAAACCACCTTAACCCATTAGGATAAAGGAGCATGCTAAAGTCTCAAATGTGATTAACAAAAGTAATATTAGAGAACCTAGACCATCTGAGCAAATCAACGTATAACCTAGTATTGCTATGGTTAAAGATCTCTTGGTCGATAATATTGATGGGCATGTTATTTACTTCTGTGATGAAGCTGCTAGAATTGCCAAACCCGATACTAATGATAAGAATAGACCCGTTGTTGGCATGCCTGTCATCTCAGTCAAAATAGGAGATCATTGCTA
>LR738709.1:386756344-386777674 GCA_902687465.1 Secale cereale | reverse complement strand
AAAACAATTCTTCTTTGATTCAAGACATTACTTTTGGGATGACCCACATCTTTATAAAGAAGAAGTAGATGGTATGATTAGACGTTGTATACCTGAGCATGAATAGGAACAAATCCTACGAAAGTGTCACTCTGAGGCATACAGAGGACAGCACGTGGGAGATAGAATTGCACACAAGGTACTACAGTCTGGATTTTATTGGGCTACTCTTTCAAAGATGCTCGTAAGTTTGTCCTTTCTTGTGATGAATGTCAAAGAATTGGTAATATTGGTAGACGTCAGGAAATTCCTATGGATTATTCACTTGTTATTGAACCATTTGATATTTGGGGCTTTGATTATATGGGGCCTTTTCCTTCCTCTAATGGGTACACACATATTTTGGTTGTTGTTGATTATGTCACTAAGTGGGTAGAAGCTTAAAATGCTTAAATAAGTTATCTTCCAAAGGTTTGGAGTCCCTAGATATTTAATGACTGATGGTGGTTCACATTTTATTCATAGTGCTTTCCGAAAATTGCTTGCTAAGTATGATGTTAACCATAGAATTGCATTTCCTTATCACCCCCAGTCTAGTGGTCAAGTTGAATTAAGCAAAAGGGAAATAAAATTAATTTTGCAAAATACTGCCAATAGTTCCCGAAAGAATTGGTCTAAGAAATTTGATGATGCACTTTGGGCCTAACGAACAGCTTACAAAAATCCTATGGGTATGTCTCCATATAAAATGGTTTATGGAAAAGCATGTCATTTACCTCTTGAGTTAGAACATATGGCATATTGGTCAATTAAAGAACTCAACTATGATTTCAAACTTGCCGGTGAAAAGAGGTTATTTGATATTAGCTCACTAGATGAATGGAGAACCCAAAGCTTATGAAAATGCCAAATTATTTAAAGAAAAATTTAAAAGATGGCATGACAAAAGAATCCAAAAGCGGGAATTCTAAGTGGGTGAGTATGTTCTATTGTACAATTCTCGTTTTAGATTTTTTGTAGGAAAACTTCTCTCCAAATGGGAAGGACCATATATTATCAAAGAAATTTATTGGTCTGGAGCTATTAAGATCAATAATCCAGAAGGCACTAATCTGAAGGTGGTCACTATCAAAGAATTAAGCACTATATTTTAGGTACACCTATTAATGTTGAAACTAGTATTATTCAAACCATGACACTAGAGGAATACATAAAAGAGACCTTCCAGAACACTCTAGAACCCTGAAAAGGAACATGTACATGATACGATAAGTAAACCGACTCAGAAAAATCTGCAAAAATATTTTCTGTTAGTTTTGGAATATTTAGAAAAATACAAAAATAAGAACCACACGGGAAGGTAACCTGGGTGCCCACGAGGCACCAGGGCGCGCCACCTCCCCCAGGCGTGCCCTGGTGGGTAGTGGGCCCTACGATCACCTTCCCGACTCTGTTTTCTTGTAGTACACGTATTTCCTTATATAAAAATTCTTATATACCCCCGACAATTTGACCACCGCATCGCAGAAATATCCTCTGTTCTTGTTTCGTGCTGTTTTCCGGTCAAATCTACCAAGCCAAACATCATGACTTCCTCTTCCTCCAACACGTGGGAGAAGATGTTTGGTTGATGAAGATAGAACTCCAGAGAGAGGGAATCAAGAAGGATGATGTCGAGGAGGAGAAGGCAAACGAGGAGGTAGGAGTACAAACCATCCTACCAGAGAAGGCTGCAACTGAGGGAGATATCCTCAAACCCTACCTTGATCACCCCCTCTGAAATTGAACATTTATGGACCTTTGAAATAGTCTATGTTCGGGATACTTACCTCACACATGAAGTTATTCTTTTGGAGGAGCAAATACTTCAGGGTGTTAATCACAAATTGATGTATCTACTCAAGCTGAAGGACGGATTGAGCAATGTCTCATCACCAAAGAAGGAGACTTGAGTACACGGGTATGGGCACTCCCCTTGGCTTTTTCCAAGCTTGGGGGATGTGCCCCGATACCGTATCACCATCACTTTTACTTCCTCCGCAAGTTTTAGTTCGATCCTTAGCATTTTCGTGATCTAGTTAAATAAAAGTTTAGTGCTATCTATCTTCCGCGTGTTAGTTCGTGATCTATCTATCTATGTACTCGAGTTGATAATTATATAATAAAGATTTTTTTGAGTTTTTGGTTCTTTACTTTTTATGTCTCAGTCAAAATAAAGGAAATAATGAAAAAGATCATATGATAATCTTATGGAAAGTAATGACATTACATAAGAAAGATTATAAGTGGTAAAGTTTATTAAAGATTGACACACATAGCATTGGTCAATGGTGCAATTCAAGAAAGAATTATTAAGGGAAGAGAAGATTCACATGCAAATATATTATCTTGGCATCTTTTATAATTGTGAGCCCCCATTCAATATTTTATGCCAAATTGTTGATATTGGACAAGGAAGAAAATGTAACGATTTATGTTTGTTCATATTCACATACAATTTATATTGTCATGGATCCTCTAACATGTGGTGCTTGCTCAAATATCTTTGCTAGCCAAAAATCTACACTAAGTAGAGTATACTACTTGTGCATCCAAAACCCTTAAACCAATTTCATGTCATGAGAGTCCACCATATCTACCTATGGATTGAATAAGATCTTTCAAGTAGGTTGTCATTGTTGAATAAGTCAATAAAAATTGCTTCTAAATATTTTTGATCTTTAATTGTAATGAAAAATAAGCGTTGTACAAACCTATGATGGCAAAGTAATAAAAGCGACAGACTGCATAATAAAGGTTGCTATCATAGGGGGCAATATAACGTGACATTCTTTTGCATTAAAGAATTGTGCATCCAAAAATAAAAGCACATGACAACCTCTGCTTCCCTCTGCGAAGGGCATATCTTTTATTTTTATGCATTTACTTTTATGTTTGAGTAAATAGTGTTCTCCTCTATTCCTTTTTATTTTATCTTTTGCAAGCATCATGTGGTGGGGAAAGATCTAGGCACATATACCCAGTTGAATGTGAATGATCATGAGTTTTTATTGTTGACATCACCCTTGAGGTGAATAAGTTGGGAGGCGAAACTATAAGACCCTATCTTTCTATGTGTCTGGCTGAAATTTTTTGCTCCATATATATGCTATGAGTGTTAGAAATCATAGAAGACTAAATAATAGTTGAGTATGTGGACTTTCTAAAAAGCTCCGGCACGCGACTCTTCTTGAAATATGATGAATTGGAATTACATTGTTGATTAAGAACATAGTTTTATAGTTTTCAAGAAAGTTTATGCTTCATACTTTGCTATTGTAATGAATTGTTACTTGTTCACGAGAAGTACTATGATAATATTTATTGCTTTTATAATAATGATCATGATGCTACTATGTCCGTATTTTGTTTTTATCGACACCTCTCTCTCTATACACGTGGACATGATTCTCGATATCGGTTTTCCCTTGAGGACAAGCGAGGTCTAAGCTTGGGGGAGTTGATACGTCCATTTTGCATCAAGTTTTTTTACTGTTATTTGTAGTACTTTTATTCATTATAACACTTTGGGGAGTAATTCTAATGCCTTTTCTCTCATAATTTGCAAGGTTTACACAAAGAGGGAGAATACCGGCAGCTGGAATTCTTGACCTGAAAAAGCTATGTCAGAGATACCTATTCTGCAAACCTCCAAATGGGCTGAAAAATTGTGGAGAATTATTTTGGAATATATAATAAATACTTGAGAAAAGAACAACTAGAGGGGGGCACCGAGGCGCCCACGAGGCACCTGTTCTTTCTCCTTCTTTATTTACCCTTTTATGTTGTACTCTTTTAGTTCCTCTTGTTCGAGCTCGGCATGTAGAAACTTGAAATTATAAATAAAGATATCATGCCCTTAAGGTCATTATTGTATTTCTATACAAGCACTGCCTTTGAGCTAACAAGAATGTCTTTAAAAGATACAATTGTACTACAAGTCCGAAGTACTCGGCGTCTTGGATTTGGCTTTATATGCATCAGTGTCAAACCTAGATTTTGGTCAATAGTTGGGTTGCCTGGCTCCTATGTGTACCTCTTACATTCCCGATGAATTCGGCTAAGGATGTAACGGGAGAACCACTGTGATAGTGCCGCCAGGTTAATTGGTAGAGCGCTTCAGTCGAGAAATCCGAAAACTGACTATCTAGGTAAGCACAAACTGGCCGGTCGTTCGGAGACCGCGTCAAGCGATGTGATGATAGAGATGACCCATGTTAAATGAAGGGCTTTTTTTTCACATTAGACGAAGTCTGCACGCGAATAGACCTCGACTCGCTAAAAGCCGACCACTTCACACACCGGGGACTCGTCACCTGCCCCCACAGTCAAACTCATATGACTAAGTGAAAGTTATAAAGCTACTATAGTTTGATTGCCTAGTTCTTACGAGCACCGACCACCTTCGGGCACCGAGTGAAGGAAATATGCCCTAGAGGCAATAATAAAATTGTTATTTTATATTTCCTTATTCGTGGTAAAGGTTTATTATTCATGCTAGAATTGTATTGATCGGAAACCTTAATACATGTGAGAATACATAGACAAACACTATGTCCCTAGTGAGCCTCTACTAGACTAGCTTGTTGATCAAAGATGTTTAATGTTTCCTAAACATGGACATGAGTTGTCATTTGAAATGAGATCACATCATTAGGAGAATGATGTGATGGACAAGACCCACCCATTAGCTTAGCATAATGATCATTCAGTTTTATTGCTATTGCTTTCTTCATGTCAAATACATATGCCTTCAACTATGAGATTATGCAACTCCCAAATACTGGAGGAATGCCTTGTGTGCTATCAAATTTCACAACGTAACTGGGTGATTATAAAGATGCTCTACAGGTATCTCCGATGGTGTTTGTTGAGTTTGCATAGATCAAGATTAGGATTTGTCACTCTGAGTATCAGAGAGGTACCTCTGGGCCCTCTCAGTAATACACATCATAATAAGCCTTGCAAGCAAATGACTAACGAGTTAGTCTCGTGATGATGTTTTACGAAATGAGTAAAGAGACTTGCTGGTAACGAGATTGAACTAGGTATGAAGATACCGACGATCGAATCTCGGGCAAGTAACATACCGATGGACAAAGGGAATAACATCTGTTCTCATAACGGTTCGACCGATAAAGATCTTTGTAGAATATGTAGGAGCCAATATGATCATCTAGGTTCTGCCAATGGTTATTGATCAGAGAGGTGTCTTGGTCATGTCTACATAGTTCTTGAACCCGTAGGGTCCGCATGCTTAACGTTTGATGATGATATTGTATTATATGAGTTATGTGATTTGGTAACCGACTGTTGTTCGGAGTCTCGGATGAGATCACGGACATGAAGAGGAATCTCAAAATGACTGAGAGGTAAAAATTGATATATGGGAAGATGGTATTTGGACATCAGAATGGTTTCGGAGTGCACCGGGTACTCATCGGGTCACCGGAAAGGGTTCCGGGCACCCTCGGCAAGTGTACAGGCCTTATGGACCAAAAGGGGGAAGCACACCAGCCCACAAGGGGGCTCGTGCGCCCCTTCACCCTTTCCCACGCACCTAAGGGGGAGGAGGGAAGGAAAGGGGAGGCGCCCCAAAGGCAGCCAACCTCCTTTCCTCCCCCATGCACAAATATGGAGGGGGGGGGGGGAATTCGGCCAGGGAAGGCGCCCTAGGGCTGCCGCCAGGTCTCTTGGGGCGCCCTAGGGGCTGCCTCCTCCCCTCGCACCTATATATATGTTGGGAGGGGGCACCACAAAATGACAAACAACATCATTGTCAGCCGTGTGTGGCGCCCCCCTCCACCGTTTACTCCCACGGTCATATCTCCGTAGTGCTTAGGCGAAGCCTTGCGCGGATCACGTCACCGTCACCATGCCGTCGTGCTAACAGAACTCATCTACTTCCTCAACATCTTGCTGGATCAAGAGGATGAGGGACGCCATCGAGCTGAACGTGTGTAGAACTCGAAAGTGTAGTACGTTCGGTGTTTGATCGGTCAGAGCTAGAAGAAGTTTGACTACATCAACCGCGTTGTCAAACGCTTCCGCTTTTGGTCTATGAGGGTACGTAGACACACTCTCCCCCTCTCGTTGCTATGCATCTCCTAGATAGATCTTGCGTGAGCGTAGGAAATTTTTGAAATTGCATGCTACGTTCCCCAACAGTGGCATCATGAGCCAGGTCTATGCGTAGACGATATGCACGAGTAGAACACAAAGAGTTGTGGGCGGTGATAGTCATACTGCTTACCACCAATGTGTTATTTTGATTCGGCTGTATTATGGGAGGAAGCGGCCCGAACCAACCTTACATGACCGCGTTCATGAGACCGGTTCCACCGACAAACATGCAACTAGTTTTGCATAAAGGTGGTCGGCGGGTGTCTATTTCTCCTACTTTAGTTGAATCAAATTTGTCTGCGGCTGGTCCTTGGAGAAGGTTAAAACAACAAACTTGACGAAACACCGTTGTGGTTTTGTGCCGTAGGTAAGAACGGTTCTTGCTAGAAGCCCGTAGAAGCCACGTAAAACTTGCAACAACAAAGTAGAGGACGTCTAACTTGTTTTTGCGGGGCATGTTGTGATGTGATATGGTCAAGACGTGATGAGTTATACGTTATTGTATGAGATGACCATGTTTCGTAAATTATCGGCAACCGACATGAGCCTTATGGTTGTCTCTTTATTGTATGAAATGCAAGTGCCATGTAATTGCTTTACTTTATCACTATGCGTTAGCGATAGTTGTAGAAGCAATAGTTGGCGAGACGACCACGACGCTATGATGGAGATCAAGGTGTCAAGCCGGTGACGATGGAGATCATGACGATGCTTTGGAGATAGATATCAAAAGCACAAGATGATGATGGACATATTATGTCTCATATTTTGATTGCATGTGATGTTTATCTTTTATGCATCTTATTTTGCTTAGTACAGCAGTAGCATTATAAGATGACCCCTTAACTAAATTTCAAGGTAAAAGTGTTCTTCCTGAGTATGCACCGTTGCTATAGTTCGTCGTGTTGAGACACCACGTGATGATCGGGTGTGATAAACTCTATGTTCACATACACCGGGTGCAAGACAGTATTGCACATGCAGAATACTCGGGGTTAATAAACTTGACGAGCCTAGCATGTACAAACATGGCTTCAGAACACTGGAGACCTAAAGGTCGAATCATATAGTAGATATGATCAACATATAGATGTTCACCATTGATGACTACTCCATCTCACGTGATGATCGAACATGGTTTAGTTGATTTGAATCGCGTATCATTTAGATGACTTGAGGGATGTCTATCTAAGTATAAGTTCTTAAGTAATTTGATTAATTGAACTTTAATTTATCATGAACTTAGTCCTGATATTATTTGCAAATTATATTGTAGATCAATAGGTCGCGTTGTAGCTCCCCTATGTTTTTGATATGTTCCTAGAGAAAATTGAGTTGAAAGATGTTAGTAGCAATGATGCATACTGGGTCCGTGATCTGAGGATTATCCTCATTGCAGCACAGAAGAATTATGTCATTGATGCACCGCTAGGTGACAGACCTATTGCAGGAGCAGATGCAGACGTTATGAACGTTTAGCAAAGCTCGGTATGATGACTACTTAATAGTTTAGTGCGCCATGCTTTACAGCTTAGAACCGGGAATTCAAAAATGTTTTGAATACCACGGAGCATATGAGATGTTTCAAGAGATGAAATTGGTATTTAAGACTCATGCCCATGTCGAGAGGTATGAGACCTCTGACAAGTACTTTGCCTACAAGATGGAGGAGAATAGCTCAGCTAGTGAGCATGTGCTCAGAATGTCTGAGTACTACAATCACTTGATCATGTGGGAGTTAATCTTCCAAATAAAATAGTGATTGACAGAGTTCTCTAGTCACTATCACCAAGCTACTAGAAATTCGTGATGAACTATAATATGCAAGGGATAAGGAAAACGATTCCCGAGCTCTTCGCGATGCTGAAATCGGCGAAGGTAGAAATCAAGAAAGGGCATCAAGTGTTGATGGTTAACAAGACCACTAGTTTCAAGAAAAAGGGCAAGGGGAAGAAAGGGAACTTCAAGGATAATGACAAGCAAGTTTTCACTCCTGTGAAGAAGCCCAAAGCTAGACCGTGGTTTGGAAAGAAACCTAAGTTGTCGTTTCTTAAAGTTTGGGGTTGCGACACTTATGTCAAAAGGCTTCAGCCTGATAAGCTCAAACCCAAATCGGAGAAGTGCGTCTTCATAGGATACCCGAAGGAAACAATTGGGTACACCTTCTACCACAGATCCAAAGGCAATATTTTTGCCAATAAAACATTTCTAGAGAAGGAGTTTCTCTCGAAAGAAGTGAGTGGGAGGAAAGTAGAACTTGATGAGGTAACTGTACCTTTTCTCGAATTGGAAATTAGCCCACCACAGAAAACCGTTCCCCTGATGCTTACACCAACTAGAGAGGAAGCTAATGATGATGATCATGAAACTTCAGATCAAGTTACTACCGAACCGCGTAGGTCAACCAGAGCACGATCCGCACCAGAGTGGTACGGTAATCCTGTTCTGGAAGTCATGTTACTAGACCATGACTAACCTACGAACTATGAAGAAGCTACGATGAGCCCAGATTCTGATAAATGGCTCGAGGCCATGAAATCGGAGATAGGATCCATGTATGAGAACAAAGTGTGGACTTTGGTGGACTTGCCCGATGACCGGCAAGCCATTCAGAATAAATGGATCTTCAACAGGAAGACATACACTAATGGTAATATCACTGTCTACAAAGCTAGACTTGTTGTGAAAGGTTTTTGACAAGTTCAAGGAGTTGACTACGATGAGACTTTCTCACCCATAGCGATGCCTAAATCTGTGCGAATCATGTTCGCAATTGCTGCATTTTATGAAATCCGGCAAAATGGATGTCAAAATTGCATTCCTTAATGGATTTTTGAAAGAAGAATTGTATATGATGCAACTAGAAGGTTTTGTCGATCCTAAAGGTGCTAACAAAGTGTGCATGCTCCAGCGATCCATGTATGGACTGGTGCAAGAATATCAGAATTGGAATATACGCTTTGATGAGGTGATCAAAGTATATGGTTTCATACAGACTTACGGTGAAGCCTGTATTTGCAAGAAATTGTGTGGGAGGTCTGTAGAATTTCTGATATTGTATGTGGATGACATATTGTTGATTGGAAATGATGTAGAATTTTCTAGAAAGAATAAAGGATTGTTTAAAAGGAGTTTTTGAATAAAAGACCTTAGTGAAGCTACTTACATATTGGGCATCAAGATCTATAGAGACAGATCAAGACGCTTGATAAGACGTTCGATGAGTACATACCTTGATTTTGAAGTAGTTCAAAATGAATCAGTCAAAGAAGGAGTTCTTGCTTGAGTTGTAAGGTATGAAGTTGAGTAAGACTCAAAGCCTGACCATGGCAGAAAAATATAGAGAGAATGGAAGTCATTCCCTATGCCTCAGCCATAGGTTCTATAAAGCATGCCATGCTGTGTACCAGACCTAATGTGTGACTTGCCACATGTCTGGCAAGGGGGTACAAGAGTGATCTAGGAGTGGATCACTCGACAACGGTAAAAATATCCTTAGAGGAATAAGGAAATGTTTCTCGGTTATGGAGGTGATCAAGAGTTCATCGTAAAGGGTTACGTCGATGCAAGCTTTGACACTAATCCAGTTGACTCTGAGTATCAATCTGGATGCGTATTAAACATAGGAGCAGTTAGCTATAGTAGCTCTATGCAAAGCATTGCAGACATAGAAATTTGCAAAATACACACGAATCTGAATGTTGCAGACCCATGGACTAAAAACTCTCTCACAAGTAAAACATGATCATACCTTAGAGTGTTAATCATGTAAACGATGTGAACTAGATTATTGACTATAGTAAACTCTTTGGATGTTAATCACATGGCAATGTGAACTATGGGTATTAATCACATGGCAATGTGAACTAGATTATTGACTCTAGAAACTCTTTGGGTGTTAATCACATGGCGATGTGAACTAGATTATTGACTCTAGTGCAAGTGGAAGACTAAAGGAAATATGCCCTAGAGGCAATAACAAAATTGTTATTTTATATTTCCTTATTCAAGATAAAGGTTTATTATTCATGCTAGAATTGTATTGATCGGAAACCTTAATACATGTGTGAATACATAGACAAACACTATGTCCCTAGTGAGCCTCTACTAGACTAGCTCGTTGATCAAAGATATTTAAGGTTTCCTAAACATGGACATGAGCTGTCATTTGAAACGAGATCACATCATTAGGAGAATGATGTGATGGACAAGACCCACCCGTTAGCTTAGCATAATGATCATTCAATTTTATTGCTATTGCTTTCTTCATGTCAAATACATATACCTTCAACTATGAGATTATGCAACTCCCGAATACCGGAGGAATGCCTTGTGTGCTATCAAATGTCAACGTAACTGGGTGATTATAAAGATGCTCTACAGGTATCTCCGATGGTGTTTGTTGAGTTGGCATAGATCAAGATTAGGATTTGTCACTCAGAGTATCAGAGAGGTATCTCTGGGCTCTCTCGGCAATACACATCATAATAAGCCTTGCAAGCAAATGACTAATGAGTTAGTCTCAGGGTGATGTGTTACGAAATGAGTAAAGAGACTTGCCGGTAATGAGATTGAACTAGGTATGAAGATACCAACGATCGAATCTCGGGCAAGTAACATACCGATGGACAAAGGGAATAACGTATGTTGTCATAACGGTTAGACCGATAAAGATCTTTGTAGAATATGTAGGAGCCAATATGAGCATCCAGGTTCCGCTATTGGTTATTGACCGGAGAGGTGTCTCGGTCATGTCTACATAGTTCTTGAACCCGTAGGGTTCGCATGCTTAATGTTCAATGATGATATTGTATTATATGAGACCATGAACATGATGAGGAGTCTCGAAATGTTTCAGATGTAAAGATTGATATATGGGATGATGGTATTCGGACACCGGAATGGTTTCGGAGTGCACCGGGTACTCATCGGGTCACCAGAAAGGGTTCTGGGCACCCCCGACAAGTGTATGGGCCTTGTGGGCAAAAAGGAGGAAGCACACCAGCCCACAAGGGGTCTGGTGCGCCCCTTCACCCTTTCCCACGCACCAAAGGGGGGAGGGAAGGAAAGGGGAGGCGCCCCAAAGGCAGCCAACCTCCTTTCCTCCCCCCATGCACAAATATGGAAGGGGGGGGGGATTCGGCCAGGGCAGGAGCCCTAGGGCTGTCGCCAGGTCTCTTGGGGTGCCCTAGGGGCTGCCTCCTCCCCTCCCACACACACACATATATATATATATACATATGTGGGGCGGGGGCACGACACAATGACAAACAACATTATTGTTAGCCGTGTGCGGCGCCCCCTCCACCGTTTACTCCCACGGTCATATCTTCATAGTGCTTAGGAGAAGCCCTGAGCGGATCACATCACCGTCACCATCACCACACTGTCGTGCTGACGGAACTCAGCTACTTCCTCGACGTCTTGCTGGATCAAGAGGACGAGGGATGCCATCGAGCTGAACATGTGTAGAACTCGGAGGTGTCGTACGTTGGGTGCTTGATCGGTCAGAGCTAGAAGAAGTTTGACTACATCAACCGCATTGTCAAGCACTTCCGCTTTGGGTCTACGAGGGTATGTAGACACACTCTCCCCCTCTCGTTGCTATGCATCTCCTATATAGATCTTGCGTGAGTGAGCATAGGAATTTTTTGAAATTGCATGCTACGTTCCCCAACACCGAGACATCGGCTAAAGGTCAAAGTTGCCTGAAGGAACACCCTATGTATAATCTACATTAGGGCAGAAGCCGACGACTGGCCACTTTTAGTCTAAATATGGTTGCATGGGAGGAAATTCACTAATAAACACATCAGGGAATTTAAAGCCATACTCATTTAAACAAAATATAGTTTTTTTACATCCCAAGAACCTCGGTTCTCTGAGGTCCCAACTAGAAAATACAAAGTGTCCTTAGGACACATGACTTTGGTCGCTCGGGCACCATCTTCCACCTTGACGAAGAATTGTTCTGCGGTGCACTACTTCCCCTCCGCAGGTCCTATGGAACAGAGCGTCGCATCAACCTTTCGAAAGTGCGCCTTCACGCACGCATAGGCCCGCCATGCTCCTTCAAAGCGCAGCAACATCTTCCAGCAATCCAGCTGCGGGGCCGCGACTCGCAGCCGAGCAAGGAGACCGAAGAGGCTAGCTAGCAAGGCTTTGACATGCCACAACCTGATGCAGATGTCCTGGAGCGTCGGTCTTGCTATGTGGAATAGCTCCGCCAGCAGCTTCATTCGATGGTTTAGTAGTTGTGCCAATGGCGACTCTGGGAACTGTCGTGAAAATGCATTCTCCTACTTGTGACCTGATGATCCACAAGTATAGGGGATCAATTGTAGTGTGTTTGATAAGTAAGAGTGTTGAATCCAATGAGGAGCTGAAGGAAATGACAAGTTGTTTTCAACAAGGTATTTTCTGCTAGCACTGAAATTATCGGTAACGAGTAGTTTCATAGCAGGATAATTTGTAACAAGTGACAAGTAGAAATAGTAACTAAGGTGCAACAAGATAGCTCAATCCTTTTTGTTGCAAAGGACAAGCCAGGACAATCTCTTATAATAAGCAAAGCATTCTTGAGGACATATGGGAATTTCATCTAGTCACTTTCATAATGTTTGTTTGATTCGCGTTTGTTACTTTGATAATTTGATATGTGGGTGGACCGGTGCTTGGGTGTTGTTCTTACTTGAACAAGCCTCTCACTTATGATTACCCCCTCTCGCAAGCATCCGCAACTACAAAAGAAGAATTAAGATAAATCTAACCATAGCATGAAACATATGGATCCAAATCAGCCCCTTACAGAATAGCGCATAAACTAGGGTTTAAGCTTCTGTCACTCTAGCAACCCATCATATAATTATTACTCCACAATGCATTCCCTTAGGCCCAATGATGGTTAAGTGTCACGTAGTCAACGTTCATATGACACCACTAAGGGAATCAACAACATACATATCATCAAAATATCGAACGAATACCAAATTCACATGATTACTTATGGCTAGACTTCTCCCATGTCCTCAAGAACAAAAGTAACCACTCACAAATCATTTTCATGTCCAAGATCAGAGGAGTATTGAGTAGCATAATAGATCTGAACATATAATGTTCAACCAAGTAAACCAACTAGCATCAACTATAAGATGTAATCAACACTACTAGCAACCCACAGGTACCAATATGAAGTTTTGATACAAAGATCGAATAGAAGAGATGAACTAGGGTATGAGATGAGATGATGTTGGTGAAGATGTTGATGAAGATTGGTACTCCCATGATGAGAGGGTTGTTGGTGATGACGATGGCTTCGATTTCCCCCTCCCGGAGGGAAGTATCGTTGGCGGAATCGCTCTCCCAGAGAGCAAAAATGCTCCTACCTAGGTTCCACCTCGAGACAGCGGCTCTTCCTCCCGAAAGTCCTCTCCTTATTTTTTCTAGGGAAAATTGGATTATATACGAGAAGACGGGCACTGGAGGCTGGCTAGGGGCCCCACGAGGCACGCTCTTGTGCCTCATGCGCACCTGGGTGCCCCCCTCAGGTACTTCTTTCCACCAATATTTTTTATTTATTCCAAAATAAATCTCCGTAAAATTCCAACTCATTTGGAGATGTGCATAATAGGTATCTCTGACATAGATTTTCAGGTTCAGAATTCCAGCTACCGACAACCTCCCTCTTATTGTAAATATTGCACACTAAGAGAGAAAAAAACATTAGAATTGTTCCACAAAGTGTTATATTGAAAAAAAATACTATTGTAGGTCGTAAGTATGTCTAGAGGGGGGGGGGGGGTTGATTAGACTACTTGACCAAATAAAAATCTATCATTTCCCAATTTTAGTTGTGGGCAAATTTTAGCAATTAACATAAGTCAAGCAATCTACCTACACACACTACAAAAAGACCACTTCCGTGATAATACGTGTTTGTCACAGTAGGTCACATTTTCAGTCATGCATATACATCCATGACGATTTTATGATAGTATCAAGATAGTCATACCTATGCTGTAATAGAAGTGTTCCATGCCAATACCAAAATTATCATCACGGAAGTGTCTACTTCCATGATGATAAATCGCGCGTCATGGAAGTGTTTTCGTCAAGGGTAACCGACACGTGGCATCCACCGTAACGGGTCACCGTTAAGCTATTGGGTTCTGGTTTGGATCCAATCACCCATTAACAGCGCCCACCAATGGGGATTTTCCATGTGTAAAATTCTTATTCACCGGAGGATCCATGTGTCTGCTCAGTGTTGGGACAGATGTCGTCCACTCATTGCACGGGAGGCGCCTATGATACATTCGCACATGGCAAGGCCCAACAGTGGCCCATTTACGTGAAAGAGGTCGGCCCAGTCAAAATTAGCAGGCCGACCCATATAGGGCCTACTAGTGTCTAATCCATTTAAGCCCACGGCCCATACGAGAAGTGCCAATTCGGCCCGTCAATGGCCCATTAACTATTTGACACCATTGCAGCTCATCGTCAGTTCGAGCCTCTTAACAGCCCGCTATATATTTGGGCTAAATATAGGCCCCATGTGGTTTCGACCTGTTAATGGCCCATTCGAGGGATGGGCCAATTTTCGGGATGTACATCTCTTGGCCTGTTAGCGACCCATTTAAGTGTTGGGCCAATTTCTAGCCCGGTGTGTCTTTCAGCCTGTTAACGGCCCATACATGGGTTGGGCCATTTGCAGTTGGAACTGTGTTTTGGCCTGTCAATGGCCCATAAATGAGTTGGGTGCTACTTCTCGAGCTTGCGTTGTATTCCCTCGTTGGAGGTGGTTGGAAGTTCTCAACCAAACATTGTTCACTGGAGTCGAACAATGTTTCCTTCGGCAGCAAACTCGAGTTCTGGAAAACCTTTCGCAAGTTGGGATATCCAAACTCGTGCAAAACATTGTTTCGTCAGAATTGGAACAATGTTTCTTCAGCAGACAACTCATTCCTTCATGAACTCCTAACTTTGTTTCTTCGCCTAAAACATTGTTTTGCATGGACTAAAATGTGTTTGGCCTTCTTCGATATTGCACCTGAGTTCAACTAATAACAAAGGAGATGAAAGTGCAGCCATGTGCTCAAGGTTATAGTATGAACTTAAGATAGCGTTCACCTGGCAATGTATTCATTTGGCACAAAATATTAGGATTTCTCATTTGATGCCCGAGGATGTATAAATGGTTGTCATGTCCTCATCAAGACACTACCAGATTCCGAGGTCAGTCTCACCCCATCAGCTTTATTGATAGGGTAATGGAACACCAGTTTTCGGACGGGTTTAAACCTGTCAACATAGAATCATACGGTGGCACTACAGACCCAACAACATGGATCGAAGATTTCCTTCTCCACATACACATGGCCAACAGAGATTATCTCCATGCCATAAATATTTGCCGCTCAAACTAAAGGGGCCGGCTAGGCATTGGCTTAACAACCCACCTCCCCACTCTATTGGTAGCTGGGAAGCCCTTGAGGATGCCTTTCGGGCAAAGTTCCAAGGCACTTATGTCCGACCTCCGGACGTCGACGACATTAGCCGTTTAACCCTGTATCCAAGAGAATCGTCTCAGAAGTTCGGGAACATGTTCCTTACTAAAAAAATAGATCATAGATTGCTCTGTTGCCGAAGCCATAGCAACATTCAAAAACAACATACGAGATGAATGGCTCGCCCGCCAGCTCGGCCAAGACAAACCGAGAAACTTGGGAGCCCTCACTTCATTAATGATCCGCTTTTGCACGGGAGAAGGTAGTTGGCTCGCCCGTAGCACCCATAATGGTGACACGGGCACCTCAGAAACACGCGACACCAATGGAAAGCCCAATCGAAATAAGAAAAGCACAGGCATAAAAATGGCGGGAGAGACACAAAGGACACCGCAGTCAATGCATGGTTCACCTGACCTAGATCTGGACAAAAAAGGAAATCCTTTGAAGGGAACAAGTGTGGACCTAGCCAGCTAGGCAGGATCCTAGATCGACTGTGCCAAATCCATGGCACTTAGGACAAACCAGCAACCCATACTAATAGGAATTGCGGAGTCTTCAAGCAGGCTGGCAAGGTAGCGATGGAGGGCCAAAGTAAAGCCCAAAACCGCAGTGAAGACGAGGAAGAGCTGATACGTCCATTTTGCATCATTTTTTATTACTGCTATTTTTAGTGTTTTTATTCATTATAAAACTTTGGGGAGTAATTCTAAAGCATTTTCTCTCATAATTTGCAAGGTTTACACAAAGAGGGAGAATACCGGCAGCTGGAATTCTGGACCTGAAAAAGCCACGTCAGAGATACCTATTCTGCACATCTCCAAATGGGCTGTAAATTTACGAAGGAATATTTTGGAATATATCATAAATATTGGAGAAAAGAACCACCAGAGGGGGCACCCAGGCACCCACAAGGCACCAGGGCACGCCACCCCCTCCAGGCGCTACCTGGTGGGTAGTGGGGGCACAGGCCCACCTCCGGTGCCCATCTTCTGATACATAAGGTCTTTTGACCTAGAAAAAAAATCAAGAGAGGACTTTCGGGACGGAGCGCCGCTGTCTCGAGGCGGAACTTGGGCAGGAGCACTTTTGCTCTCCGGCATAGCGATTCCACCGGGGATACTTCCCTCCGGGAGGGGGAAATCGAAGCCATAGTCATCACCAACAACCCTCTCATCGTGGGAGGATTAATCTCCATCAACATCATCACCAACACCATCTCATCTCAAACCCTAGTTCATCTGTTGTATCCAATCTTTGTATCAAAACCTCAGAGTGGTACATGTGGGTTGCTAGCAGTGTTGATTACATCTTGTAGTTGATGCTTGTTGGTTTATTTGGTGGAATATAATACGTTCAGATCCATAATGCTCTTTAATACCCCTCTGATCTTGAACATGCATATACTTTGTGAGTAGTTACTTTTTTTCTTGAGGACATGGGAGAAGTCTTGTCATAAGTAATCATGTGAATTTGATATTTGTTCGATAATTTGATGAAATGTATGTTGTGATTCCCTTAGTGGTGTCGTGTGAATGTCTACTACAAGACACTTCACCATCTTTGGGCCTAAGGGAATGCATTGTGGAGTAGTTATTAGATGATGGGTTGCTAGAGTGACAAAATCTTAAACCCTAGTTTATGCGCTATTCCATAAGGGGCTGATTTGGATCCATACACTTAATGCTATGGTTAGATTTTATCTCAATTCTTCTTTCGTTGTTGCGGATGCTTGTGAAGGTGGGTAATCATAAGTTGGAGGCTTGTTCAAGTAAGAACAACAACCAAGCACCGGTCCACCCACATACCAAATTATCAAAGTAGCGAACGCGAATCAAACCAACATGATGAAAGTGACTAGATGAAATTCCCGTGTGTCCTAAAGAACACTTTGCCTATTTTAAGAAACCGTTCCAGCCTATCCTTTGCCACAAAAGGATTGGGCTACCTTCCTGCACCTATTGTTACTATTGCTACTTGTCACTTTTTACGAATTATCTTGCTATCAAACAACTTGTTACTACAATTCTAGTGCATGTAGAAATTACCTTGCTGGAAACCACTTATCATTTCCTTCTGCTCCTCATTGGGTTCAACACTCTTACTTATCGAAAGGACTATTATTGATCACCTATACTTGTGGGTCATCAAGACTCTTTTCTGGCGCCATTGCTGGGGAGTGAAGCACATTTGATAAGCGGAATTTGGTAAGGAAAAATTTATATTACGTGCTGAAACTTATTGTCACTTGTGACTATGGAAAAGAATCCTTTGAGGGGTTTGTTCGGGGTATATTCACCTCGCACGGAAGCACAAATATTTGTCCCTCAACCTAATGCACCTACTGAAAATATTGGTTATGAAATTCCTTCAGGTATGATCGAGAAATTGCTAGCTAATGCTTATGGAGGAGATGGAACACTACATCGTGATATGCATCTAATCTATGTGGATGAAGTTTGTGAATTATTTAAGCTTGCAGGTTTACCCGGAGATGAAGTTAATAAGAAGGTTTTTCCTTTATATTCGGGGGGACGCATTGACATGGTATTGGCTATGCGATGATATTGGATCTTCGAATTGGAATCGATTGAAATTGGAATTTCACCAAAAGTTTTATCCTATGCATCTAGTGATCGAAATTATATCTATAATTTTGGCCTCGTGAAGGAGAAAGTATTGCTCAAGCTTGAGGGAGGCTTAAGTCAACGTTATATTCATGCCCCAATCATGAGCTCTCGAGAGAGATTATTATACTGATTTTTTATGCTCAGCTTTCTCGTAATGATCAATCCATGCTCGATATTTCTTGTATTAGAACCTTTATGAAGAAGACTATTGAATTCAGGTGGGATCTTTTTGAAAGAATTAAACGGAACTCTGTAGATTGGGAGCTCGACGAAGGTAAGGAGTTAGGTATAAAACTTGAGTTTGATTGTGTTAAATCTTTTATGGATACAATGCTTTCAATGATTTTTGCACTAAATATGGACTTGACTCTGAGATATTAGCCTCATTTTATGCATTTGCTACTCATATCGATCTCCCCAAGGAGAAGTTATTTAAATATCACCAACCTATTAAATAAAAATTTGAGGAACCAGTTAGAGTTAAAGGAGAAAGTATCATTTATAATGTTGACCTAGTTGCGCCTACTGCTTACATTGAGAAACCACCTTAACCCATTAGGATAAAGGAGCATGCTAAAGTCTCAAATGTGATTAACAAAAGTAATATTAGAGAACCTAGACCATCTGAGCAAATCAACGTATAACCTAGTATTGCTATGGTTAAAGATCTCTTGGTCGATAATATTGATGGGCATGTTATTTACTTCTGTGATGAAGCTGCTAGAATTGCCAAACCCGATACTAATGATAAGAATAGACCCGTTGTTGGCATGCCTGTCATCTCAGTCAAAATAGGAGATCATTGCTACCATGGTTTGTGTGATAGGGTGCTAGCGTGAGTGCTATTCCTTTTACCATATATCATACTATTAAACTTGCAAATAGAGACACTATCACACCACTTGGGATTGTTAGAGATGTTGAAGTCTTGTGTGGGAAAATAAAATACCCTACTGATTTCCTAGTTCTTGGTTCTCCACAATTTCCTAGTTCTTGGTTCTCCACAAGATGACTTTTGCCCCATAATATTTGGTAGACCTTTCTTGAACAATGTCAATGCTAAAATAGATTGCAAGAAAGAAATCGTTAGTGTTAATTTTGTTGATGTGTCTCACGAGTTTAATTTCTCTAAGTTTCGTAGGAAACCTCGTAATAAGGAATTGCGTAGCAGAGATGAAATAATTGGTCTTGCTTCTATTGCTATTCCACCTACTGATCCTTTAGAACAATACTTTCTAGACCATGAAAATGATATGGATATGCATGAAAGAAATGAAATGGATAAGATGTTATTTGAATAACAACCTATTCTCAAGCACAACTTGCCTGTTGAAACCTTAGGAGGTTCTCCTCCACCTAAGGGTGACCCTGTGTTTGAATTAAATAAATTACCTGACACTTTGAAATATGCTTATCTTGATGAAAATAAGATATATCCTGTTATTATCAGAGCTAACCTTAGAGAGCATGAAGAAAAGAGATTGTTAAAAACTCTGAGGAAGCACCATGCTGCTATTGGATATACTCTTGAAGACCTTAAGGGCATTAGCCCCACTCTCTGTCAGCACAAGATTAATATGTAATCAGATGCTAAACCTGTTGTTGATCATCAGCGACGATTAAATCCGAAAATGAAAGAAGTGATAATAAATGAAATATTAAAGCTTCTAGAAGCAGGTATAGTTTATCCTATAGCTGATAGTAGATGTGTAAGTCTTGCTTTATTGTGTTCCTAAGAAAGGAGGTATTATTGTTGTTCCTAATGATAAAAATGAACTTATTCCACAAATAATTGTGACTGGCTATAGGATGGTAATTGATTTTAGAAACCTAGCTAAAGCTACTAGGATTGATCATTATCCTTTGCCTTTCATTGACCAAATGCTAGAAAGATTGTCAAAGCACATGCACTTTTGTGTTCTTGATGGATACTCTGGTTTCTCTCAAATACCTGTTTCACATCCTGATCAAGAGAAAACCACCTTTACTTGTCCTTTTGGAACTTATGCTTATAGACATATCCCTTTTGGTTTATGCGATGCACCTGCTACCTTTCAAAGATGTATGACTGCCATATTCTCTGACTTTTATGAAAAGATTGTTGAGGTTTTCATGGATGATTTTTTTTGTTTACGGAACTTATTTTGATGACTGCTTAAGCAACCTTGATCGAGTTTTGCAGAGCTGTGAGCAAACTATCTTGTCTTGATTTGGGAGAAGTGCTAGCTTATGGTAAATGAAGGTATTGTCATGGGGCATAAAATTTCTGAACGAGGTATTGAGGTGGATAAAGCTAAAGTTGATACAATCGAGAAAATGCCATGTCCTAAAGATATTAAAGTTGTTCGTCGTTTCCTTGGTCATGCTGGTTTCTATAGGAGGTTTATTAAAGACTTCTCCAAAATTTATAGGCCTCTTACCAATTTATTACAGAAGAATGTTCCTTTTGTTTTTGATGATGATCGTGTAGAAGCCTTTGAAACAATTAAGAAATCCTTAACCACCGCACCTATTGTTCAACCACCTGATTGGAACTTGCCTTTTGAAATTATATGATGCTAGTGACTATGCTATTGGGGCTGTTCTAGGACAAAGAGTTGATAAGAAATTAAATTTTATCCATTATGCTAGTAAAACTCTAGATAGTTCCTAAAGAAATTATGTTACTACCAAGAATAATTTTTAGCAGTCGTGTTTGCTTGTGATAAATTCAGATCTTACATTGTTGATTCCAAAGTAATTGTTCACACCGATCATGCTGTTATTAAATATCTTATGGAGAAGAAAGATGCTAAACCTAGACTTATTAGGCGGGTTCTTTTGCTGCAAGAATTCGACTTGCATATCACTAATAGAAAAGGAGCTAAGAACCCCATAGCTGATAACTTGTCTAGGTTAGAAAATATTCTTGATGACCCACTACCTATTGATGATAATTTCCCTGATGACCAACTTGCTTTCATTAGGGCTTCGCATAACACTCCTTGGTTTGCTGACTATGCTAATTGCATTGTGGCTAAATATATACCACCTAGTTTCACCTACCAACAAAA
>LR738709.1:386718207-386754966 GCA_902687465.1 Secale cereale | reverse complement strand
AATTGCATTTCCTTATCACCCCCAGTCTAGTGGTCAAGTTGAATTAAGCAAAAGGGAAATAAAATTAATTTTGCAAAATACTGCCAATAGTTCCCGAAAGAATTGGTCTAAGAAATTTGATGATGCACTTTGGGCCTAACGAACAGCTTACAAAAATCCTATGGGTATGTCTCCATATAAAATGGTTTATGGAAAAGCATGTCATTTACCTCTTGAGTTAGAACATATGGCATATTGGTCAATTAAAGAATTCAACTATGATTTCAAACTTGCCGGTGAAAAGAGGTTATTTGATATTAGCTCACTAGATGAATGGAGAACCCAAAGCTTATGAAAATGCCAAATTATTTAAAGAAAAATTTAAAAGATGGCATGACAAAAGAATCCAAAAGCGGGAATTCTAAGTGGGTGAGTATGTTCTATTGTACAATTCTCGTTTTAGATTTTTTTGTAGGAAAACTTCTCTCCAAATGGGAAGGACCATATATTATCAAAGAAATTTATTGGTGTGGAGCTATTAAGATTAATAATCCAGAAGGCACTAATCCGAAGGTGGTCACTATCAAAGAATTAAGCACTATATTTTAGGTACACCTATTAATGTTGAAACTAGTATTATTCAAACCATGACACTAGAGGAATACATAAAAGAGACCTTCCAGAACACTCTAGAACCCTGAAAAGGAACATGTACATGATACGATAAGTAAACCGACTCAGAAAAATCTACAAAAATATTTTCTGTTAGTTTTGGAATATTTAGAAAAATACAAAAATAAGAAACACACGGGAAGGTAACCTGGGTGCCCACGAGGCACCAGGGCGCGCCACCTCCCCCAGGCGTGCCCTGGTGGGTAGTGGGCCCTACGATCACCTTCCCGACTCTGTTTTCTTGTAGTACACATATTTCCTTATATAAAAACTCTTATATACCCCCGACAATTTGACCACCGCATCGCAGAAATATCCTCTGTTCTTGTTTCGTGCTGTTTTCTGGTCAAATCTACCAAGCCAAACATCATGACTTCCTCTTCCTCCAACACGTGGGAGAAGATGCTTGGTTGATGAATATAGAACTCCAGAGAGAGGGAATCAAGAAGGATGATGTCGAGGAGGAGAAGGCAAACGAGGAGGTAGGAGTACAAACCATCCTACCAGAGAAGGCTGCAACTGAGGGAGATATCCTCAAACCCTACCTTGATCACCCCCTCTGAAATTGAACATTTATGGACCTTTGAAATAGTCTATGTTCGGGATACTTACCTCACACATGAAGTTATTCTTTTGGAGGAGCAAATACTTCAGGGTGTTAATCACAAATTGATGTATCTACTCAAGCTGAAGGACGGATTGAGCAATTTCTCATCACCAAAGAAGGAGACTTGAGTACACGGGTATGGGCACTCCCCTTGGCTTTTTCCAAGCTTGGGGGATGTGCCCCGATACCGTATCACCATCACTTTTACTTCCTCCGCAAGTTTTAGTTCGATCCTTAGCATTTTCGTGATCTAGTTAAATAAAAGTTTAGTGCTATCTATCTTCCGCGTGTTAGTTCGTGATCTATCTATCTATGTACTCGAGTTGATAATTATATAATAAAGATTTTTTTGAGTTTTTGGTTCTTTACTTTTTATGTCTCAATCAAAATAAAGGAAATAATGAAAAAGATCATATGATAATCTTATGGAAAGTAATGACATTACATAAGAAAGATTATAAGTGGTAAAGTTTATTAAAGATTGACACACATAGCATTGGTCAATGGTGCAATTCATGAAAGAATTATTAAGGGAAGAGAAGATTCACATGCAAATATATTATCTTGGCATCTTTTATAATTGTGAGCCCCCATTCAATATTTTATGCCAAATTGTTGATATTGGACAAGGAAGAAAATGTAACGATTTATGTTTGTTCATATTCACATAGAAGTTATATTGTCATGGATCCTCTAACATGTGGTGCTTGCTCAAATATCTTTGCTAGCCAAAAATCTACACTAAGTAGAGTATACTACTTGTGCATCCAAAACCCTTAAACCAATTTCATGTCATGAGAGTCCACCATATCTACCTATGGATTGAATAAGATCTTTCAAGTAGGTTGTCATTGTTGAATAAGTCAATAAAAATTGATTCTAAATATTTTTGATCTTTAATTGTAATGAAAAATAAGCGTTGTACAAACCTATGATGGCAAAGTAATAAAAGCGACAGACTGCATAATAAAGGTTGCTATCATAGGGGGCAATATAACGTGACATTCTTTTGCATTAAAGAATTGTGCATCCAAAAATAAAAGCGCATGACAACCTCTGCTTCCCTCTGCGAAGGGCATATCTTTTATTTTTATGCATTTACTTTTATGTTTGAGTAAATAGTGTTCTCCTCTATTCCTTTTTATTTTATCTTTTGCAAGCATCATGTGGTGGGGAAAGATCTAGGCACATATACCCAGTTGAATGTGAATGATCATGAGTTTTTATTGTTGACATCACCCTTGAGGTGAATAAGTTGGGAGGCGAAACTATAAGACCCTATCTTTCTATGTGTCTGGCTGAAATTTTTTGCTCCATATATATGCTATGAGTGTTAGAAATCATAGAAGACTAAATAATAGTTGAGTATGTGGACTTTCTAAAAAGCTCCGGCACGCGACTCTTCTTGAAATATGATGAATTGGAATTACATTGTTGATTAAGAACATAGTTTTATAGTTTTCAAGAAAGTTTATGCTTCATACTTTGCTATTGTAATGAATTGTTACTTGTTCACGAGAAGTACTATGATAATATTTATTGCTTTTATAATAATGATCATGATGCTACTATGTCCGTATTTTGTTTTTATCGACACCTCTCTCTCTATACACGTGGACATGATTCTCGATATCGGTTTTCCCTTGAGGACAAGCGAGGTCTAAGCTTGGGGGAGTTGATACGTCCATTTTGCATCAAGTTTTTTTTACTGTTATTTGTAGTACTTTTATTCATTATAACACTTTGGGGAGTAATTCTAATGCCTTTTCTCTCATAATTTGCAAGGTTTACACAAAGAGGGAGAATACCGGCAGCTGGAATTCTTGACCTGAAAAAGCTATGTCAGAGATACCTATTCTGCAAACCTCCAAATGGGCTGAAAAATTGTGGAGAATTATTTTGGAATATATAATAAATACTTGAGAAAAGAACAACTAGAGGGGGGCACCGAGGCGCCCACGAGGCACCTGTTCTTTCTCCTTCTTTATTTACCCTTTTATGTTGTACTCTTTTAGTTCCTCTTGTTCGAGCTCGGCATGTAGAAACTTGAAATTATAAATAAAGATATCATGCCCTTAAGGTCATTATTGTATTTCTACACAAGCACTGCCTTTGAGCTAACAAGAATGTCTTTAAAAGATACAATTGTACTACAAGTCCGAAGTACTCGGCGTCTTGGATTTGGCTTTATATGCATCAGTGTCAAACCTAGATTTTGGTCAATAGTTGGGTTGCCTGGCTCCTATGTGTACCTCTTACATTCCCGATGAATTCGGCTAAGGATGTAACGGGAGAACCACTGTGATAGTGCCGCCAGGTTAATTGGTAGAGCGCTTCAGTCGAGAAATCCGAAAACTGACTATCTAGGTAAGCACAAACTGGCCGGTCGTTCGGAGACCGCGTCAAGCGATGTGATGATAGAGATGACCCATGTTAAATGAAGGGCTTTTTTTTCACATTAGACGAAGTCTGCACGCGAATAGACCTCGACTCGCTAAAAGCCGACCACTTCACACACCGGGGACTCGTCACCTGCCCCCACAGTCAAACTCATATGACTAAGTGAAAGTTATAAAGCTACTATAGTTTGATTGCCTAGTTCTTACGAGCACCGACCACCTTCGGGCACCGAGTGAAGGAAATATGCCCTAGAGGCAATAATAAAATTGTTATTTTATATTTCCTTATTCGTGGTAAAGGTTTATTATTCATGCTAGAATTGTATTGATCGGAAACCTTAATACATGTGAGAATACATAGACAAACACTATGTCCCTAGTGAGCCTCTACTAGAGTAGCTTGTTGATCAAAGATGTTTAATGTTTCCTAAACATGGACATGAGTTGTCATTTGAAATGAGATCACATCATTAGGAGAATGATGTGATGGACAAGACCCACCCATTAGCTTAGCATAATGATCATTCAGTTTTATTGCTATTGCTTTCTTCATGTCAAATACATATGCCTTCAACTATGAGATTATGCAACTCCCAAATACTGGAGGAATGCCTTGTGTGCTATCAAATTTCACAACGTAATTGGGTGATTATAAAGATGCTCTACAGGTATCTCCGATGGTGTTTGTTGAGTTTGCATAGATCAAGATTAGGATTTGTCACTCTGAGTATCAGAGAGGTACCTCTGGGCCCTCTCGGTAATACACATCATAATAAGCCTTGCAAGCAAATGACTAACGAGTTAGTCTCGTGATGATGTTTTACGAAATGAGTAAAGAGACTTGCCGGTAACGAGATTGAACTAGGTATGAAGATACCGACGATCGAATCTCGGGCAAGTAACATACCGATGGACAAAGGGAATAACATCTGTTCTCATAACGGTTCGACCGATAAAGATCTTTGTAGAATATGTAGGAGCCAATATGATCATCTAGGTTCTGCCAATGGTTATTGATCAGAGAGGTGTCTTGGTCATGTCTACATAGTTCTCGAACCCGTAGGGTCCGCATGCTTAACGTTCGATGATGATATTGTATTATATGAGTTATGTGATTTGGTAACCGACTGTTGTTCGGAGTCTCGGATGAGATCACGGACATGAAGAGGAATCTCAAAATGACTGAGAGGTAAAAATTGATATATGGGACGATGGTATTCGGACATGAGAATGGTTTCGGAGTGCACCGGGTACTCATCGGGTCACCGGAAAGGGTTCCGGGCACCCTCGGCAAGTGTACAGGCCTTATGGACCAAAAGGGGGAAGCACACCAGCCCACAAGGGGGCTCGTGCGCCCCTTCACCCTTTCCCACGCACCTAAGGGGGAGGAGGGAAGGAAAGGGGAGGCGACCCAAAGGCAGCCAACCTCCTTTCCTCCCCCATGCACAAATATGGAGGGGGGGGGGGAATTCGGCCAGGGAAGGCGCCCTAGGGCTGCCGCCAGGTCTCTTGGGGCGCCCTAGGGGCTGCCTCCTCCCCTTGCACCTATATATATGTGGGGAGGGGGCACCACACAATGACAAACAACATCATTGTCAGCCGTGTGTGGCGCCCCCCTCCACCGTTTACTCCCACGGTCATATCTCCGTAGTGCTTAGGCGAAGCCTTGCGCGGATCACGTCACCGTCACCATGCCGTCGTGCTAACAGAACTCATCTACTTCCTCAACATCTTGCTGGATCAAGAGGATGAGGGACGCCATCGAGCTGAACGTGTGTAGAACTCGAAAGTGTAGTACGTTCGGTGTTTGATCGGTCAGAGCTAGAAGAAGTTTGACTACATCAACTGCGTTGTCAAACGCTTCCGCTTTTGGTCTACGAGGGTACGTAGACACACTCTCCCCCTCTCGTTGCTATGCATCTCCTAGATAGATCTTGCGTGAGCGTAGGAAATTTTTGAAATTGCATGCTACGTTCCCCAACAGTGGCATCCTGAGCCAGGTCTATGCGTAGACGATATGCACGAGTAGAACACAAAGAGTTGTGGGCGGTGATAGTCATACTGCTTACCACCAATGTGTTATTTTGATTCGGCTGTATTATGGGAGGAAGCGGCCCGAACCAACCTTACATGACCGCGTTCATGAGACCGGTTCCACCGACAAACATGCAACTAGTTTTGCATAAAGGTGGTCGGCGGGTGTCTATTTCTCCTACTTTAGTTGAATCAAATTTGTCTGCGGCTGGTCCTTGGAGAAGGTTAAAACAACAAACTTGACGAAACACCGTTGTGGTTTTGTGCCATAGGTAAGAACGGTTCTTGCTAGAAGCCCGTAGAAGCCACGTAAAACTTGCAACGACAAAGTAGAGGACGTCTAACTTGTTTTTGCAGGGCATGTTGTGATGTGATATGGTCAAGACGTGATGAGTTATACGTTATTGTATGAGATGACCATGTTTCGTAAATTATCGGCAACCGACATGAGCCTTATGGTTGTCTCTTTATTGTATGAAATGCAAGTGCCATGTAATTGCTTTACTTTATCACTATGCGTTAGCGATAGTTGTAGAAGCAATAGTTGGCGAGACGACCACGACGCTATGATGGAGATCAAGGTGTCAAGCCGGTGACGATGGAGATCATGACGATGCTTTGGAGATAGATATCAAAAGCACAAGATGATGATGGCCATATTATGTCTCATATTTTGATTACATGTGATGTTTATCTTTTATGCATCTTATTTTGCTTAGTACGGCAGTAGCATTATAAGATGACCCCTTAACTAAATTTCAAGGTAAAAGTGTTCTCCCTGAGTATGCACCGTTGCTATAGTTCGTCGTGTTGAGACACCACGTGATGATCGGGTGTGATAGACTCTATGTTCACATACACCGGGTGCAAGACAATATTGCACATGAAGAATACTCGAGGTTAATAAACTTGACGAGCCTAGCATGTACAAACATGGCTTCAGAACACTGGAGACCTAAAGGTCGAATCATATAGTAGATATGATCAACATATAGATGTTCACCATTGATGACTACTCCATCTCACGTGATGATCGGACATGGTTTAGTTGATTTGAATCGCGTATCATTTAGATGACTTGAGGGATGTCTATCTAAGTATAAGTTCTTAAGTAATTTGATTAATTGAACTTTAATTTATCATGAACTTAGTCCTGATATTATTTGCAAATTATGTTGTAGATCAATAGGTCGCGTTGTAGCTCCCCTATGTTTTTGATATGTTCCTAGAGAAAATTGAGTTGAAAGATGTTAGTAGCAATGATGCATACTGGGTCCGTGATCTGAGGATTATCCTCATTGCAGCACAGAAGAATTATGTCATTGATGCACCGCTAGGTGACAGACCTATTGCAGGAGCAGATGCAGACGTTATGAACGTTTAGCAAAGCTCGGTATGATGACTACTTAATAGTTTAGTGCGCCATGCTTTACAGCTTAGAACCGGGAATTCAAAAATGTTTTGAATACCACGGAGCATATGAGATGTTTCAAGAGATGAAATTGGTATTTAAGACTCATGCCCATGTCGAGAGGTATGAGACCTCTGACAAGTACTTTGCCTACAAGATGGAGGAGAATAGCTCAGCTAGTGAGCATGTGCTCAGAATGTCTGAGTACTACAATCACTTGAATCATGTGGGAGTTAATCTTCCAAATAAAATAGTGATTGACAGAGTTCTCTAGTCACTATCACCAAGCTACTAGAAATTCGTGATGAACTATAATATGCAAGGGATAAGGAAAACGATTCCCGAGCTCTTCGCGATGCTGAAATCGGCGAAGGTAGAAATCAAGAAAGGGCATCAAGTGTTGATGGTTAACAAGACCACTAGTTTCAAGAAAAAGGGCAAGGGGAAGAAAGGGAACTTCAAGGATAATGACAAGCAAGTTTTCACTCCTGTGAAGAAGCCCAAAGCTAGACTGTGGTTTGGAAAGAAACCTAAGTTGTCGTTTCTTAAAGTTTGGGGTTGCGACACTTATGTCAAAAGGCTTCAGCCTGATAAGCTCAAACCCAAATCGGAGAAGTGCGTCTTCATAGGATACCCTAAGGAAACAATTGGGTACACCTTCTACCACAGATCCAAAGGCAATATTTTTGCCAATAAAACATTTCTAGAGAAGGAGTTTCTCTCGAAAGAAGTGAGTGGGAGGAAAGTAGAACTTGATGAGGTAACTGTACCTTCTCTCGAATTGGAAATTAGCCCACCACAGAAAACCGTTCCCCTGATGCTTACACCAACTAGAGAGGAAGCTAATGATGATGATCATGAAACTTCAGATCAAGTTACTACCGAACCGCGTAGGTCAACCAGAGCACGATCCGCACCAGAGTGGTACGGTAATCCAGTTCTGGAAGTCATGTTACTAGACCATGACTAACCTACGAACTATGAAGAAGCTACGATGAGCCCAGATTCTGATAAATGGCTCGAGGCCATGAAATCGGAGATAGGATCCATGTATGAGAACAAAGTGTGGACTTTGGTGGACTTGCCCGATGACCGGCAAGCCATTCAGAATAAATGGATCTTCAACAGGAAGACATACACTAATGGTAATATCACTGTCTACAAAGCTAGACTTGTTGTGAAAGGTTTTTGACAAGTTCAAGGAGTTGACTACGATGAGACTTTCTCACCCATAGCGATGCCTAAATCTGTGCGAATCATGTTCGCAATTGCTGCATTTTATGAAATCCGGCAAAATGGATGTCAAAATTGCATTCCTTAATGGATTTTTGAAAGAAGAATTGTATATGATGCAACTAGAAGGTTTTGTCGATCCTAAAGGTGCTAACAAAGTGTGCATGCTCCAGCGATCCATGTATGGACTGGTGCAAGCATATCCGAATTGGAATATACGCTTTGATGAGGTGATCAAAGTATATGGTTTCATACAGACTTACGGTGAAGCCTGTATTTGCAAGAAATTGAGTGGGAGGTCTGTAGAATTTCTGATATTGTATGTGGATGACATATTGTTGATTGGAAATGATGTAGAATTTTCTAGAAAGAATAAAGGATTGTTTAAAAGGAGTTTTTGAATAAAAGACCTTAGTGAAGCTACTTACATATTGGGCACCAAGATCTATAGAGACAGATCAAGACGCTTGATAAGACGTTCGATGAGTACATACCTTGATTTTGAAGTAGTTCAAAATGAATCAGTCAAAGAAGGAGTTCTTGCTTGAGTTGTAAGGTATGAAGTTGAGTAAGACTCAAAGCCTGACCATGGCAGAAAAATATAGAGAGAATGGAAGTCATTCTCTATGCCTCAGCCATAGGTTCTATAAAGCATGCCATGCTGTGTACCAGACCTAATGTGTGACTTGCCACATGTCTGGCAAGGGGGTACAAGAGTGATCTAGGAGTGGATCACTCGACAACGGTAAAAAATATCCTTAGAGGAATAAGGAAATGTTTCTCGGTTATGGAGGTGATCAAGAGTTCATCGTAAAGGGTTACGTCGATGCAAGCTTTGACACTAATCCAGTTGACTCTGAGTATCAATCTGGATGCGTATTAAACATAGGAGCAGTTAGCTATAGTAGCTCTATGCAAAGCATTGCAGACATAGAAATTTGCAAAATACACACGAATCTGAATGTTGCAGACCCATGGACTAAAAACTCTCTCACAAGTAAAACATGATCATACCTTAGAGTGTTAATCACGTAAACGATGTGAACTAGATTATTGACTATAGTAAACTCTTTGGATGTTAATCACATGGCAATGTGAACTATGGGTATTAATCACATGGCAATGTGAACTTGATTATTGACTCTAGAAACTCTTTGGGTGTTAATCACATGGCGATGTGAACTAGATTATTGACTCTAGTGCAAGTGGAAGACTAAAGGAAATATGCCCTAGAGGCAATAACTAAATTGTTATTTTATATTTCCTTATTCAAGATAAAGGTTTATTATTCATGCTAGAATTGTATTGATCGGAAACCTTAATACATGTGTGAATACATAGACAAACACTATGTCCCTAGTGAGCCTCTACTAGACTAGCTCGTTGATCAAAGATATTTAAGGTTTCCTAAACATGGACATGAGCTGTCATTTGAAACGAGATCACATCATTAGGAGAATGATGTGATGGACAAGACCCACCCGTTAGCTTAGCATAATGATCATTCAATTTTATTGCTATTGCTTTCTTCATGTCAAATACATATACCTTCAACTATGAGATTATGCAACTCCCGAATACCGGAGGAATGCCTTGTGTGCTATCAAATGTCAACGTAACTGGGTGATTATAAAGATGCTCTACAGGTATCTCCGATGGTGTTTGTTGAGTTGGCATAGATCAAGATTAGGATTTGTCACTCAGAGTATCGGAGAGGTATCTCTGGGCTCTCTCGGCAATACACATCATAATAAGCCTTGCAAGCAAATGACTAATGAGTTAGTCTCAGGGTGATGTGTTACGAAATGAGTAAAGAGACTTGCCGGTAATGAGATTGAACTAGGTATGAAGATACCAACGATCGAATCTCGGGCAAGTAACATACCGATGGACAAAGGGAATAACGTATGTTGTCATAACGGTTAGACCGATAAAGATCTTTGTAGAATATGTAGGAGCCAATATGAGCATCCAGGTTCCGCTATTGGTTATTGACCGGAGAGGTGTCTCGGTCATGTCTACATAGTTCTCGAACCCGTAGGGTCCGCATGCTTAATGTTCAATGATGATATTGTATTATATGAGACCATGAACATGATGAGGAGTCTCGAAATGTTTCAGATGTAAAGATTGATATATGGGATGATGGTATTCGGACACCGAAATGGTTTCGGAGTGCACCGGGTACTCATCGGGTCACCAGAAAGGGTTATGGGCACCCCCGACAAGTGTATGGGCCTTGTGGGCAAAAAGGAGGAAGCACACCAGCCCACAAGGGGTCTGGTGCGCCCCTTCACCCTTTCCCACGCACCAAAGGGGGGAGGGAAGGAAAGGGGAGGCGCCCCAAAGGCAGCCAACCTCCTTTCCCCCCCCCCCATGCACAAATATGGAAGGGGGGGGGATTCGGCCAGGGCAGGAGCCCTAGGGCTGTCGCCAGGTCTCTTGGGGTGCCCAAGGGGCTTCCTCCTCCCCTCCCACACAGACATATATATATATACATATGTGGGGCGGGGGCACGACACAATGACAAACAACATTATTGTTAGCCGTGTGCGGCGGCCCCTCCACCGTTTACTCCCACGGTCATATCTTCATAGTGCTTAGGAGAAGCCCTGAGCGGATCACATCACCGTCACCATCACCACACTGTCGTGCTGACGGAACTCATCTACTTCCTCGACATCTTGCTGGATCAAGAGGACGAGGGATGCCATCGAGCTGAACATGTGTAGAACTCGGAGGTGTCGTACGTTGGGTGCTTGATCGGTCAGAGCTAGAAGAAGTTTGACTACATCAACCGCATTGTCAAGCACTTCTGCTTTCGGTCTACGAGGGTATGTAGACACACTCTCCCCCTCTCGTTGCTATGCATCTCCTATATAGATCTTGCGTGAGTGAGCATAGGAATTTTTTGAAATTGCATGCTACGTTCCCCAACACCGAGACATCGGCTAAAGGTCAAAGTTGCCTGAAGGAACACCCTCTGTATAATCTACATTAGGGCAGAAGCCGACGACTGGCCACTTTTAGTCTAAATATGGTTGCATGGGAGGAAATTCACTAATAAACACATCAGGGAATTTAAAGCCATACTCATTTAAACAAAATATAGTTTTTTTTACATCCCAAGAACCTCGGTTCTCTGAGGTCCCAACTAGAAAATACAAAGTGTCCTTAGGACACATGACTTTGGTCGCTCGGGCACCATCTTCCACCTTGACAAAGAATTGTTCTGCGGTGCACTACTTCCCCTCCGCAGGTCCTATGGAACAGAGCGTCGCATCAACCTTTCGAAAGTGCGCCTTCACGAACGCATAGGCCCGCCATGCTCCTTCAAAGCGCAGCAACATCTTCCAGCAATCCAGCTGCGGGGCCGCGACTCGCAGCCGAGCAAGGAGACCGAAGAGGCTAGCTAGCAAGGCTTTGACATGCCACAACCTGATGCAGATGTCCTGGAGCGCCGGTCTTGCTATGTGGAATAGCTCCGCCAGCAGCTTCATTAGATGGTTTAGTAGTTGTGCCAATGGCGACTCTGGGAACTATCGTGAAAATGCCTTCTCCTACTTGTGACCTGATGATCCACAAGTATAGGGGATCAATTGTAGTGTGTTTGATAAGTAAGAGTGTTGAATCCAATGAGGAGCTGAAGGAAATGACAAGTTGTTTTCAACAAGGTATTTTCTGCTAGCACTGAAATTATCGGTAACGAGTAGTTTCATAGCAAGATAATTTGTAACAAGTGACAAGTAGAAATAGTAACTAAGGTGCAACAAGATAGCTCAATCCTTTTTGTTGCAAAGGACAAGCCAGGACAATCTCTTATAATAAGCAAAGCATTCTTGAGGACATATGGGAATTTCATCTAGTCACTTTCATAATGTTTGTTTGATTCGCGTTTGTTACTTTGATAATTTGATATGTGGGTGGACCGGTGCTTGGGTGTTGTTCTTATTTGAACAAGCCTCTCACTTATGATTACCCCCTCTCGCAAGCATCCGCAACTACAAAAGAAGAATTAAGATAAATCTAACCATAGCATGAAACATATGGATCCAAATCAGCCCCTTACAGAATAGCGCATAAACTAGGGTTTAAGCTTCTGTCACTCTAGCAACCCATCATATAATTATTACTCCACAATGCATTCCCTTAGGCCCAATGATGGTTAAGTGTCACGTAGTCAACGTTCATATGACACCACTAAGGGAATCAACAACATACATATCATCAAAATATCGAACGAATACCAAATTCACATGATTACTTATGGCTAGACTTCTCCCATGTCCTCAAGAACAAAAGTAACCACTCACAAATCATTTTCATGTCCAAGATCAGAGGAGTATTGAGTAGCATAATAGATCTGAACATATAATGTTCAACCAAGTAAACCAACTAGCATCAACTATAAGATGTAATCAACACTACTAGCAACCCACAGGTACCAATATGAAGTTTTGATACAAAGATCGAATAGAAGAGATGAACTAGGGTATGAGATGAGATGATGTTGGTGAAGATGTTGATGAAGATTGGTACTCCCATGATGAGAGGGTTGTTGGTGATGACGATGGCTTCGATTTCCCCCTCCCGGAGGGAAGTATCGTTGGCGGAATCGCTCTCCCAGAGAGCAAAAATGCTCCTACCTAGGTTCCACCTCGAGACAGCGGCTCTTCCTCCCGAAAGTCCTCTCCTTATTTTTTCTAGGGAAAATTGGATTATATACGAGAAGACGGGCACTGGAGGCTGGCTAGGGGCCCCACGAGGCACGCTCTTGTGCCTCATGGGCACCTGGGTGCCCCCCTCAGGTACTTCTTTCCACCAATATTTTTTATTTATTCCAAAATAAATCTCCGTAAAATTCCAACTCATTTGGAGATGTGCATAATAGGTATCTCTGACATAGATTTTCAGGTTCAGAATTCCAGCTACCGACAACCTCCCTCTTATTGTAAATATTGCACACTAAGAGAGAAAAAAACATTAGAATTGTTCCACAAAGTGTTATATTGAAAAAAAATACTATTGTAGGTCGTAAGTATGTCTAGAGGGGGGGGGGGTTGATTAGACTACTTGACCAAATAAAAATCTATCATTTCCCAATTTTAGTTGTGGGCAAATTTTAGCAATTAACATAAGTCAAGCAATCTACCTACACACACTACAAAAAGACCACTTCCGTGATAATACGTGTTTGTCACAGTAGGTCACATTTTCAGTCATGCATATACATCCATGACGATTTTATGATAGTATCAAGATAGTCATACCTATGCTGTAATAGAAGTGTTCCATGCCAATACCAAAATTATCATCACGGAAGTGTCTACTTCCATGATGATAAATCGCGCGTCATGGAAGTGTTTTCGTCAAGGGTAACCGACACGTGGCATCCACCGTAACGGGTCACCGTTAAGCTATTGGGTTCTGGTTTGGATCCAATCACCCATTAACAGCCCCCACCAATGGGGATTTTCCATGTGTAAAATTCTTATTCACCGGAGGATCCATGTGTCTGCTCAGTGTTGGGACAGATGTCGTCCACTCATTGCACGGGAGGCGCCTATGATACATTCGCACATGGCAAGGCCCAACAGTGGCCCATTTACGTGAAAGAGGTCGGCCCAGTCAAAATTAGCAGGCCGACCCATATAGGGCCTACTAGTGTCTAATCCATTTAAGCCCACGGCCCATACGAGAAGTGCCAATTCGGCCCGTCAATGGCCCATTAACTATTTGACACCATTGCAGCTCATCGTCAGTTCGAGCCTCTTAACAGCCCGCTATATATTTGGGCTAAATATAGGCCCCATGTGGTTTCGACCTGTTAATGGCCCATTCGAGGGATGGGCCAATTTTCGGGATGTACATCTCTTGGCCTGTTAGCGACCCATTTAAGTGTTGGGCCAATTTCTAGCCCGGTGTGTCTTTCAGCCTGTTAACGGCCCATACATGGGTTGGGCCATTTGCAGTTGGAACTGTGTTTTGGCCTGTCAATGGCCCATAAATGAGTTGGGTGCTACTTCTCGAGCTTGCGTTGTATTCCCTCGTTGGAGGTGGTTGGAAGTTCTCAACCAAACATTGTTCACTGGAGTCGAACAATGTTTCCTTCGGCAGCAAACTCGAGTTCTGGAAAACCTTTCGCAAGTTGGGATATCCAAACTCGTGCAAAACATTGTTTCGTCAGAATTGGAACAATGTTTCTTCAGCAGACAACTCATTCCTTCATGAACTCCTAACTTTGTTTCTTCGCCTAAAACATTGTTTTGCATGGACTGAAATGTGTTTGGCCTTCTTCGATATTGCACCTGAGTTCAACTAATAACAAAGGAGATGAAAGTGCAGCCATGTGCTCAAGGTTATAGTATGAACTTAAGATAGCGTTCACCTGGCAATGTATTCATTTGGCACAAAATATTAGGATTTCTCATTTGATGCCCGAGGATGTATAAATGGTTGTCATGTCCTCATCAAGACACTACCAGATTCCGAGGTCAGTCTCACCCCATCAGCTTTATTGATAGGGTAATGGAACACCAGTTTTCGGACGGGTTTAAACCTGTCAACATAGAATCATACGGTGGCACTACAGACCCAACAACATGGATCGAAGATTTCCTTCTCCACATACACATGGCCAACAGAGATTATCTCCATGCCATAAATATTTGCCGCTCAAACTAAAGGGGCCGGCTAGGCATTGGCTTAACAACCCACCTCCCCACTCTATTGGTAGCTGGGAAGCCCTTGAGGATGCCTTTCGGGCAAAGTTCCAAGGCACTTATGTCCGACCTCCGGACGTCGACGACATTAGCCGTTTAACCCTGTATCCAAGAGAATCGTCTCAGAAGTTCGGGAACATGTTCCTTACTAAAAAAATAGATCATAGATTGCTCTGTTGCCGAAGCCATAGCAGCATTCAAAAACAACATACGAGATGAATGGCTCGCCCGCCAGCTCGGCCAAGACAAACCGAGAAACTTGGGAGCCCTCACTTCATTAATGATCCGCTTTTGCACGGGAGAAGGTAGTTGGCTCGCCCGTAGCACCCATAATGGTGACACGGGCACCTCAGAAACACGCGACACCAATGGAAATCCCAATCGAAATAAGAAAAGCACAGGCATAAAAATGGCGGGAGAGACACAAAGGACACCGCAGTCAATGCATGGTTCACCTGACCTAGATCTGGACAAAAAAGGAAATCCTTTGAAGGGAACAAGTGTGGACCTAGCCAGCTAGGCAGGATCCTAGATCGACTGTGCCAAATCCATGGCACTTAGGACAAACCAGCAACCCATACTAATAGGAATTGCGGAGTCTTCAAGCAGGCTGGCAAGGTAGCGATGGAGGGCCAAAGTAAAGCCCAAAACCGCAGTGAAGACGAGGAAGAGCTGATACGTCCATTTTGCATCATTTTTTATTACTGCTATTTTTAGTGTTTTTATTCATTATAAAACTTTGGGGAGTAATTCTAAAGCATTTTCTCTCATAATTTGCAAGGTTTACACAAAGAGGGAGAATACCGGCAGCTGGAATTCTGGACCTGAAAAAGCCACGTCAGAGATACCTATTCTGCACATCTCCAAATGGGCTGTAAATTTACGAAGGAATATTTTGGAATATATCATAAATATTGGAGAAAAGAACCACCAGAGGGGGCACCCAGGCACCCACAAGGCACCAGGGCACGCCACCCCCTCCAGGCGCTACCTGGTGGGTAGTGGGGGCACAGGCCCACCTCCGGTGCCCATCTTCTGATACATAAGGTCTTTTGACCTAGAAAAAAAAATCAAGAGAGGACTTTCGGGACGGAGCGCCGCTGTCTCGAGGCGGAACTTGGGCAGGAGCACTTTTGCTCTCCGGCATAGCGATTCCACCGGGGATACTTCCCTCCGGGAGGGGGAAATCGAAGCCATAGTCATCACCAACAACCCTCTCATCGTGGGAGGATTAATCTCCATCAACATCATCACCAACACCATCTCATCTCAAACCCTAGTTCATCTGTTGTATCCAATCTTTGTATCAAAACCTTAGAGTGGTACATGTGGGTTGCTAGCAGTGTTGATTACATCTTGTAGTTGATGCTTGTTGGTTTATTTGGTGGAATATAATACGTTCAGATCCATAATGCTCTTTAATACCCCTCTGATCTTGAACATGCATATACTTTGTGAGTAGTTACTTTTTTTCTTGAGGACATGGGAGAAGTCTTGTCATAAGTAATCATGTGAATTTGATATTTGTTCGATAATTTGATGAAATGTATGTTGTGATTCCCTTAGTGGTGTCGTGTGAATGTCTACTACAAGACACTTCACCATCTTTGGGCCTAAGGGAATGCATTGTGGAGTAGTTATTAGATGATGGGTTGCTAGAGTGACAAAATCTTAAACCCTAGTTTATGCGCTATTCCATAAGGGGCTGATTTGGATCCATACACTTAATGCTATGGTTAGATTTTATCTCAATTCTTCTTTCGTTGTTGCGGATGCTTGTGAAGGTGGGTAATCATAAGTTGGAGGCTTGTTCAAGTAAGAACAACAACCAAGCACCGGTCCACCCACATACCAAATTATCAAAGTAGCGAACGCGAATCAAACCAACATGATGAAAGTGACTAGATGAAATTCCCGTGTGTCCTAAAGAACACTTTGCCTATTTTAAGAAACCGTTCCAGCCTATCCTTTGCCACAAAAGGATTGGGCTACCTTCCTGCACCTATTGTTACTATTGCTACTTGTCACTTTTTACGAATTATCTTGCTATCAAACAACTTGTTACTACAATTCTAGTGCATGTAGAAATTACCTTGCTGGAAACCACTTATCATTTCCTTCTGCTCCTCATTGGGTTCAACACTCTTACTTATCGAAAGGACTATTATTGATCACCTATACTTGTGGGTCATCAAGACTCTTTTCTGGCGCCATTGCTGGGGAGTGAAGCACATTTGATAAGCGGAATTTGGTAAGGAAAAATTTATATTACGTGCTGAAACTTATTGTCACTTGTGACTATGGAAAAGAATCCTTTGAGGGGTTTGTTCGGGGTATATTCACCTCGCACGGAAGCACAAATATTTGTCCCTCAACCTAATGCACCTACTGAAAATATTGGTTATGAAATTCCTTCAGGTATGATCGAGAAATTGCTAGCTAATGCTTATGGAGGAGATGGAACACTACATCGTGATATGCATCTAATCTATGTGGATGAAGTTTGTGAATTATTTAAGCTTGCAGGTTTACCCGGAGATGAAGTTAATAAGAAGGTTTTTCCTTTATATTCGGGGGGACGCATTGACATGGTATTGGCTATGCGATGATATTGGATCTTCGAATTGGAATCGATTGAAATTGGAATTTCACCAAAAGTTTTATCCTATGCATCTAGTGATCGAAATTATATCTATAATTTTGGCCTCGTGAAGGAGAAAGTATTGCTCAAGCTTGAGGGAGGCTTAAGTCAACGTTATATTCATGCCCCAATCATGAGCTCTCGAGAGAGATTATTATACTGATTTTTTATGCTCAGCTTTCTCGTAATGATCAATCCATGCTCGATATTTCTTGTATTAGAACCTTTATGAAGAAGACTATTGAATTCAGGTGGGATCTTTTTGAAAGAATTAAACGGAACTCTGTAGATTGGGAGCTCGACGAAGGTAAGGAGTTAGGTATAAAACTTGAGTTTGATTGTGTTAAATCTTTTATGGATACAATGCTTTCAATGATTTTTGCACTAAATATGGACTTGACTCTGAGATATTAGCCTCATTTTATGCATTTGCTACTCATATCGATCTCCCCAAGGAGAAGTTATTTAAATATCACCAACCTATTAAATAAAAATTTGAGGAACCAGTTAGAGTTAAAGGAGAAAGTATCATTTATAATGTTGACCTAGTTGCGCCTACTGCTTACATTGAGAAACCACCTTAACCCATTAGGATAAAGGAGCATGCTAAAGTCTCAAATGTGATTAACAAAAGTAATATTAGAGAACCTAGACCATCTGAGCAAATCAACGTATAACCTAGTATTGCTATGGTTAAAGATCTCTTGGTCGATAATATTGATGGGCATGTTATTTACTTCTGTGATGAAGCTGCTAGAATTGCCAAACCCGATACTAATGATAAGAATAGACCCGTTGTTGGCATGCCTGTCATCTCAGTCAAAATAGGAGATCATTGCTATCATGGTTTGTGTGATAGGGTGCTAGCGTGAGTGCTATTCCTTTTACCATATATCATACTATTAAACTTGCAAATAGAGACACTATCACACCACTTGGGATTGTTAGAGATGTTGAAGTCTTGTGTGGGAAAATAAAATACCCTACTGATTTCCTAGTTCTTGGTTCTCCACAATTTCCTAGTTCTTGGTTCTCCACAAGATGACTTTTGCCCCATAATATTTGGTAGACCTTTCTTGAACAATGTCAATGCTAAAATAGATTGCAAGAAAGAAATCGTTAGTGTTAATTTTGTTGATGTGTCTCACGAGTTTAATTTCTCTAAGTTTCGTAGGAAACCTCGTAATAAGGAATTGCGTAGCAGAGATGAAATAATTGGTCTTGCTTCTATTGCTATTCCACCTACTGATCCTTTAGAACAATACTTTCTAGACCATGAAAATGATATGGATATGCATGAAAGAAATGAAATGGATAAGATGTTATTTGAATAACAACCTATTCTCAAGCACAACTTGCCTGTTGAAACCTTAGGAGGTTCTCCTCCACCTAAGGGTGACCCTGTGTTTGAATTAAATAAATTACCTGACACTTTGAAATATGCTTATCTTGATGAAAATAAGATATATCCTGTTATTATCAGAGCTAACCTTAGAGAGCATGAAGAAAAGAGATTGTTAAAAACTCTGAGGAAGCACCATGCTGCTATTGGATATACTCTTGAAGACCTTAAGGGCATTAGCCCCACTCTCTGTCAGCACAAGATTAATATGTAATCAGATGCTAAACCTGTTGTTGATCATCAGCGACGATTAAATCCGAAAATGAAAGAAGTGATAATAAATGAAATATTAAAGCTTCTAGAAGCAGGTATAGTTTATCCTATAGCTGATAGTAGATGTGTAAGTCTTGCTTTATTGTGTTCCTAAGAAAGGAGGTATTATTGTTGTTCCTAATGATAAAAATGAACTTATTCCACAAATAATTGTGACTGGCTATAGGATGGTAATTGATTTTAGAAACCTAGCTAAAGCTACTAGGATTGATCATTATCCTTTGCCTTTCATTGACCAAATGCTAGAAAGATTGTCAAAGCACATGCACTTTTGTGTTCTTGATGGATACTCTGGTTTCTCTCAAATACCTGTTTCACATCCTGATCAAGAGAAAACCACCTTTACTTGTCCTTTTGGAACTTATGCTTATAGACATATCCCTTTTGGTTTATGCGATGCACCTGCTACCTTTCAAAGATGTATGACTGCCATATTCTCTGACTTTTATGAAAAGATTGTTGAGGTTTTCATGGATGATTTTTTTTGTTTACGGAACTTATTTTGATGACTGCTTAAGCAACCTTGATCGAGTTTTGCAGAGCTGTGAGCAAACTATCTTGTCTTGATTTGGGAGAAGTGCTAGCTTATGGTAAATGAAGGTATTGTCATGGGGCATAAAATTTCTGAACGAGGTATTGAGGTGGATAAAGCTAAAGTTGATACAATCGAGAAAATGCCATGTCCTAAAGATATTAAAGTTGTTCGTCGTTTCCTTGGTCATGCTGGTTTCTATAGGAGGTTTATTAAAGACTTCTCTAAAATTTATAGGCCTCTTACAGATTTATTACAGAAGAATGTTCCTTTTGTTTTTGATGATGATCGTGTAGAAGCCTTTGAAACAATTAAGAAATCCTTAACCACCGCACCTATTGTTCAACCACCTGATTGGAACTTGCCTTTTGAAATTATATGATGCTAGTGACTATGCTATTGGGGCTGTTCTAGGACAAAGAGTTGATAAGAAATTAAATTTTATCCATTATGCTAGTAAAACTCTAGATAGTTCCTAAAGAAATTATGTTACTACCAAGAATAATTTTTAGCAGTCGTGTTTGCTTGTGATAAATTCAGATCTTACATTGTTGATTCCAAAGTAATTGTTCACACCGATCATGCTGTTATTAAATATCTTATGGAGAAGAAAGATGCTAAACCTAGACTTATTAGGCGGGTTCTTTTGCTGCAAGAATTCGACTTGCATATCACTAATAGAAAAGGAGCTAAGAACCCCATAGCTGATAACTTGTCTAGGTTAGAAAATATTCTTGATGACCCACTACCTATTGATGATAATTTCCCTGATGACCAACTTGCTTTCATTAGGGCTTCGCATAACACTCCTTGGTTTGCTGACTATGCTAATTGCATTGTGGCTAAATATATACCACCTAGTTTCACCTACCAACAAAAGAAAACAATTCTTCTTTGATTCAAGACATTACTTTTGGGATGACCCACATCTTTATAAAGAAGAAGTAGATGGTATGATTAGACGTTGTATACCTGAGCATGAATAGGAACAAATCCTACGAAAGTGTCACTCTGAGGCATACAGAGGACAGCACGTGGGAGATAGAATTGCACACAAGGTACTACAGTCTGGATTTTATTGGGCTACTCTTTCAAAGATGCTCGTAAGTTTGTCCTTTCTTGTGATGAATGTCAAAGAATTGGTAATATTGGTAGACGTCAGGAAATTCCTATGGATTATTCACTTGTTATTGAACCATTTGATATTTGGGGCTTTGATTATATGGGGCCTTTTCCTTCCTCTAATGGGTACACACATATTTTGGTTGTTGTTGATTATGTCACTAAGTGGGTAGAAGCTTAAAATGCTTAAATAAGTTATCTTCCAAAGGTTTGGAGTCCCTAGATATTTAATGACTGATGGTGGTTCACATTTTATTCATAGTGCTTTCCGAAAATTGCTTGCTAAGTATGATGTTAACCATATAATTGCATTTCCTTATCACCCCCAGTCTAGTGGTCAAGTTGAATTAAGCAAAAGGGAAATAAAATTAATTTTGCAAAATACTGCCAATAGTTCCCGAAAGAATTGGTCTAAGAAATTTGATGATGCACTTTGGGCCTAACGAACAGCTTACAAAAATCCTATGGGTATGTCTCCATATAAAATGGTTTATGGAAAAGCATGTCATTTACCTCTTGAGTTAGAACATATGGCATATTGGTCAATTAAAGAATTCAACTATGATTTCAAACTTGCCGGTGAAAAGAGGTTATTTGATATTAGCTCACTAGATGAATGGAGAACCCAAAGCTTATGAAAATGCCAAATTATTTAAAGAAAAATTTAAAAGATGGCATGACAAAAGAATCCAAAAGCGGGAATTCTAAGTGGGTGAGTATGTTCTATTGTACAATTCTCGTTTTAGATTTTTTTGTAGGAAAACTTCTCTCCAAATGGGAAGGACCATATATTATCAAAGAAATTTATTGGTGTGGAGCTATTAAGATTAATAATCCAGAAGGCACTAATCCGAAGGTGGTCACTATCAAAGAATTAAGCACTATATTTTAGGTACACCTATTAATGTTGAAACTAGTATTATTCAAACCATGACACTAGAGGAATACATAAAAGAGACCTTCCAGAACACTCTAGAACCCTGAAAAGGAACATGTACATGATACGATAAGTAAACCGACTCAGAAAAATCTACAAAAATATTTTCTGTTAGTTTTGGAATATTTAGAAAAATACAAAAATAAGAAACACACGGGAAGGTAACCTGGGTGCCCACGAGGCACCAGGGCGCGCCACCTCCCCCAGGCGTGCCCTGGTGGGTAGTGGGCCCTACGATCACCTTCCCGACTCTGTTTTCTTGTAGTACACGTATTTCCTTATATAAAAACTCTTATATACCCCCGACAATTTGACCACCGCATCGCAGAAATATCCTCTGTTCTTGTTTCGTGCTGTTTTCTGGTCAAATCTACCAAGCCAAACATCATGACTTCCTCTTCCTCCAACACGTGGGAGAAGATGCTTGGTTGATGAAGATAGAACTCCAGAGAGAGGGAATCAAGAAGGATGATGTCGAGGAGGAGAAGGCAAACGAGGAGGTAGGAGTACAAACCATCCTACCAGAGAAGGCTGCAACTGAGGGAGATATCCTCAAACCCTACCTTGATCACCCCCTCTGAAATTGAACATTTATGGACCTTTGAAATAGTCTATGTTCGGGATACTTACCTCACACATGAAGTTATTCTTTTGGAGGAGCAAATACTTCAGGGTGTTAATCACAAATTGATGTATCTACTCAAGCTGAAGGACGGATTGAGCAATTTCTCATCACCAAAGAAGGAGACTTGAGTACACGGGTATGGGCACTCCCCTTGGCTTTTTCCAAGCTTGGGGGATGTGCCCCGATACCGTATCACCATCACTTTTACTTCCTCCGCAAGTTTTAGTTCGATCCTTAGCATTTTCGTGATCTAGTTAAATAAAAGTTTAGTGCTATCTATCTTCCGCGTGTTAGTTCGTGATCTATCTATCTATGTACTCGAGTTGATAATTATATAATAAAGATTTTTTTGAGTTTTTGGTTCTTTACTTTTTATGTCTCAATCAAAATAAAGGAAATAATGAAAAAGATCATATGATAATCTTATGGAAAGTAATGACATTACATAAGAAAGATTATAAGTGGTAAAGTTTATTAAAGATTGACACACATAGCATTGGTCAATGGTGCAATTCATGAAAGAATTATTAAGGGAAGAGAATATTCACATGCAAATATATTATCTTGGCATCTTTTATAATTGTGAGCCCCCATTAAATATTTTATGCCAAATTGTTGATATTGGACAAGGAAGAAAATGTAACGATTTATGTTTGTTCATATTCACATAGAAGTTATATTGTCATGGATCCTCTAGCATGTGGTGCTTGCTCAAATATCTTTGCTAGCCAAAAATCTACACTAAGTAGAGTATACTACTTGTGCATCCAAAACCCTTAAACCAATTTCATGTCATGAGAGTCCACCATATCTACCTATGGATTGAATAAGATCTTTCAAGTAGGTTGTCATTGTTGAATAAGTCAATAAAAATTGATTCTAAATATTTTTGATCTTTAATTGTAATGAAAAATAAGCGTTGTACAAACCTATGATGGCAAAGTAATAAAAGCGACAGACTGCATAATAAAGGTTGCTATCATAGGGGGCAATATAACGTGACATTCTTTTGCATTAAAGAATTGTGCATCCAAAAATAAAAGCGCATGACAACCTCTGCTTCCCTCTGCGAAGGGCATATCTTTTATTTTTATGCATTTACTTTTATGTTTGAGTAAATAGTGTTCTCCTCTATTCCTTTTTATTTTATCTTTTGCAAGCATCATGTGGTGGGGAAAGATCTAGGCACATATACCCAGTTGAATGTGAATGATCATGAGTTCTTATTGTTGACATCACCCTTGAGGTGAATAAGTTGGGAGGCGAAACTATAAGACCCTATCTTTCTATGTGTCTGGCTGAAATTTTTTGCTCCATATATATGCTATGAGTGTTAGAAATCATAGAAGACTAAATAATAGTTGAGTATGTGGACTTTCTAAAAAGCTCCGGCACGCGACTCTTCTTGAAATATGATGAATTGGAATTACATTGTTGATTAAGAACATAGTTTTATAGTTTTCAAGAAAGTTTATGCTTCATACTTTGCTATTGTAATGAATTGTTACTTGTTCACGAGAAGTACTATGATAATATTTATTGCTTTTATAATAATGATCATGATGCTACTATGTCCGTATTTTGTTTTTATCGACACCTCTCTCTCTATACACGTGGACATGATTCTCGATATCGGTTTTCCCTTGAGGACAAGCGAGGTCTAAGCTTGGGGGAGTTGATACGTCCATTTTGCATCAAGTTTTTTTACTGTTATTTGTAGTACTTTTATTCATTATAACACTTTGGGGAGTAATTCTAATGCCTTTTATCTCATAATTTGCAAGGTTTACACAAAGAGGGAGAATACCGGCAGCTGGAATTCTTGACCTGAAAAAGCTATGTCAGAGATACCTATTCTGCAAACCTCCAAATGGGCTGAAAAATTGTGGAGAATTATTTTGGAATATATAATAAATACTGGAGAAAAGAACAACTAGAGGGGGGCACCGAGGTGCCCACGAGGCACCTGTTCTTTCTCCTTCTTTATTTACCCTTTTATGTTGTACTCTTTTAGTTCCTCTTGTTCGAGCTCGGCATGTAGAAACTTGAAATTATAAATAAAGATATCATGCCCTTAAGGTCATTATTGTATTTCTATACAAGCACTGCCTTTGAGCTAACAAGAATGTCTTTAAAAGATACAATTGTACTACAAGTCCGAAGTACTCGGCGTCTTGGATTTGGCTTTATATGCATCAGTGTCAAACCTAGATTTTGGTCAATAGTTGGGTTGCCTGGCTCCTATGTGTACCTCTTACATTCCCGATGAATTCAGCTAAGGATGTAACGGGAGAACCACTGTGATAGTGCCGCCAGGTTAATTGGTAGAGCGCCTCAGTCGAGAAATCCGAAAACTGACTATCTAGGTAAGCACAAACTGGCCGGTCGTTCGGAGACCGCGTCAAGCGATGTGATGATAGAGATGACCCATGTTAAATGAAGGGCTTTTTTTTTCACATTAGACGAAGTCTGCACGCGAATAGACCTCGACTCGCTAAAAGCCGACCACTTCACACACCGGGGACTCGTCACCTGCCCCCACAGTCAAACTCATATGACTAAGTTAAAGTTATAAAGCTACTATAGTCTGATTGCCTAGTTCTTACGAGCACCGACCACCTTCGGGCACCGAGTGAAGGAAATATGCCCTAGAGGCAATAATAAAATTGTTATTTTATATTTCCTTATTCATGGTAAAGGTTTATTATTCATGCTAGAATTGTATTGATCGGAAACCTTAATACATGTGAGAATACATAGACAAACACTATGTCCCTAGTGAGCCTCTACTAGACTAGCTTGTTGATCAAAGATGTTTAATGTTTCCTAAACATGGACATGAGTTGTCATTTGAAATGAGATCACATCATTAGGAGAATGATGTGATGGACAAGACCCACCCATTAGCTTAGCATAATGATCATTCAGTTTTATTGCTATTGCTTTCTTCATGTCAAATACATATGCCTTCAACTATGAGATTATGCAACTCCCAAATACTGGAGGAATGCCTTGTGTGCTATCAAATTTCACAACGTAACTGGGTGATTATAAAGATGCTCTACAGGTATCTCCGATGGTGTTTGTTGAGTTTGCATAGATCAAGATTAGGATTTGTCACTCTGAGTATCAGAGAGGTACCTCTGGGCCCTCTCGGTAATACACATCATAATAAGCCTTGCAAGCAAATGACTAACGAGTTAGTCTCGTGATGATGTTTTACGAAATGAGTAAAGAGACTTGCTGGTAACGAGATTGAACTAGGTATGAAGATACCGACGATCGAATCTCGGGCAAGTAACATACCGATGGACAAAGGGAATAACATCTGTTCTCATAACGGTTCGACCGATAAAGATCTTTGTAGAATATGTAGGAGCCAATATGATCATCTAGGTTCTGCCAATGGTTATTGATCAGAGAGGTGTCTTGGTCATGTCTACATAGTTCTTGAACCCGTAGGGTCCGCATGCTTAACGTTTGATGATGATATTGTATTATATGAGTTATGTGATTTGGTAACCGACTGTTGTTCGGAGTCTCGGATGAGATCACGGACATGAAGAGGAATCTCAAAATGACTGAGAGGTAAAAATTGATATATGGGAAGATGGTATTCGGACATCAGAATGGTTTCGGAGTGCACCGGGTACTCATCGGGTCACCGGAAAGGGTTCCGGGCACCCTCGGCAAGTGTACAGGCCTTATGGACCAAAAGGGGGAAGCACACCAGCCCACAAGGGGGCTCGTGCGCCCCTTCACCCTTTCCCACGCACCTAAGGGGGAGGAGGGAAGGAAAGGGGAGGCGCCCCAAAGGCAGCCAACCTCCTTTCCTCCCCCATGCACAAATATGGAGGGGGGGGGGGAATTCGGCCAGGGAAGGCGCCCTAGGGCTGCCGCCAGGTCTCTTGGGGCGCCCTAGGGGCTGCCTCCTCCCCTCGCACCTATATATATGTTGGGAGGGGGCACCACAAAATGACAAACAACATCATTGTCAGCCGTGTGTGGCGCCCCCCTCCACCGTTTACTCCCACGGTCATATCTCCGTAGTGCTTAGGCGAAGCCTTGCGCGGATCACGTCACCGTCACCATGCCGTCGTGCTAACAGAACTCATCTACTTCCTCAACATCTTGCTGGATCAAGAGGATGAGGGACGCCATCGAGCTGAACGTGTGTAGAACTCGAAAGTGTAGTACGTTCGGTGTTTGATCGGTCAGAGCTAGAAGAAGTTTGACTACATCAACCGCGTTGTCAAACGCTTCCGCTTTTGGTCTACGAGGGTACGTAGACACACTCTCCCCCTCTCGTTGCTATGCATCTCCTAGATAGATCTTGCGTGAGCGTAGGAAATTTTTGAAATTGCATGCTACGTTCCCCAACAGTGGCATCATGAGCCAGGTCTATGCGTAGACGATATGCACGAGTAGAACACAAAGAGTTGTGGGCGGTGATAGTCATACTGCTTACCACCAATGTGTTATTTTGATTCGGCTGTATTATGGGAGGAAGCGGCCCGAACCAACCTTACATGACCGCGTTCATGAGACCGGTTCCACCGACAAACATGCAACTAGTTTTGCATAAAGGTGGTCGGCGGGTGTCTATTTCTCCTACTTTAGTTGAATCAAATTTGTCTGCGGCTGGTCCTTGGAGAAGGTTAAAACAACAAACTTGACGAAACACCGTTGTGGTTTTGTGCCGTAGGTAAGAACGGTTCTTGCTAGAAGCCCGTAGAAGCCACGTAAAACTTGCAACAACAAAGTAGAGGACGTCTAACTTGTTTTTGCAGGGCATGTTGTGATGTGATATGGTCAAGACGTGATGAGTTATACGTTATTGTATGAGATGACCATGTTTCGTAAATTATCGGCAACCGACATGAGCCTTATGGTTGTCTCTTTATTGTATGAAATGCAAGTGCCATGTAATTGCTTTACTTTATCACTATGCGTTAGCGATAGTTGTAGAAGCAATAGTTGGCGAGACGACCACGACGCTATGATGGAGATCAAGGTGTCAAGCCGGTGACGATGGAGATCATGACGATGCTTTGGAGATAGATATCAAAAGCACAAGATGATGATGGACATATTATGTCTCATATTTTGATTGCATGTGATGTTTATCTTTTATGCATCTTATTTTGCTTAGTACGGCAGTAGCATTATAAGATGACCCCTTAACTAAATTTCAAGGTAAAAGTGTTCTCCCTGAGTATGCACCGTTGCTATAGTTCGTCGTGTTGAGACACCACGTGATGATCGGGTGTGATAGACTCTATGTTCACATACACCGGGTGCAAGACAGTATTGCACATGCAGAATACTCGGGGTTAATAAACTTGACGAGCCTAGCATGTACAAACATGGCTTCAGAACACTGGAGACCTAAAGGTCGAATCATATAGTAGATATGATCAACATATAGATGTTCACCATTGATGACTACTCCATCTCACGTGATGATCGGACATGGTTTAGTTGATTTGAATCGCGTATCATTTAGATGACTTGAGGGATGTCTATCTAAGTATAAGTTCTTAAGTAATTTGATTAATTGAACTTTAATTTATCATGAACTTAGTCCTGATATTATTTGCAAATTATGTTGTAGATCAATAGGTCGCGTTGTAGCTCCCCTATGTTTTTGATATGTTCCTAGAGAAAATTGAGTTGAAAGATGTTAGTAGCAATGATGCATACTGGGTCCGTGATCTGAGGATTATCCTCATTGCAGCACAGAAGAATTATGTCATTGATGCACCGCTAGGTGACAGACCTATTGCAGGAGCAGATGCAGACGTTATGAACGTTTAGCAAAGCTCGGTATGATGACTACTTAATAGTTTAGTGCGCCATGCTTTACAGCTTAGAACCGGGAATTCAAAAATGTTTTGAATACCACGGAGCATATGAGATGTTTCAAGAGATGAAATTGGTATTTAAGACTCATGCCCATGTCGAGAGGTATGAGACCTCTGACAAGTACTTTGCCTACAAGATGGAGGAGAATAGCTCAGCTAGTGAGCATGTGCTCAGAATGTCTGAGTACTACAATCACTTGATCATGTGGGAGTTAATCTTCCAAATAAAATAGTGATTGACAGAGTTCTCTAGTCACTATCACCAAGCTACTAGAAATTCGTGATGAACTATAATATGCAAGGGATAAGGAAAACGATTCCCGAGCTCTTCGCGATGCTGAAATCGGCGAAGGTAGAAATCAAGAAAGGGCATCAAGTGTTGATGGTTAACAAGACCACTAGTTTCAAGAAAAAGGGCAAGGGGAAGAAAGGGAACTTCAAGGATAATGACAAGCAAGTTTTCACTCCTGTGAAGAAGCCCAAAGCTAGACCGTGGTTTGGAAAGAAACCTAAGTTGTCGTTTCTTAAAGTTTGGGGTTGCGACACTTATGTCAAAAGGCTTCAGCCTGATAAGCTCAAACCCAAATCGGAGAAGTGCGTCTTCATAGGATACCCGAAGGAAACAATTGGGTACACCTTCTACCACAGATCCAAAGGCAATATTTTTGCCAATAAAACATTTCTAGAGAAGGAGTTTCTCTCGAAAGAAGTGAGTGGGAGGAAAGTAGAACTTGATGAGGTAACTGTACCTTTTCTCGAATTGGAAATTAGCCCACCACAGAAAACCGTTCCCCTGATGCTTACACCAACTAGAGAGGAAGCTAATGATGATGATCATGAAACTTCAGATCAAGTTACCGAACCGCGTAGGTCAACCAGAGCACGATCCGCACCAGAGTGGTACGGTAATCCTGTTCTGGAAGTCATGTTACTAGACCATGACTAACCTACGAACTATGAAGAAGCTACGATGAGCCCAGATTCTGATAAATGGCTCGAGGCCATGAAATCGGAGATAGGATCCATGTATGAGAACAAAGTGTGGACTTTGGTGGACTTGCCCGATGACCGGCAAGCCATTCAGAATAAATGGATCTTCAACAGGAAGACATACACTAATGGTAATATCACTGTCTACAAAGCTAGACTTGTTGTGAAAGGTTTTTGACAAGTTCAAGGAGTTGACTACGATGAGACTTTCTCACCCATAGCGATGCCTAAATCTGTGCGAATCATGTTCGCAATTGCTGCATTTTATGAAATCCGGCAAAATGGATGTCAAAATTGCATTCCTTAATGGATTTTTGAAAGAAGAATTGTATATGATGCAACTAGAAGGTTTTGTCGATCCTAAAGGTGCTAACAAAGTGTGCATGCTCCAGCGATCCATGTATGGACTGGTGCAAGAATATCAGAATTGGAATATACGCTTTGATGAGGTGATCAAAGTATATGGTTTCATACAGACTTACGGTGAAGCCTGTATTTGCAAGAAATTGAGTGGGAGGTCTGTAGAATTTCTGATATTGTATGTGGATGACATATTGTTTATTGGAAATGATGTAGAATTTTCTAGAAAGAATAAAGGATTGTTTAAAAGGAGTTTTTGAATAAAAGACCTTAGTGAAGCTACTTACATATTGGGCATCAAGATCTATAGAGACAGATCAAGACGCTTGATAAGACGTTCGATGAGTACATACCTTGATTTTGAAGTAGTTCAAAATGAATCAGTCAAAGAAGGAGTTCTTGCTTGAGTTGTAAGGTATGAAGTTGAGTAAGACTCAAAGCCTGACCATGGCAGAAAAATATAGAGAGAATGGAAGTCATTCCCTATGCCTCAGCCATAGGTTCTATAAAGCATGCCATGCTGTGTACCAGACCTAATGTGTGACTTGCCACATGTCTGGCAAGGGGGTATAAGAGTGATCTAGGAGTGGATCACTCGACAACGGTAAAAATATCCTTAGAGGAATAAGGAAATGTTTCTCGGTTATGGAGGTGATCAAGAGTTCATCGTAAAGGGTTACGTCGATGCAAGCTTTGACACTAATCCAGTTGACTCTGAGTATCAATCTGGATGCGTATTAAACATAGGAGCAGTTAGCTATAGTAGCTCTATGCAAAGCATTGCAGACATAGAAATTTGCAAAATACAAACGAATCTGAATGTTGCAGACCCATGGACTAAAAACTCTCTCACAAGTAAAACATGATCATACCTTAGAGTGTTAATCATGTAAACGATGTGAACTAGATTATTGACTATAGTAAACTCTTTGGATGTTAATCACATGGCAATGTGAACTATGGGTATTAATCACATGGCAATGTGAACTAGATTATTGACTCTAGAAACTCTTTGGGTGTTAATCACATGGCGATGTGAACTAGATTATTGACTCTAGTGCAAGTGGAAGACTAAAGGAAATATGCCCTAGAGGCAATAACAAAATTGTTATTTTATATTTCCTTATTCAAGATAAAGGTTTATTATTCATGCTAGAATTGTATTGATCGGAAACCTTAATACATGTGTGAATACATAGACAAACACTATGTCCCTAGTGAGCCTCTACTAGACTAGCTCGTTGATCAAAGATATTTAAGGTTTCCTAAACATGGACATGAGCTGTCATTTGAAACGAGATCACATCATTAGGAGAATGATGTGATGGACAAGACCCACCCGTTAGCTTGGCATAATGATCATTCAATTTTATTGCTATTGCTTTCTTCATGTCAAATACATATACCTTCAACTATGAGATTATGCAACTCCCGAATACCGGAGGAATGCCTTGTGTGCTATCAAATGTCAACGTAACTGGGTGATTATAAAGATGCTCTACAGGTATCTCCGATGGTGTTTGTTGAGTTGGCATAGATCAAGATTAGGATTTGTCACTCAGAGTATCAGAGAGGTATCTCTGGGCTCTCTCGGCAATACACATCATAATAAGCCTTGCAAGCAAATGACTAATGAGTTAGTCTCAGGGTGATGTGTTACTAAATGAGTAAAGAGACTTGCCGGTAATGAGATTGAACTAGGTATGAAGATACCAACGATCGAATCTCGGGCAAGTAACATACCGATGGACAAAGGGAATAACGTATGTTGTCATAACGGTTAGACAGATAAAGATCTTTGTAGAATATGTAGGAGCCAATATGAGCATCCAGGTTCCGCTATTGGTTATTGACCGGAGAGGTGTCTCGGTCATGTCTACATAGTTCTCGAACCCGTAGGGTCCGCATGCTTAATGTTCAATGATGATATTGTATTATATGAGACCATGAACATGATGAGGAGTCTCGAAATGTTTCAGATGTAAAGATTGATATATGGGATGATGGTATTCGGACACCGGAATGGTTTCGGAGTGCACCGGGTACTCATCGGGTCACCAGAAAGGGTTCTGGGCACCCCCGACAAGTGTATGGGCCTTGTGGGCAAAAAGGAGGAAGCACACCAGCCCACAAGGGGTCTGGTGCGCCCCTTCACCCTTTCCCACGCACCAAAGGGGGGAGGGAAGGAAAGGGGAGGCGCCCCAAAGGCAGCCAACCTCCTTTCCTCCCCCCATGCACAAATATGGAAGGGGGGGGGGATTCGGCCAGGGCAGGAGCCCTAGGGCTGTCGCCAGGTCTCTTGGGGTGCCCTAGGGGCTGCCTCCTCCCCTCCCACACACACACATATATATATATATACATATGTGGGGCGGGGGCACGACACAATGACAAACAACATTATTGTTAGCCGTGTGCGGCGCCCCCTCCACCGTTTACTCCCACGGTCATATCTTCATAGTGCTTAGGAGAAGCCCTGAGCGGATCACATCACCGTCACCATCACCACACTATCGTGCTGACGGAACTCATCTACTTCCTCGACATCTTGCTGGATCAAGAGGACGAGGGATGCCATCGAGCTGAACATGTGTAGAACTCGGAGGTGTCGTACGTTGGGTGCTTGATCGGTCAGAGCTAGAAGAAGTTTGACTACATCAACCGCATTGTCAAGCACTTCCGCTTTGGGTCTACGAGGGTATGTAGACACACTCTCCCCCTCTCGTTGCTATGCATCTCCTATATAGATCTTGCGTGAGTGAGCATAGGAATTTTTTGAAATTGCATGCTACGTTCCCCAACACCGAGACATCGGCTAAAGGTCAAAGTTGCCTGAAGGAACACCCTATGTATAATCTACATTAGGGCAGAAGCCGACGACTGGCCACTTTTAGTCTAAATATGGTTGCATGGGAGGAAATTCACTAATAAACACATCAGGGAATTTAAAGCCATACTCATTTAAACAAAATATAGTTTTTTTACATCCCAAGAACCTCGGTTCTCTGAGGTCCCAACTAGAAAATACAAAGTGTCCTTAGGACACATAACTTTGGTCGCTCGGGCACCATCTTCCACCTTGACGAAGAATTGTTCTGCGGTGCACTACTTCCCCTCCGCAGGTCCTATGGAACAGAGCGTCGCATCAACCTTTCGAAAGTGCGCCTTCACGCACGCATAGGCCCGCCATGCTCCTTCAAAGCGCAGCAACATCTTCCAGCAATCCAGCTGCGGGGCCGCGACTCGCAGCCGAGCAAGGAGACCGAAGAGGCTAGCTAGCAAGGCTTTGAGATGCCACAACCTGATGCAGATGTCCTGGAGCGTCGGTCTTGCTATGTGTAATAGCTCCGCCAGCAGCTTCATTCGATGGTTTAGTAGTTGTGCCAATGGCGACTCTGGGAACTGTCGTGAAAATGCATTCTCCTACTTGTGACCTGATGATCCACAAGTATAGGGGATCAATTGTAGTGTGTTTGATAAGTAAGAGTGTTGAATCCAATGAGGAGCTGAAGGAAATGACAAGTTGTTTTCAACAAGGTATTTTCTGCTAGCACTGAAATTATCGGTAACGAGTAGTTTCATAGCAGGATAATTTGTAACAAGTGACAAGTAGAAATAGTAACTAAGGTGCAACAAGATAGCTCAATCCTTTTTGTTGCAAAGGACAAGCCAGGACAATCTCTTATAATAAGCAAAGCATTCTTGAGGACATATGGGAATTTCATCTAGTCACTTTCATAATGTTTGTTTGATTCGCGTTTGTTACTTTGATAATTTGATATGTGGGTGGACCGGTGCTTGGGTGTTGTTCTTACTTGAACAAGCCTCTCACTTATGATTACCCCCTCTCGCAAGCATCCGCAACTACAAAAGAAGAATTAAGATAAATCTAACCATAGCATGAAACATATGGATCCAAATCAGCCCCTTACAGAATAGCGCATAAACTAGGGTTTAAGCTTCTGTCACTCTAGCAACCCATCATCTAATTATTACTCCACAATGCATTCCCTTAGGCCCAATGATGGTTAAGTGTCATGTAGTCAACGTTCATATGACACCACTAAGGGAATCAACAACATACATATCATCAAAATATCGAACGAATACCAAATTCACATGATTACTTATGGCAAGACTTCTCCCATGTCCTCAAGAACAAAAGTAACCACTCACAAATCATATTCATGTCCAAGATCAGAGGAGTATTGAGTAGCATAATAGATCTGAACATATAATGTTCAACCAAGTAAACCAACTAGCATCAACTATAAGATGTAATCAACACTACTAGCAACCCACAGGTACCAATATGAAGTTTTGATACAAAGATCGAATAGAAGAGATGAACTAGGGTATGAGATGAGATGATGTTGGTGAAGATGTTGATGAAGATTGGTACTCCCATGATGAGAGGGTTGTTGGTGATGACGATGCCTTCGATTTCCCCCTCCCGGAGGGAAGTATCGTTGGCGGAATCGCTCTCCCGGAGAGCAAAAATGCTCCTACCTAGGTTCCACCTCGAGACAGCGGCTCTTCCTCCCGAAAGTCCTCTCCTTATTTTTTCTAGGGAAAATTGGATTATATACGAGAAGACGGGCACCGGAGGCTGGCTAGGGGCCCCACGAGGCACGCTCTTGTGCCTCATGGGCACCTGGGTGCCCCCCTCAGGTACTTCTTTCCACCAATATTTTTTATTTATTCCAAAATAGATCTCCGTAAAATTCCAACTCATTTGGAGATGTGCATAATAGTTATCTCTGACATAGATTTTCAGGTTCAGAATTCCAGCTACCGACAACCTCCCTCTTATTGTAAATATTGCACACTACGAGAGAAAAAAGCATTAGAATTGTTCCACAAAGTGTTATATTGAAAAAAAATACTATTGTAGGTCGTAAGTATGTCTAGAGGGGGGGGGGGGTTGATTAGACTACTTGACCAAATAAAAATCTATCATTTCCCAATTTTAGTTATGGGCAAATTTTAGCAATTAACATAAGTCAAGCAATCTACCTACACACACTATAAAAAGACCACTTCCGTGATAATACGTGTTTGTCACAGTAGGTCACATTTTCAGTCATGCATATACATCCATGACGATTTTATGATAGTATCAAGATAGTCATACCTGTCCTGTAATAGAAGTGTTCCATGCCAATACCAAAATTATCATCACGGAAGTGTCTACTTCCATGATGATAAATCGCGCGTCATGGAAGTGTTTTCGTCTAGGGTAACCGACACGTGGCATCCACCGTAACGGGTCACCGTTAAGCTATTGGGTTCTGGTTTGGATCCGATCACCCATTAACAGCCCCCACCAATGGGGATTTTCCATGTGTAAAATTCTTATTCGCCGGAGGATCCATGTGTCTACTCAGTGTTGGGACAGATGTCGTCCACTCATTGCACGGGAGGCGCCTATGATACATTCGCACATGGCAAGGCCCAACAGTGGCCCATTTACGTGAAAGAGGCCGGCCCAGTCAAAATTAGCAGGCCGACCCATATAGGGCCTACTAGTGTCTAATCCATTTAAGCCCACGGCCCATACGAGAAGTGCCAATTCGGCCCGTCAATGGCCCATTAACTATTTGACACCATTGCAGCTCATCGTCAGTTCGAGCCTCTTAACAGCCCGCTATATATTTGGGCTAAATATAGGCCCCATGTGGTTTCGACCTGTTAATGGCCCATTCGAGGGATGGGCCAATTTTCGGGATGTACATCTCTTGGCCTGTTAGCGACCCATTTAAGTGTTGGGCCAATTTCTAGCCCGGTGTGTCTTTCAGCCTGTTAACGGCCCATACATGGGTTGGGCCATTTGCAGTTGGAACTGTGTTTTGGCCTGTCAACGGCCCATAAATGAGTTGGGTGCTACTTCTCGAGCTTGCGTTGTATTCCCTCGAAGAGGAAAGGGAGATGCAGCACAGTAGCGTAAGTATTTCCCTCAGTTTTTGAGAACCAAGGTATCAATCCAGTAGGAGACCACGCGCGAGTCCCTCGCACATGCAAAAACAAATAAGAACTTCGCAGCCAACGCGATAAGGGGTTGTCAATCCCTTTACGATCACTTACGAAAGTGAGATCTGATAGATATGATAGTTTGATATTTTTGGTATTTTTGATTTATAAGAACAGAAAGTAAAAGCGGAAAAAGTAAAGTTTATGTAGATTGATACGTTGAGAATAGACCCGGGGGCCATAGTGTTCTCTAGTGGCTTCTCTCATGATAGCGATATGCTATGGCGGGTAAACAAATTACTGTCGAGCAATTGATAGAAAAGCGAATAATTATGAGACTATCTAGGCACAATCATTATATATAGGCATCACGTCCGAGACAAGTAGACCGAAACGATTCTGCATCTACTACTATTACTCCACACATCGACCGCTATCCAGCATGCATCTAGTGTATTGAGTTCATAAGAATAGAGTAACGCCTTAAGCAAGATGACATGATGTAGAGGGATAAACTCAAGCAATATGATATAAACCCCATCTTTTTATCCTCGATGGCAACAATACAATACGTGCCTTGCTGCCCCTACTGTCACTGGGAAAGGACACCGCAAGATTGAACCCAAAGCCAAGCACTTCTCCCATTGCAAGAACTATAGATCTAGTAGGCCAAACCAAACCAATAATTCGAAGAGACTTGCAAGGATATTATAATCATACATAAAGAGTTCAGAGAAGAACCAAATATTTCTCATAGATAATCTTGATCATAAACCCACAATTAATCGGATCTCGACAAACACACCGCAAAAAGAGATTACATCGAATAGATCTCCTCGAAGACCGAGGAGAACTTTGTATTGAGATCCAAAGAGAGAGAAGAAGCCATCTAGATACTAGCTATGGACCCGAAGGTCTGTGGTAAACTACTCACAACTCATGGTGAGGCGATGATGATGATGTAGAAGCACTCCGTGGTAGATCCCCCC